>CM037777.1:29040256-29060208 GCA_021229015.1 Solen grandis
TTTTTTAATGCTTTAGTGACAAAAAATCTAGCATTTAAAAGTGTTTTTCTAATTTGACTAAGTGACCTACATATTGATCCTACCTGAATTTGCACTCAACTGGGAATTCATGCAGTCATCATTCATATTAGTTTAATGAAGACTGGGACAAAAATGTAGGCCTTAGAGTGTTCACAAGGTTTTTCTTAGATTTGACCTGGTGACCTAGTTTTTGACCTCATGTGACTCATTTTAAAACTCATCCAATATATCAATTAGACAAACATCCTGACCAATCTATCGAAAATTGGGCTAAAACTGTGGCCTCTATGAGGTTCACAGGTTTTTCTTAGATTTGACCTGGTGACTAGTTTTTGATCCCACATGACCCAATTTAAAAACTCATGCAAGATATCATGTAGACAAACATCCTGACCAAAAAAAAAATGAAGATTAGGCCAAAACTGTGGCCTGTTGAGTGTTCACAAGGTTTTTCTAAGATTTGACCTGGTGACTTAGTTTTTGACCCCACCTTACCCATTTTCGAACTCATCCAAGATATCATATAGACAAACACCCTGACCATTATTCATGAAGATTGGGCTTAAACTGTGGCCTGTAGAGTGTTCGCAAGGTTTTTCTAAGATTTTCCCTGGTGACCTAGTTTTTGACCCCATGTGACCCAATTTCGAACTCATCTGAGATATCATGTATACAAACATCCTGATCAAATTTTATGAAGATTGGGCCATAACTGTGGCCTGTAGAGTGTTCACAAGGTTTTTTCTAAGATTTGACCTGGTGACCTAGTTTTTGACCCCACCTTACCCATTTTCGAACTCATCCAAGATATCATATAGACAAACACCCTGACCATTTTTCATGAAGATTGGGCTAAAACTGTGGCCTGTAGAGTGTTGGCAAGGTTTTTCTAAGATTTTCCCTGGTGACCTAGTTTTTGACCCCATGTGACCCAATTTTGAACTCATCTGAGATATCATATAGACAAACACCCTGACTAAGTTTCATGAAGATTGAGCCATTACTGTGGCCTGTAGAGTGTTCACAATGTTTTTATAAGATTTGACCTGGTGACCTAGTTTTTGACCCCACATGACCCAATATCGAACTCATCCGAGATATCATGTAGACAAACATCCTGACTAAGTTTCATGAAGATTGAGCCATTACTGTGGCCTCGTAGAGTGTTACAAGGTTTTTCTAAGATTTGACCTGGTGACCTAGTTTTTGACCCCACATGACCCAATTTCGAACTCATCCGAGATATCATGTAGACAAATCCTGCCAAATTTTATGAAGATTGGGCCAAATTTGTGGCCTCTAGAGCGTTCACAAGGTTTTTCTAAGATTTGACCTAGTGACCTAGTTTTTGACCCCACATGACCCAATTTCGAACTCATCCGAGATATCATGTAGACAAACATCCTGACCAAGTTTCATGAAGATTGGGCCAAATTTGTGGCCTCTAGAGTGTTCACAAGGTTTTTCTAAGATTTGACCTAGTGACCTAGTTTTTGACCCCACATGACCCAATTTCGAACTCATCCGAGATATCATGTAGACAAACATCCTGACCAAGTTTCATGAAGATTGGGCCAAATTTGTGGCCTCTAGAGTGTTCACAATGTTTTTCTAAGATTTGACCTAGTGACCTAGTTTTTGACCCCACATGACCCAATTTCGAACTCATCCGAGATATCATGTAGACAAACATCCTGACCAAGTTTCATGAAGATTTGGCCAAAACTGTGGCCTCTAGAGTGTTCACAAGCAATTGTTGACGACGGACGACGGACGACGGACAAAAGGCGATCACAAAAGCTCACCCGAGCACAAGTGCTCAGGTGAGCTAAAAATCATTGAGATCCCCACCCATAAAATATGTATATTCTTGTTCTTCATGATCAGATGGATTGAATGGTACATCTTTGATGTTCACATTGGTCACCAGGGGGTCAGTCCCACTCCATTTCTCAATAACCATTTGTGTATAATTGTCTAAGGAGAAACTTTGTTTGGGAGACTTAGTGACAGTTCACTGTTACAATTATATTATTACTTGTTTAAATCGTGATTTTATTTGTCACATAAACACATTTATGAGAGTTTAAAATCCATAGTAGTTTTTACTATGTTAAATTATTCTGAATTAATGGTCATGTGAATCAATGATACTGCTTGTGATGCATTCTGGATTTCTTATCCCGTTTTATTAGAGGGTCAAAGCATAAACCCACAGATTAGGGGAGTGAGAAAAGGGTCCCGTCTTATAGACGAGTAGTCTTATAGGCGAGTTTCTATGTTTTTTTTTTAATATATCAAGTATTTGTTTAATCATATGGTTGTTGTTGTATTGGGGTTTACTGTCGCTGCGATAGTATTTCAATCATATAGCGACGTCCAGCTAATTACAGGTGGAGTAAGACCCCGAGTACACAGAGGTACCCGGGTAGAACCACCGACCTACCGCATGCCAGCCGGAAGGCTTCCTCACATGAAAAATCTGAAGTCCCTACCGGGATTCGAACCCACAGCGGTGAGGGGCTGAGCGATTTTTAGTCCACGACTGTAACCGCTCGGCCACAGTGGCCTCTTAATCATATGGTATGTTCTCTTTAGTAGTATAATTTTCCATAATGATTCATTGTGTCAGAAAAAAAAAACAAAAAAAAAACTCCCTACCTACCCACCTAAAAATGTGAATCGGGTAACTCCAAACAAAGAATTTGTTTAAGGTCAGCCTCAATTTATTGTGCGGACAAGGATTTTACACTAAGTGTCAATGTGACCGTGACCTTTGACGTAATGACCTCAAAATCAATAGTGATCATCCACTATCCATGTCAACCTCTCATCTAAGTATGAAAACAGCACACATATTAGTTATCAAGTTATTGAGTGGAAATTGATATGGCTAACGGACAGACAGATGGACAAGCGGCTGTCAAAATAAGGGTGTATAATAAAACTTGGTGTCATAAAGCTCTTACAATATCAATTGTTTCACTAACTTATTATTTTCACTTATCTGTGATGACTTTTTAGGTATAAATAATAAACGACCACTGCAAAAGTGCATGAATGAATCGTCTAAATTCTTATTTTCTTGTAACTTCATTATATGTCCAATTTCAAAACCATAGGTACCGTTAGAAAGGTCTTCAAATTCCCTGTGTAAAACAAAACATCATAAAAGGGCTCATACGTGTATACTACCTGAATGATAATGTATTTTGCACGCGCATATTGTATGGGAAGGGGGCAGATTTTACGGTGCCGGATCAAGGAGTTTGGGCGGGGGGGGGGGTGCTATATAAAAGTGTAACCCGAGCCACGAAGAAAGTGTGTAGCTCTGGTTTCACTGATGATCCAGTGGAACACCCCGCGAGTTATTTTTTTTTTTTTTTTAATTTTAAACTGTAAAATCGTGCATTATTGTGGGTGTTTTGTAGGTTGTGTGTCTACTTTTATGTATGGTTGGATAATTTTAGTGGGAGGCGCGCCAGGAGCCACTTTAAAGTCATGCCACTAAAAAACTTTTTTCTGTTTAACTTTACCCCCTTTATACAACATTCACGTTATCCTAATACCAGATATGAATTGATCTGAATAAAAGAGAGAGCGAGAGACAGAGTAGCAGATGTGAAACATGCCCTAACTCGAAATCGAAAGTAGCATATATTGTTTAAAGACACAATCTAATACATACATGTAAATCATCAATACAGTTCCATACTATATAATAAATATTTATAAAAATAAATAAATGACAGCCATTATTTAGTATTTATACAAATGTATTCAAGGATAAGGATCAATCTGACGATATTTTTAAAGATGAGAGTGCTGTACGTCTCGTTTCCATGCAAGATAAGTCAACCAGCATAATTACTCACTGACATGTACATTAAAGTAACACAAAATACCGAAGAATACCAGTGAATTTTCAACTTTTTTTTCTGCCAATTTCCCCCGATTTGTTTCTGCTTTCTTTTCTTTAGGAAAAGGGAGACAACTCTAAATGAATTAAACGCGGATACTGCAATCAAAGCACTGAAAGCAAACCTCTTCTTTGAAGGAGGGCATAAATATAACAATCCAAAGAGAGCTTCGGACACACTTAAACTCCAATAAGGTTGTGAGTTATACATACCAGTGCCCGTGCAGAAATTAAAGACAAATGCTGAGATTGTCACTTTTACAATATTGATGGTTTCACAGTGAAGTAAGTATATCAACCAGTAATGGACACTATTAAGACCCTGAGTCATGGAGACTTACAGAAACCCTTGAAAAGCAAAATTTTTATTCCTTAATCCATAATATGTTACAACAAATCAATTGTGATATGAGAGAGAGATCAATATCCATATATCTCCAATATTTATTTGAAAGAATTTTATTTAAGTCATAACATGATTTATAAATAATCCCCATTATAATGTAGAAGTCATACTCTAATTTTGTAATTCAGCTGACTTTACTTGTTTACATCCTGATTATTGGCTTTATTCATAAATCATCCAAGACAAGTGGCTCTAGGAAGACATATACATGGTTTGAAGAACCCTTGCATTTACCCTGGATAGAGGTGAACAATAATTAAATGGTGACCCGACAAATATTCGAACCACCGACCTGTGATCTGGATTTATGCAGCCTACTACTGGAGTCAGGACTATTTAGATCCTTTAAATGTTGATGTCACAATTAAAATTAGTTAAGTTTTTCGGAATAGTATATTAACCGATATGTAAACAAGGTCTTGATCAAATGGGTAAATAGTTATTCTTAAAGATAGTATGCCATAACAAGATGATATCATGCAAAAAAAGCTCACCATTTATCTGGCATAGTTATCTTGAAGCAATTATTTGAAACTGTATGTACTATAATAATTATAATCATCTTAAATCAGATATTGCAATAGTCCAAACTCTGGGAATAGTTGTAAAAAAGGAGATTTGAGGCATAAGATGCAAGCAAATTCTTAACAAATTACAACTTCCATTCCATTTTTAGCCAAATAAACAAACAACTTACACCAGAAAAACAACAGTTGCAGAATTTTCCAATCAATCACCCATTATTAACCATAACAGCCATGCACAGTATATTAAAGTCTCACTTTTGTACATATATTTTTACAAATGATAAAATATTGTAAAAATAATAGTACAAAACCTCTCAGAATGAGATATGGGAGACTTAAAATATATACATATGTAATACCTTAAAACTAAAATCACAAATTCCATCAAATTATAAAATAATATAAAAGTATAAAAGTAACATGTGAGCAAAAATAAAATTTAAAGGTATCTCAGTCAAGTCAAGACTGATCTGTCATTAATGTACTCTGTATGTTATATAATGTAGAAAACCCAATCAAGGAAATTCTAACTTATGTCAGCATGATACAATCATATTACTATGCCTCTCTGTGATATAAGGCCATTAGATAAGTGGCATGATACAATGTCAAGTTATATTTTCCTGGTTAACTGTTGCTTTTATCTAGAGCACTAAGTACAAGAATCAGTACCCAACTTTTAAGGGTAAACTTGCATTTAAGGTAAACCATCCATTATTTAATGGTGATCATAGTCAAAGAAGTGATTGTGGGAATTTTATAGTAAATGCAAGCCTTTATAGGCAAACTAGCCTTTTATTCCATGTCAGTGGATGCTTGCATTTGAACTGAAGTCATTTTAAGCATTTGATGGATCATGATTATAATTTAATGATGGATGGATTACCTTAAAGGATAACATGTTTTAATTATCCTACAAATGCAATTACATGTATATACATGACAGAAATGTTTATTGGTAGGAAGAAAAACAATGCAATGGCAAGAATTTTCTTCCTAGCAAAAATCCTTGTTTAATCAGTTTAAAAAGACACATCAACAGTATTTCAGTCATTTTAGGGACAATATATACATATATTGTGCTGCCTTATGCAATATCACATTCAACAGAAAAATGATATTACCTGTTTACCACAACTTATCACATTATCCTAAGTCTCAGACAAAGATGCAATACCAGTTCCATTTTAAAGGACTTTGGTATGTCACAGACATGAAATGAACCTACAACCTCTGGGTTAGGGGATAAATAATCAAGGAATTTGGCCAACAAGAACGAAGGGAGATGTTTGTTTGATTACAGTGAGCAAGAATAATAATAACTGGTGTTGCACGCAACACATGAGTCCACTGTCGGTGAGATGCATAATTTTTTGCATTGCCATAGCAACCTGAACTTTGGTCCAAGAAAAAATGTGACATGCAGAATCTCCATACTGCCATCTATTCGTAATTTTATCTTAAACGATTTCCGGATGACCAGACAGAGGGCAATTACCTATATTCTAATTAAATCTGTATGGTACTGGTTCTAGTTACTGGCAAAATGTATGATTGTTACAGTATAGTTCTCTAGTCACATGTATATCACACTTGGGTAAATCAAGAGCATAGTTTTCTTTTCATTGACTAATTTTAAATACACATGCATATATGCTCTCACATTGTATGCCATCTGTCCTGTGTTCGAATCCTGGTCCATTTTAACATTCTTTTCACCTGGTTACATTTGGTGCCAAAAATAGGGTTCATCTGCCCTTTGTTTTGACAAGATTCTATAAGAACATAGCAATTTGTTATGTCCTATGAATTCAGGGACACTTTCCAAATGCAGCATGTTGCCCTAAGTAAGAGATTTGTTTCAGTGCCAGTGTTTGACACTAACTCTTTAGCCGCATAACTTGGCAGAATACCTGCTTTGAAATTCAGGAGTCCCTCCTGAAAATTAAAGAGTCCCTGTCGTGTCATTCAGACATATGACGGCATTATTTATATAACAATTGGTGGCTAAGTTATGATTCATCAAAGAGGGTTACTAGTAAGAAAGTTTTATGAAAGAATTACATTGGTTTCCAACAAATGTGGCTGTTTAATGTACTTTTAATAGGAAAAGTGTCCCGACGGAACACCTGACATGTCAATTCTGGAATCCAATCCATATTTTTGGTGTCCTCGAGATTTCGGGACACTGTCAGTGTTGATCCCTGAAGTGCGCCCACTTAAGTCCTAGTCTGGCTATACATTTGTCTTATCTGATCATTTTGGTTTTACCATTTGTAAATGTGTTTCCATTGGATTAAAAAAGTAAATATATATTTGTTCTCTGTACTGTGACCCCAGGGCCTTATTAATTCAGAATTTGAGGAGGATGTTTTTGTTTACGGCCGTTCAATAATCCACCAAGTATTTATGAATCATTTCAACAGTGAATTCATTCTCTTGACCACCCTTACTAAAACCATTTGTGGGGTCATGTGTTCAAATCCCTGTCTGGCTTATTTTTTTTCTTAAATTGTTATATTACATTCACACGTCTCAATTGAACTTGATGATCATTCTGTTGAATGATTCTCAATTATTACATCTATCATTTTTAATAATTATTTTTTTAATATAAAAGGATATATTTCTTCGGTGGAACTGAGTAACATATTACTTCATTTATCATTATTTATAAAATTTTTTAAAGCTAATAATTATTTTTTTAACCAGTCATTTTAAAAGATTAGTAAAACATATTTAATGCTTATCGAGCTTTAGAATAAAGCTTAAGCAGTGACAGAAATCTAGAAATCTACATCTATTATTTACTACACAAACAAGTTTATCAAATAGAAGCACATGGTTCAGAAAATATATTACACAATGTCCTAAAAACGAAAACGAAAGTTGAAGCTTTCGTCAAAGCTGAAACACATCGTCTATAATTATAAAATGATTTTATAAAAAATAATAACATGAATAATGCCAACCGTTCAGCATGATTTGACCCTAGTTCATGCTTTAAACTATCATTCATTGCATTGGTTTCCTCAAGACAAAAAGTATCTACCCCACCCACTACTGAAATTATTGTACGTTATAAAGAGACCCGTGTTACATCTCTAACAATAATAGCAGTTTGATAAATGTAACCAAGTAAAATCCTACTGCCCCGAGCTGGTATCGAACTCGGGACCCTCGGTATGCAAATCGGACACTCTACCACGTCACCACAAAAGCTAGCTCTATGGCAAGATAGTACAAGTGCCAGTTTATACCTCTACTACATACACCCCCTCCTTTCAAGAATCTGTCCTCAGATTCCTGGAATATGAATGTCTATTGGACTTTCTAAGGGTGCAATCCCTTCTACAACTGTGAGTTATTTACGCTGGGCGCCAAATGTAACCAGGTAAAATCCTACTGCCCCGAGCTGGTATCGAACTCGGGACCCTCGGTATGCAAATCGGACACTCTACCACGTCGCCACAAAAGCTAGCTCTCTGGCAAGATAGTACAAGTGCCATTTTATACCTCTACTACATACACCCCCTCCTTTCAAGAATCTGTCCTCAGATTCCTGGAGTTTGAACGTCTGTGGGACTTTCTAAGGGTGCCATCCCTTCTACAACTGTGAGTTATTTACGCTGGGCGCCAAATGTAACCAGGTAAAATCCTACTGCCCCGAGCTGGTATCGAACTCGGGACCCTCGGTATGCAAATCGGACACTCTACCACGTCGCCACAAAAGCTAGCTCTATGGCAAGATAGTACAAGTGCCAGTTTATACCTCTACTACATACTTTCCCCGCTTGGGAACCATGTGTGACGGGGGTCGTTTATACTGGTGTGAGGTCGTTTGTCTATACTGGTGTGAGACCGTTTGTTTTTTTGTTAACCTGTTTTGAACCCTTGAGTTTAGCATATATATTACTTACTCACTTTTGATTGGCTTGGACTTGCATGATTAGTCAGGTGGTCATTTTGACCGCGGAATATGAGCATTCCCGCTTTGTGCTTTGTGAAGACAGGTTGTCTTACGTTGTCCATACTTTGAAATAGTCTTTTATACGGAAAATGTATTGGTATGTATATCTTACATCTTTTTGATACCGTGGTGGTTTGTCTGGCTTGCATTGGAAACGTGCTGTATTTAGACCTTTACTCTGGTTCAATTCGCTTTACACGCGGCTTGTATACATTGTATTCAGAGTGGCAGATTAATGAAATGGTAATGGTCTTACATAACCAATTTCACTAGTTCTACCTTTATTTCACATATGTTTAACCATTCCAGATATTTACGTAACCAGCACACCATGAACGTTTGCCTGTGAGAGCCAGATCAGATTGTGAGCAATACCTTATATTGGTAAGTTGTCCGTGAAACATGATTGTCATTGTTTAATGTGTACATGTATGTTCTGTATATTTTATTGTTGTATGTTTGTAACCATATTTGTAAAGTGACGGCCACTAGTCACATAAATGAATCATATTTAACATTGTTATTATATGTCATTCACATGAATTATAATAATTGTCGCTATATTATATTTATGAGTCGTATTTTATGATTGCAGGTCACGACTCATACCTCCCTTTAATAAATACCTTCGGGACATGTGAATTCCACGACTCCGTGAATTGTTGTTCTTTTTTTCCCAACTGTGTGGAAAAAGTACGCAAGTTACAACTGGCGCCCAACGTGTGTATTTAGTGACACTGGAGCTCTGTGTTATGTCACCGTGTGCTGGACTTCGTTGTGTTAAATTACTATATGGTTATATTTTGTACAACAGTTCGCATAGTTCTGGGACATATTTTGAAACCAGTTGACTTTATTATGTAATGGTTATTGTATACGCAGGATTTGTGTATATATTTCGGGTTGATCTACTGTTACATATCACTTGGCCGTGTGGACTTTGATATTATAAGGAGCACCATCTACACCTCTCGTTACATTTTGGGGACATCAGTACGAACCCTGGAGGAAGGATCACCACTATATTGGATATCGTGAGACCGTGGCATAGGATCGGACCTCGTTATACATCATCAGGACACTGGATTCGTTGATCTACATTAAATACTATCAGGACACTGTAGGATATTGAAAGCACTATGAACTTGTGACACTGTGATATTTGTGCTAGTGGCCAGTATAGAGATTAAACTTATAGGAATTTTCACCATAGAGCGATGCGGTGTGTAAGTACATATATTTTATGAATTTACAGAAATTGCAGTAATTTTCAAATTTCTAGACATATTTGTCAGTAAATCTATCACACAGTAGCATACAATCTACTGCAGTTTTTGTAAAGTCATACCATATAAGCGTGATTATTGTAGAAATGTACAAGAGTGATTCACTTGCATGATAATCACTATAACATTTCTGGTGTAGGGAATACTCTTTAACATTTTGATTTAAACATTCTCTCTGATAATTTAATACATCTAATTTAGCCTATTCTAATAATACACTGCTATTCTGAATACCATTGATTTAAAACCGCTTGAATCCTAAATATAGCTGTCATTTGGCTGTCAATCTTTAATTACTTCGTGTAGCACGTGCTGCTGTGTTTACATTGTGGGACGATAAGGTTGAATCGGTTATTTCTCGTCTGCTAATCGGAAGCTGTGTTTGGTTCATATTCTATAATAATAATTAGGTGTCTTTTCTTCTGAAAATTTTGTAAATTTTGGAGATTGTCATATTTTTTATCGTGCACTACTTCGTTGATATCTGTTTACGACTTTGGGACTACTTTTACTGCATTTGCCGCCAATTTGCTTGGTCTGTGATCGGTTAATCTGATTGATTTACGATTGACGTGACGCAGACGGAAGTTGTAATTGTAGCTTAAATTAGTAACGGAATTCTACTTCCGAGTTAAAATATAGCGTGACAGGAACACCCCTGCACGTTCATGTAGGAAGATTTCATTGAAGCTGACGCTTGTCAAGGGTTTATTATTGATAATTGATCATATCAGCTGATTTTATTGTGTATATTAAATAATAAAGTATTAGTACACATAGTATACAGAGTACTTTAGGGAATTATTACCATAAAAAAAAAAGACTTGGCATTTGTTTTTGTTATATCCTTCATTTTTTTTTGTGGCAGAACTATTTTCTTATTTTCAGCAGTTACAACCTACATTTAGTCCGTGTGATCCAGAACTTATAAACGATAAATTGCTTATATTTCAACAAAATATTTTCATATTTTGATTGAAATTTAATTGTTATTTACCCAAATAACAAATTTATTATATTTTCTTTTTCATACATAAAAAGGAAATATATATAGACAGATCGGCAAATATTTGAGCCACGGTGTTATACAAAATATTATTTTTCTGAAATTGATTTGATAAAATTAATGTCAGAAACATAATTTGTCCTATTGCTAGCTAGCTCCGTACATTTTCCGCGTTTTTCCCCGCGTTCCCGTTTGTTATCAGAAAAAAAAAAAAAAAAGCGATTACTTTTTGTGACCGACATTTGTTTCATATACCATATACTTTATTCATTCCATATGCTTGTTGTTTGGTACCAAGTATTTCCTATAACTGAAATAATTCATGGTGCTTGTTAGTTAAAGTGAAGATATTCTTGTGAAATGGTGAGTGTGATGCATAAATCGTTTTAGTGTGAATATATTGATAATAAGTGCAGATAGTGATAACAGATAATAGTGATAGTGATAACATAGTACTGATAGTGATAGTACTGATAGTTATAGTACTGATAGTGATAATAGATAGTATTGATAGTAGATAGTGGAGAAAATTCATTAAAGTGTGTACTATAAGTGACTGCAGAGGTGAATTAACTTGATTTTAAAGTAGTGAACTTCGTGCAAGGTATTTAAAGCGTGTCATTATATATGAACTTTGTGAGTTGTACTGTGTAGTCGATAGCACTTGCGTGCATTTGCACTTTGTTTATTGAATGGTGTAATGTTTCATCATGTGAACATTGTAGGAAGCGATAGTACATATTGGTATCAATAAAGACTTGTTGAATCCTGCATTATCTTGAATTCAGAAATAGGATGGTTTGATGACTGAATTATTATGTATTTGATTATCAATAGTGATACTTAAAGTGGTTTTGTAACCACGGTGTTGTTGAAACCTATAGAGTTGTGCTGTACTCTGTGTCAACTACAAAATGAGTTTGGAAGATACTGATTTTTATGGAAAAGGTGCTTCCTCAAATGATGGTCAGACATCTGAGGAAGATAGAAAGCTTTTAGATGCTTTCCATTCATTGCCTTTTACCGTTAAGGTTGAGAACACTGAAGATTTGCTTCATTTCATACGTACTATGGGCAAATTAGATATTAGTGCTCAACCTAGTGGACAACAACAGTACATGTCCACTCACGATGATACTGTACATGAGGATGGGAGGAAAGATTATCACTTCCCAAAGCTACCTACATTCTTTGGTGAAATGAACAAAGGTGATACCACCTGGGCTACTTTTAAGTATGAGGTTGACTCTCTGAAGGCAGATCAACTTTTTATCATGATCAGATCCTATACGCCGTCAGGAGAGCCATGAAGGGAAAAGCCAGTGACCACCTTAGGAGAATGGGAACAGGATTAACTTTAGATAAAACCATGAAACAACTTGACAATGAGTTCGGATGCATTGATTCAACAGAAACCATATTACAGAGATTTTATTCAGTGGAGCAGCAACCAAGAGAGGATGTGTCAGCATACTGCGCTAGGATAGAAGACTTGTATGAGTTAGCAGTCGGTACAGCGGAAACAGACGACACAGGCAAGGATGAAGTCCTGAAGAAAGTGATGTTTAAGGGGCTCAATAAGGAATTGAAGCAAATGGCAGGATATAAATTTGACACCATCACCGACTACCATGCATTTAAACTGGAACTAAGGAAGATAGAATCTGAGATGAAAAAAAAGAAGTGTCATGCGATGAACATTGAAAAACCAAAATCGGAGTTGAGTGAAGTAAAGGAATTGCTGACAAAGATGAATGAAAGGATTGAGAAACTTGAAAGGGAAAAAGAAGAAAGACGGGATCACATAGATAGAAGTGAGAGAGCTAAACAAGGAAGAGTCAAGATACGGAAGAGGAGAAAGAGGTAGAGGATTTGCATAAGAGGCAGAGGTCAAGGACATGATAGAGGAAGGGGTAATAACACACCAAGGGGTAGTTACACTCCAACTAGACCACTAGCTGGTAATACATTTAAAGCAAATGTCACTTGCTACAACTGTGGTTTTAAGGGGCATTTCGCAAGAAATTGCCCAAAAGTATAAGTGCCTTTGTTGTAGGGTCGAACCCAGGCACAAGGGACAAGAAAGACCCTAAATTGATTGGACAAAGTAACGAAGTTGTTGTCAAAATAGGCAACAAGGACACGAAGGCTTTGTTAGACAGTGGCAGCTGTGTTAGCGCCATTAGTAGATCTTTTTATGAAGAGAATTTGTCAGACGTTACTATACGTCCATTAAAAGACCTACTTAGCATTGAGTGTGCCGACGGCAAACCACTCCCATATGATGGATTTATTGAGACAGACCTAGAAATATCTGAAGGTCTTCCAAGCTCGGCATCTCACAGATGTCTGTTTTTGATTACTTCTGACACAAACTATTCTCAGAAAACACCAGTATTGATTGGCACCAATATACTGGACGAACTTTTAGCCGAATGTAAACTGAATTTCGGACCACAGTGGCTTCAGAGAGCTGGTCTATACATGCCTTGGTACCTGTCATTCAGATGTATACACTTAAGAGAAAAGGAATTAAAGAGAAATGACAACAAGATAGCACTTATAAGATGTGCTGAAAACCATAAAATAGTATTAGGCCCCAATGAGACACGAGATATAGTAGGATATACAGACAAGGAGTTAGATTATGGTCAGACATATGCCATCATGCACGAGACAAAGAAAACGACACTTCCAACATATGTAGATATCACACCAGCAGTTATAAATTATAAACCTGGTAAAACCAAGGAAGTAATAGTCAATGTGTCAAACCTTACGACTTACTCTGTCGTCATATCACCAAAAGTTGTACTGTGTGAACTGCAACCAGTAACACTAGAAGACAAAGAGCAGCAACACTTGGATGAAAAGAAGATAGAAGAAGAAATTATGAACTCCATTCACATTGATTCTCACAAGACATTGGATAACGAACAAACGAAGCAAATCAGAGATTTACTGCAGAAACACATAGATATTTTCTCTAAGAATGACACTGATATCGGCAAATGTGACAAGATCAAACACAGAATAGATTTACTACCTGGACAGGACACACCCTTTAAACAGCCACATCGTAGAATTCCACCAAACATGATCGAACAAGTCAGACAACATCTAGAACAACTATTAGAGGCAGGTATAATTAGGAAATCTTGTTCACCATGGTCGTCTAATGTGGTTCTGTGCAGGAAAAAGAACGGCAAGCTTCGCATGTGCGTTGACTACAGGACACTCAACAACCGCAGTGTAAAGGACGCGTATGCATTACCTAGGATAGAAGAGGTTTTTGACGTGATGCATGGAGCTAAATACTTCACGACAATTGATATGAAGGCCGGATACCACCAAGTTGAGATTGAAGATGAGCACAAGGAACGGACAGCTTTTACAGTTGGACCATTGGGATTCTGGGAATACATCAAAATGCCATTTGGACTGTCGAACTCGCCTGCAACCTATCAGAGGTTAATGGAAGAATGTTTAGGAGATTATAATATGACTATATGTATCATTTACCTTGATGACTTAATCATATTTGCTGATAGTTTTGAAGAACACCTGAAACGGATAGATTTAGTTTTAACCAGACTGAAAGACTGTAACTTAAAACTCTCACCAGAAAAGTGTTATTTCATACAGAAGCGGGTTAACTTCCTTGGCCATGTTGTAAGTGAGGACGGAGTCGAGACTGACCCAGCTAAAGTGGAGAAGATCAAGAACTGGCCATCTCCACAGAACCATGACGAACTTCGTTCATTTCTTGCCTTTGCAGGATACTACAGGAGATTCATAAAGGATTTTAGTAAAATCACGAGACCCCTAGCAGACCTGCTTCCACCCACTTCAACCAGAAAAGGCCATAAGAAACAGAAGAAAGAGTGGGTGTGGAACCAAGAACACCAACTTGTATTTGATCACTTGAAGATGATATTGACGAATCCACCGATATTGGCTTATCCTGATTTTGACACAGAATTCGAAGTACATACTGATGCTTCTAGTAAAGGTCTTGGAGCGGTTCTGTGTCAGACTCAGGATGGCCAGAAGAAGGTTATCGCCTACGCTTCCCGATCACTTAGCAGATCTGAAAAAAACTATCCAGCTTTTAAATTGGAATATTTAGCATTGAAATGGGCTATTACCGAAAAATTTTCTGATTATCTAGCTTTGAAGCATTTTACTGTTCTGACTGATAATAACCCGTTAACACATATATTGACAACTGCCAGATTGGATGCCACTGGACAGAGATGGGCTGCTGCTCTTAGCCAATACAACTTCGACATTTACTATCGTCAAGGCTTAAAGAATGCAGACGCGGACAGCCTTAGCAGATATCCAGTACAAGAGACCAATAAGGAGGGTGAAGAATTCAAAGTGATGAAAGATGAGACGGTGAAAGCAATCTGTAGCTGTAATATACAAACACCGTATATTGAAGTATTACCAGTAGGCAGGATTGACATAGTGGAAGCGACTTGTTTACCAGGAACTCCACTAGCAAGAGTGGAAGTTACAGAAATGAGGAAAGCCCAGAGAGAGGATCAGTTGATTTGGAGGTGGAAGAGATCAGTAAGAGACAAATTCCTACCTGATAAGGCTTATGTACATCCAAGGATGATTTATTCATGAGGCGGAACTTTGATAACTTTAAAATTATAAGAGGTGTCTTATACCGGGAATGGAAGAATGGCGATGATGGGATATACCAACTTGTACTACCTGAGTGTTACCGAACAGATGTTCTGAGAGGCTTACACGATGATATCGGCCATCCCGGAAGGGAGAGGACGCTGTCATTGCTCAGGGAAAGATTTTTTTGGCCTGGCATGACCAGCGAAGTAGAAAAATGGGTCAATACTTGTAAAAGGTGTCAATGCCGTAAGTCCTCAACCAATACTAGGTCGGAACTTGTGAATATTGTCACCACATACCCATTAGAATTAGTTTCAATGGACTACATGACTTTAGAGCCTTCCAAGGGTTGCGGAAACATACTCGTCATCACAGATCATTTTACGAAGTTCGCCTTAGCAATACCAACGAAAAATCAGACAGCAAGAACAACGGCAGAAGCATTTTATAATCATTTTATAGTATATTACGGTATTCCAACGAAGCTACTCACGGACCAGGGTGCTAACTTCGAGTCGCATCTCATCAAAGAACTATGTACCATTATGGGTATCAAGAAGACGAGAACAACAATATACCATGCCATGTGCAACGGATGCACGGAGCGCTGGAACCGTACGCTCTTAAACATGCTAGGAACACTGCAACCAGATAAGAAAGCAGATTGGAAGAGCTACATACCATCTTTAACATATTCATACAACTGTACACGACACGAGAGCACAGGTATAGCCCCGTTCGAACTTATGTTCGGCAGGTCACCCAAGCTCCCGGTTGATTCTGTGTTTGAGTCAGTGCTGGAAGGTGTAGATGAGAAAATAACAGTGAGTGAGTATGTAGAACAGTTGAAAGAGAGAATGAAAGTGTCTCATGACATTGCGAGAAAGCACACTGATAAAGCAAGAGAGAAGCAGAAAAGGGAGTATGACAAACGCGCGAAAGCATCAAAGATAACAGTTGGGGATAAAGTACTGGTAAAAATACTAGCACATGGGGAAGGTAAACATAAATTAGCAGACAGGTTTGAGGATACACCGTATGAAGTAGTTGAACAATCGAGGGACGACATACCGGTGTATAAAGTAAGATCAAGTGAGGGTACAGAGAAAGTTCTTCATAGGAACCATTTGCTGCCATTCCAAATTAGAGATGATGGATCAGAAGAACCTGACTTAGCAAGGCCTATACCGAAACCTCGGAAGAAGATGACAAACTATAAGGAGAGAATTGGTGATACAGAAGTAGCACCAAAGACCATGGATATAGATACAACAGAGGATAAAGGTTGTTGTGACGTCACAGATGGACATATTGACAGTGAGGAAGAATCAGGTGATGAGTGTGTAGGATTTACACGTCGAAATGGGGACGCCCACGTACCTGAAAGAAAAGTACATTTAACTGTCAGAAGAAGAGATAGGCATCTAAAGGAAAAGGTAAGTAGAGAAGACAGGCAGATGGAAGTAGCTGCTGAAAATACAGATTTACAGGATGTTCATATTGAGCGCCCTACTGAACCTGAAAGCGAGTCATCACGAGATGATGATAAAAAAATGGCAGTGGATGAACCAACTGAGGACACGACTGATGTAAAAGAGAGGAACACAGATGAAGCTACAATTGGAAAAGAAAATACTGACATTCATGAACACGAAAAGACAGATGAAGATGTAAGAATTACTGAAGCAGATACTATACCACCGGATAGACCAGCAGTTTCGATACCTAGAAGGTCAACTAGAGAACGGAAAGCTCCTGAAAGGTACCGAGACTTCATTATGCACCAGATTACAACTAGACCAAGAGATGCCAAAATACATGCGTTAGATGCACTCGTCAGTTCTGGAGCACTTGAAGATCTAGACACAGACTTAGCACGCAGAATAGTCAATACCATTATGATGTAACGAAGTTCGCAGTGTTCAGTTTTACCTGATTTTATCTGTAACTTTTACATTGATTTATCCAATGTTTAATTAAATAAAGATGCGATTATATTTGTTTTATTTGAGGCCAAAATAAATTTGCGAATCTATTTCAAATCCTCGGCAAGCTTACAGAAGTAACCTGAACTACTATTTCTATTTTTTTAATTAAACTTTAGTGTATATCTATGTATAAATTGTGAGGTCACAATTTTCGCAAGAGAGGGGGGCAAACGAGCAATTTACATTTTTTATAAAATATGAGAACAATGGGGAACAGAGAATAAGAATCTGTAAGTTGCAAACTCCCGCCATTGTGTTTGTATTTGGTTCCTCTAACAGCTGTATATAGTGTAGCTGTATGTAGATATTAAATTTGTACTTGTAGTTGGACTTAAAGTTTGACTTTGACATTTTTGAAGACGAATGACGAGACGTCATTTCTCGGACAGGGGGAGTGTGTGACGGGGGTCGTTTATACTGGTGTGAGGTCGTTTGTCTATACTGGTGTGAGACCGTTTGTTTTTTTGTTAACCTGTTTTGAACCCTTGAGTTTTGCATATATATTACTTACTCACTTTTGATTGGCTTGGACTTGCATGATTAGTCAGGTGGTCATTTTGACCGCGGAATATGAGCATTCCCGCTTTGTGCTTTGTGAAGACAGGTTGTCTTACGTTGTCCATACTTTGAAATAGTCTTTTATACGGAAAATGTATTGGTATGTATATCTTACATCTTTTTGATACCGTGGTGGTTTGTCTGGCTTGCATTGGAAACGTGCTGTATTTAGAACTTTACTCTGGTTCAATTCGCTTTACACGCGGCTTGTATACATTGTATTCAGAGTGGCAGATTAATGAAATGGTAATGGTCTTACATAACCAATTTCACTAGTTCTACCTTTATTTCACATATGTTTAACCATTCCAGATATTTACGTAACCAGCACACCATGAACGTTTGCCTGTGAGAGCCAGATCAGATTGTGAGCAATACCTTATATTGGTAAGTTGTCCGTGAAACATGATTGTCATTGTTTAATGTGTACATGTATGTTCTGTATATTTTATTGTTGTATGTTTGTAACCATATTTGTAAAGTGACGGCCACTAGTCACATAAATGAATCATATTTAACATTGTTATTATATGTCATTCACATGAATTATAATAATTGTCGCTATATTATATTTATGAGTCGTATTTTATGATTGCAGGTCACGACTCATACCTCCCTTTAATAAATACCTTCGGGACATGTGAATTCCACGACTCCGTGAATTGTTGTTCTTTTTTTCCCAACTGTGTGGAAAAAGTACGCAAGTTACATAAATACAGTAGATTAAATAATCGATAGAAATAGAAAGTATGTATGTACCTCTCCCTAATGTGCTGGATTGAAGATTTCTGGGGTTTTCACAGAAGTTTCAATTTCGTTTAATAGGAAACAAGAACGATAACTCTAATTGTGTTTCCCAGGGTTGGCCTAAAACACGCAATTAAAATTATTTGGCGCAATGGATGCAGTGTAACACGCAATGGAAATCATGTTTTCCAGATAGCATTACTGAAGGCTAATATCTAATTTTAAATTAAAAAAATATTGTTTATTTGCCTTTCCAGGACAGAATCCAGATTTTTTCAAGGGGGGGGGGGCACACAATCTGATATCTATCTTCTGATACTGTCAACATCTCTTTCGAGTGTTCTAGACAGGTCTGCGCGCCGAGTTGTTAGTAGAGTGAGAATTATAAAATAGCCCGAGTCGGAGCCGACTACAGACAGTGAGACTGAATAAAAGTGGATAGCTTGTTAGCCTAGTAAGCATGAAATAAGAAGAGAAATAATACGATAAAAACAACGCTTTTCTGGTCCAGCAAGTACAGATCAATTTCATGACCCAGTAGCTGGCCTCTAGTATAGATTATTATATGTTATTAATGTAAGGATGAGTATCTTGAACATCCAATTGCTTTGGGAAGATCACTCTGGGGGTGAGTTTATTAGTTAAAAACAGTCAACGTTAAAATCATTTTGCACCAAACCAGAGATTTTCATGAAAAATTTAGGAAAGGCATGGATGGAGTAGCCTTCAGTAAAGCGAGATTAATATAATTATATGAATTAATGGATATATTCTATACTTAAGGAGCCAATGCTGCACATTTAAAAGGATTATTTACATGCTTATAAGAATAAAAACAGAGTTAGGGATTTAATACGTGTGTTTGGTAAGACCTGCCTTGAAC
>CM037777.1:29060308-29110308 GCA_021229015.1 Solen grandis
ATTCAGCCAATGCATAATCATTTTTTTCTCGCATATAAATAATTCTATATATGAAATACAAGATTTTTTTTCTTGTTTGCCCTAGACAACACTATGACTACACAATCTGATAGTGAACATAAATGATTTAAAAAATTTCAAATATAACCACATATATTT
Organism: Solen grandis; assembly: GCA_021229015.1. Lineage (NCBI taxonomy): Eukaryota > Metazoa > Mollusca > Bivalvia > Adapedonta > Solenidae > Solen > Solen grandis. The sequence goes on from CM037777.1 coordinate 29,060,468, forward strand.
CTGGTTTTTCTAAAGGTATTTGAGCTAGTAGTTTATTAATTGTAGTACTTGAAAACCTAAAAATATATTCCATAAATTTATGGCTTTCAAATCATTTTCACAAAATTCAACCCTGTTTTCATATTAACATTAGGGTATTATCTTTTTTAGGTTTATGAATTATTATTCAATAAAGTGTCCCAATTTTAATAAGTACTACCAGTACCTTGTAAGACTTATTAACAGCGATAGTCTGACAATGTCATAAAGTTACACACTGACAGCAGACTCCAGTATTACTCATGGTTGGCTGTGAAGGAAAGGGTAAATTTGGCCAGGTTTTTACTGGGACCCATAGTTACTTTCAATGACTAACAGTTTTGAAAGATATGAGTCCAAATGACATTTTACTTTCATTTCTAAAATCAGCACTATTTCATATTACATCATATTACAGCATGTTATATTACATGCACCCCATATTGGCAGCACGACTTACCACACACTACCACACACTGCTATACACTTCATGTGTTGTATGTTTTTATTGGTTTATTGTTGATTTCAGTATGTCTAGTTCATATTATGTTTCTTTTTTTCCCTTTTTAAATGAAATTAATCGATAAATGATAAATGTATAATTACATATTTTTTTCCTAAATGTTGTATAAGATGTTTGCCAGGTTTTGTTCTCTTTGTTCTGTTCTGTATCCCTCACATGTACATAAAGATTTATAATATCCTCAATTTCTATGGTTTCGTGTTTTGTTAATGCTTCTTTTATTAATTTGTTACATAATGAATAAATACTAGTGAATGTAAAACATTATTATCGTTGTGATAGAATTGAGAGAGAGAGAGAGAGATAACAGCATAATTTTTAAAAAGCATCACAAATATATAAAATTCTATATATCAAATAATAATAGAAATAAATAGATAACAAACCAATAGTAAATTAATTAATTAATAAAACATTCCAAAAATTTACGGACTAGATGTTTTCACACCAACACTGGACGGACACCTGACACCGTTTACATAGGCTGTTTGCCCCCATACATAATAAAAGATCTTAACAGTCGACCAATTTCATTTGAAAAGAGAAAAAAGGAACATTATATGAACTAGAAATACCGTAATAATCAATTAATCAATTTAAAAACATACAACACATGAAGTGTGTAGTAGTGTGTGGTAAGTCGTGTCACCCTTTCAATATAGATCTAGTAGATTTTGTGCACACAAAAATAGATAATGTTTTGTTTCATATTTTCAAACCATCCATCTCGTTATATGATATAATAGAAATGAAATTACTCTGAATCAAAGGCAGGTCGTGTGCAAACACAGTGAAATTTTCCACCAAAGTCTATGTACAAATCGTCTCCTTGTACGTCAAATATCCTGCCGGACACCATCTTGTGACTTAGGTTTCCTAACTGGACAAATTTGGAATCTCTTAGCATCGTAGCAAAACTTTTATCGTTGTACGAGTCATCTTCTACAACTGGCTCTGGAGCGACAACTTCGGCTGCTTGTTTACGTTCAACACTAAGGTCACGTTCATAGAGTTTGTTCAAATCTATGACAGTCTCAAGTTCCGAATCAGGGGTGACCTTTAAGTTCCTCATTAGAGCCTCCTCTTCATCGAACGTGTTATCAGGTGCCAGGTCCTTTGAATCATCTTCATTTCTAAATGAGGGTGTGGTTTGCAGAAGTCTTGACGAAAGTAATAAGTTTCTTATCGATAGCTGTGTCCGACATACTTTCCACAAGGAGGCCGCCATCTTGGATGTGTATTATCGACCAATCAAATGAATTGTAACAATTCAGCATGTGTATTTTATTGATTCTTATCTCTTATTCTATTGGTTTAGAAGGAATCTGAGAGCACATGTTAATGTTTATATTCTGAATCTGAGGACAATATGTCGAAATCAAATGTTTCCAAGTTATTCGAGTTTGTATCTCTAATCGGACAGTTAAAGGTTTGAATCCATACAAACAACCTACTAAATTTGGTGTAGTGTGCCTTTCTTTTATCTTATATCAGAAAAAAAATGTTTAGTCTTAGTTGTTATGTTCGATCGTGTGTACAATGACTCAGAAATTGTATTGGTATTGACAAGGAACTTAATATTAAACAGGAACATTTTGTTCAAATTTTCGTCGTCTTATGAGACCCAAACCAATCTATTATCAATTTTCGGCCATAAACCGTAATGACAAGAAATTTTGGGCCAAAATGTTCACAACTGTAGCAGAAACTTGGTAAATAAATTTGAAATCTACTGGCATTCCGTACACACAACATTCTGTCCCATGTTAAACTTATAAATCATTCCTTTTAGGTCTTCATTTACCACTTTCAATGTGTAATGTAAATGATGCGCTTTTTATTATGAATTTATTGGTTTGACATATAAAATTCCACTAGTCTCAAGTGTTTCTTCAGTATATGTTCAGTAGTAACCCCGTTGTGTTTGGTACTGTACTTCTGCACCCAGTCTCTGAGCTGTGTCTGTACGAATAACAATTGTTTTGTCGACCTAAATGCTGCCTTGATAATATATATAAAATGAAAAGTCAGTTTGCAGCCCTGAGTATTTAATAGGCGAGATGTGTAAAATACATATATAGGGTCATTCACAACTATCAGTTTAAATCACTTGCTGAAGAATTTATTTGAGTTAATTGTTTTCTATTTTGAAATTGATTACATTGTGATAGTACTTGTGTGTTTTGAACTGCAACATAGGAATAGTTTGGCATCTCATCCTTGATCCAATATGTTGAAACTTAAGTTTTGTTTTTATCTTATTTTGTAATTTATTTTTTACAAAACAGAGGAAAGACTTGAATATGTGAACAACTGTGAAGCATATACTCTCTTGAATAAAAATGGTTCACTTGATCATGAATCAAAGCTGTTTTAGCTTCTGATTTTTCCAATCAATTAAGTACTGGTACAGTTTTTCACAACCTATTTTTATCACTATTATAAAGTTGTTGTTTTTTACACTACTGCATTGTTTCAATTAATTTTTCCAAACAAGCTATGATTAATGTCTCCAGATATGCAACATACATTTTCAAACCTATACTATCTGTTACATTTCATTGTTACTGTTTGAACAGCGTGTTCAGCGAACAGGATGGGTGTTAAGGAAAGTAAGTGACCCAGAGAGTGTCGCAGATCACATGTACAGAATGTCTGTAATGGCATTTCTGGTAGACCCTGCTAGCTCCATTAACAAAGAGAGGTATGTATGATCAGTTTTATACGATATAAATGCATTAACCTTTACATAAGAATAACAGGCAAATAGTATATGGCACTTTTATTACTTTAACTAGAATTTTTCAATTAAGAATTCAGTATGTGCATGGCCATTGTCCTAGTAATGACAGGCTGAACATGATGGATGTTTTCATGTTGGGTTGAGAAAAATATTTGTAGGAAATAAAGAAAGAATACATAGTTTCCAAGTGACTGAAACACTCAGTGGGACATTAAATCCAAGAACTAAACAAGTAAGTATATAGGAAAATCTCCATATAAGGTAGCCATCTTTAATTATATAAAATAAGCATAGCATAAGTAATGTAAAACTACACCAGCATCACTACTTTAATCTTGTATTTAAAACTGACTTTTCAGGATAGTGTAAACTAAACTGATATTTATCATAGTTAAAAAGGAGTTATAAACAAAGCTCAAAATTTTATTCATTAGGTTATTTTGGAAACCATATGTTTTCTTTTATCATTTTTACAGCAGCTCATTCACAGATGATCAGTAGAAAAAAAAAAGAAGAAATTCTTCTACTCTCCCTGAAGTCTTTGTTTCCTGACAAATAAATTATAGCGGACTTTGCTTCTCACCTATGTGTCCCAGGTTTGATTCCTGGTCCTGGTCCCAGACACATGGGTTTTCTCTGGGTTCTCCAGTTTCCTCCCACAATAATGAGCATATACGCTGCCACTAAAGCCATCAAGAGTGGTAAATATTATAAGTTGTGAGAACTTGTTCTGTAATTGATGTAAAATAAATAAAGTTTAAACTTAAACTTAAAAACAGATAAAATCAGCTAGTGTAGGTCAAATTAAGTTTAAAAATGCAAACTATGTAAACACACACTTCAGTGAAATTGGTTAAATATAGAATAGGGTATCCCCAAATCATGTGCATGTGGTACTATGTGACACGTTCTGCAATGTGGTGTCTTCACAAATTCTGGGTGGAGAATTCATAGGGTCAGCCTGGGATGTGAACGCATGTTCAAAGAATAATTGTGATCAGTTATGTGACGGAACATGAAAATTGAATTTCTAAATACTACGCCGTGCGATTGACTTAGACTTTTCTCCTCTTTACACTTCAACAAAAAAACGATATTCCGTTCAACCTTATCGCCTGTCAAAAAAGAATGTCGCTTCGGTTGACGAATATAAACCACACCTCCTTAACGAGGGGAATCAAGTGCGTAGTTTTATAACTCACGGAACTATGAATTGACTGCAGGTACATGTCACCTTGTGTAATCTGTTTTATCATGCTTTGAGAGGAAATAAAGAATGAGTTTAAATAAATAACTATGTAGTTTCAAACGAAATAGGTGGCACTTAAACTCGGGATGTTTTAGCAAGAGTGATTTTGTCTCTTGAATTAATAACACACAGCAAAAGCAGTGTGGCGTAGTTACTGTCAAACGGAGCGTGATATTTGTCCTTGTCATCATGGTCTATGAACGTGTGGCTTTAAACAACATCTAGCCATTTTAAATGCGGTACTTCTTCATGTAGGAATTATATAAAATCCTCGAATGTCATTTCAAAACCTTTCCAAAATGCACCGCTGACACCCTTTATAGGGATAATAATTTTTTAAAGCCCGTCTAGGCCGACACTTCCATTATGAAGCCAAGGGGCGGAGCTACGTTCTGATTTGCATATGCAATGCCTTTTAAGAGGGTATGCGACGGCAGTTTTATCGATGTAAAATTATTGGAGAATTCAAAGTCTATCGCACGGCGTAGTATAAGTAAGGTTTAATAATTTTAAATCTTGGTTCACACTTCTTTACAATAGCCGGTAACTGGCTACTTACCCAAGCCAAGTAACCACCTTTTTCCCCAAAATGTCCTTCAAAAGTATCTTCCTTAAATAAAAATCCCAGTGAAATTGGATGAGGAGGACTCTGCTTTTGGAGAAACCTAGTGAACTATATTTCTAAAGCTAATTTAATCTTATTTACTTTGCTCTATTGTTGTCTTGTAACATTGAGACTCATATCCAGTGTGCAGAGACAGATTTATGATAATAAAAATGGTACAAAATGTCCCCAAAATTGTGAAAATTGCTTGTTTTTTTCCACACTGTAAGGGCTAAGGCACCTTCCCCAAAATTGGAAAAAGGGCCCTGGTCCCATACTGTGTGTAATGCATTGCCTGTGATGAAGAAACCACCCTTTTTAGCTCACCGGAGCACATAGTGCTCATGTGAGGTTTTAGAATCAATGGCTGTCTGTCGTCAGTCAGTTGTCCACAATTATAATGCCCCCACCACTTATGTGGGGGGCAAATAGATTTGCCTTTGTCCGTACTTACGTACGTTTGTACGTATGTACGTCCCGAGAGTTTGTCCAGAGCATAACTCAAAACTTATAAGAGATATCAACATGAAATTTCATATATAGATAGAGCTTGATGAAGAGAAGTTTATTGCACAAGAACCATAACCCTATTTTGTATGATTTAGGAGTTATTGCCCTTTGTTGTTTTCATACTTAAATTTTGTCCAGAGCATAACTCAAAACCTATAAGAGGTATCATCATGAAACTTCATAGGTAGAAAGAGCTTGATGAAGAGAAGTGCAGTGCACAAGTACCATAACTCTATTTTGCATGATTTAGGAGTTATTGTCCTTTGTTATTTTTCATACTTTAATTTTGTCTAGAGCATAACTCAGAAGCTATAAGAGGTATCGACATGAAACGTCATAGGTAGATAGAGCTTGATGAAGAGAAGTTCAGTGCACAAGAACCATAATTCTATTTTGTATGATTTATTACCCTTTTTTATTTTTCATATAAATTTTGTCCGGAGCATCACTCAGAACTTATAAGAGGTATCAACATGAAACTTCATAGCTACATAGAGCTTGATGAAGAGAAGTGCAGTGCACAAGAACCATAACTCAATTTTACATGATTTAGGAGTTATTGCCCTTTGTTATTTTTCATACTTAAATTTTGTCCGGAGCATAGCTCAAACCTTATAAGAGGTATCAACATGAAACTTCATAGGTAGATAGAGCTCCATAAAGTGAAGTGCAGTGCACAAGAACCATAACTATATTTTGTATGATTTAGGAGTTATTGCCCTTTGTTATTTTTCATACTTAAATTTTGTCCGGAGCATAACTCAAAGGCTATAAGGCATCAACATTAAACTTCATAGGTAGATACTTTTATGCCTCCACCACTTATTGTGGGCATATTTGCCTTTGTCCATCCAAACATCAGTCCATCTGTCAGTCAGTACATCCATCCCGAACGTTTGCCTGGAGTATAACATGAATACTAATACTGGGATTGAATTCAATGTTGATACTTCATTCATTCAGGTGAAGTGCAGTGACCAAGTTCCATAACTCTCAGTCAAGTAATTTGGAGTTATTGTCCTTTGTTCTTAAAGTTAGTCCAGAGCATAACATGAATACTAATACAGGGATTGACTTCAAAGTTGATATGTATGTAGCATGCATACTGAAAAAGTGCTAGAGAAAATATTGGTGTAGTTACTGCAGCTATGAAAAGGCCGAGATCAAAACAACCAACCATGTTTATTGGTATAGCAGGCCAAAAATGTTATAATTGTATATTTTTAATTTGATTAAAAGCATTGAATGACCCTTTGTTGTTTTCCCTTGTACATTTTTGTTACTTATATATGTGGTTACCAAGTCACATGGTCTAATATTGAATCTTGCCACTCTAGTTTACACATTAACAAACTAATGCAATTTCTTTTGCCATGTATTTTGTTTCCCTTGAATATAACTAAAATGATTTGCTTTTCAGATGCATAAAGCTCTCTCTTGTGCATGATATGGCGGAGTCTATTGTAGGGGACATTGCTCCATCAGACTGTATAGACAAGGAGGAAAAACACAGACGGGAAAAAGTAATGACCAGTATAGTATATCAGTGTTAGGGTATTGTTATACATGTCGCTATGATAACTGTGTTACACTACATGTGAGTCTGGGAGTAGCCAGCAACCCCTTGTGCTTGACAGACATTGTAATATAAAAGCAGAGTTGGTAGTCACATGTGTACGCCATAAGCAAAATATTATGTATACCGGTAGAGATTAAACAATGATCGATTAAAATCGATGTTTGGGGTCACTTGGTTAAAGGTCAAGGTCCTAGTGACCTCGAATATGAAAATTGTTTCTGATCAATAACTGGAGAACGCTTGGGCCCAAATTCCTCAAACTTCAATGACTTGTAGATGACCCCTTTTGATTTTGTGGTCACCTGATCAAAGGTCAAGGTCAGTAACCTTGATGGGAGTGGTGGGGTGCTTAGGGGGCATATATGTCATTCTGACAACTTTTGTAAATCTTGCATTAATAGCCTACTATTTCTTGTATTCTTTAATAGTATCCTTGTATATTAAATTAAGATTTTTAGCTCACCTCAGCACATGTGCTCAGGAAGAGCTATTAGGATCATTGGATGTCCGTTGTCCGTCAGTCGTCTACAATTAATTTGTTTACCCTCTAGCATCTTCATTTCTGAAGTAATCATCTTCAAACTTTATGGCAATGTTTGTGACAATAATCTTTTGGTCAATTTTAATTAAGGCTGATATCGGCCTATTAGGTCAGCATTATGTTTTAAAAAATGCCAGATTTTACTTTGTTTACACTCTAGCATCTATCATGTCTTGAACAATCATCTTCAAACCTTATGACAATGTTTATGACCATAATCTCTCAGGTTCGATTATGATTGATATTTGCTTATAAGGTCAGGTGTTAAGCCCCTTTTGATATTAAAAAAAAATGCCAGATTTCACTTTGTTAACACTCTAGCGTCTTCATTTCTTGAACAATCCTCTTTAAACTTTATGACAATGTTTATGACCTAATCTTCAAGTTTGTTATGATATATTGCTTATTAGGTCAGGAGTTATGCCACTTGGAATTTTAAAAAATGCCTGATTTCACTTTTTTACACTCTAGCATCTTTATTTTTTCATCAGTGCAGTAATGAAGGCATTGTTTTTAAAGTGAGCGATTATAGGGCCATCTTGTCTCTCTTGTTTTTTAGCTCACCTGAGTCATCAACAATTTACCTTAAACAACTTCCCCTATGAAACTGCTGGCAGAATTTGATTAAACTTGGCAGGGATGTTCCTTGGGTTAATCTTCACAAAAGCTGCTAAAATTAACTTGATCCATGTGGAACTCTGGTTACCATGGCAGCGGAAGGAAAAATATTATGAAAACTTAAAAAATCATTTCCCTCAAAACTATTTGCCAGATTTCAAATGTTTTGGTACAGATGTTCCTTGGGTAACTCTCAACCAAGATTGCTAAATTATTCCGATTTGGAAAAAAAAAAATGGTCACCAGGGGCGGGGCTAATTTGCCTTAAATGTATATACATGTAGTGAAATCTTTAAACGACATCTCCTCTGAAACTGCTGGACAGATTTGATTAACTTTAGCATGGATGATCCTTTGGTGAAGCTTCACAAAAGTTGATAAAATTATTCCGATCCATAAAAAAACATGGCTGCCATGGGCGGAGCTAATTTGCCTTATATATAGTGAAATCTGTAAATGACATCTCCCCTGAAACCAATTGACAGAATTTGGGCTAATTTGCTTTATATGTATATAGTGAAATCTTAAAACGACATCTTCTCTGAAATTGCTGGACAGAATTTGATTAAATTTGGCAGGGATGATCCTTTGGTGAAGCTTCACATAAATTGCTAAAATTATTCCGATCGGGAAAAAAAACATGGCTGCCAGGGGCGGGGCTAATTTGCCTAATATGTATATAGTGAAATCTTAAAACAGCATCTTCTCTGAAACTGCTGGACAGAATTTGATTAAATTTGGCAGGGATGATCCTTTGGTGAAGCTTCACATAAGTTGCTAAAAATTTTCTGATCGGGAAAAAAATACATGGCTGCCAAGGGCGGGGCTAATTTGCCTGATATTTATACATGTATAGTGAAATCTTTTAATGACTTCTGAAACTGCTGGACAGAATTGGATAAAACTTTACAGGGATCATCTCCTTCAAAACTACTGGCCAGATTTCAAAATGTTTTAATACAGACTGATGTTCCCTGGGTAACCCTATACTCAGGTCAGCGATCCAGGGCCATCATGGCCCTCTTGTTTTTGCTTTCAAAGTCACATTCTACATATAAGTTATGTTTAACAAACAAATCAATTACTGGGTACATAATCTATGATTGATCGAAATGTCTTGTCTGATTATTTCCGATCATTGATTATGATTTTTAGTCGATTATGAAAGGATGAGGATTTTGGTCTCCCACCCAATGGCAAAGTGATCCTCAATGGTACTTAATGGGAGGTCAAAAGTTTGATGCCAGACTGCAGTTTAACATAGTTTTAAAAAGTGACACCCTTGCTTTGTACTCAACATAAAAAGTAAGGGGTGGACTGGTGGGGTCAGTGACATGTTGTGATATCATGTTAATGCCTAATGATACTGTAGTGAAACTGGATTAAATCTCAGTTCGCAAGTGGTTGAAATACTGCTGAACCTTAAAACCAAGTAAACAAGTAAGTTACATGAGTCGAATAAACAAACCAATTCAAATTACTCACTTGAAGTTTTATACCACTTTTTTATGGCTAAAAATAAGCCTTTTGTCACAGACTGTTTTAAGATGTATAACCATTTGTGAAAAATAATTATGTTATATACCAATAATTTATGCATATCGTAAACACTTTTAAGTGAAAATTAAGTTAGTGATGTTGGCGTGTTCAGTGAAAATTGAGAATTGTGTTTCAGACGGCTATGACACACATTACGAGCCTGGTCAGTGAGGAAGTGGGGGCAGAGTTGATGAGCCTCTGGGTGGTAGGTCACCTCTCTTGTTAGCTCACCTGAGCACAAAGTGCTCAAGGTGAGCTTTTGTGATCGCCCTTCGTCCGGCGTCCGTCGTCGTGCGTCGTCCGTCGTCAACAATTTGCTTTAAACGACATCTCCTCTGAAACCGCTGGACATAATTTAATGAAACTTGGCAGGAATGTTCCTTAGGTGAGGCTCTACAAAAGTTGCTAAAATAAAGTTGATCCATGAAGAACTCTGGTTGCCATGGCAACAAAAAGAAAAATAATTTGAAAACTTTAAAAATCATCTCCTTCAAAACTACTGGCCAGATTTCAAAATAATTTGGTACAGATGTTCCTTGGGTCAACCTCTACCAAAGTTGCTAAAATTATTCCGATCCGTAAAAAAACATGGCCGCCAGGGGCGGGGCTTATTTGCCTTATATGTATATAGAGAAACCTTTAAACAACATCTCCTCTGAAACCACTAGACAGAATTTGATTAAACTTGGCAGGGATGATCCTTGGGCCAACCTTCACAAAAGTTGCTAAAATAAACTTGATCCATGTAGAACTCTGGTTGCCATGGCAACAAAAAGAAAAAAAAATGAAAACTTTAAAAATCATCTTCTTCAAAACTACTGGCCAGATTTTAAAATAAATTGGTACAGATGTTCCTTGGGTCAACCTCTACCAAAGTTGCTAAAATTATTCCGATCCGTAAAAAAAACATGGCCGCCAGGGGCGGGGCTTATTTGCCTTATATGTATATAGAGAAACCTTTAAACAACATCTCCTCTGAAACCACTGGACAGAATTTGATTAAACTTGGCAGGGATGATCCTTGGGTCAACCTTCACAAAAGTTCCTAAAATAAACTTGATCCATAAAGAACTCTGGTTGCCATGGCAACAAAAAGAAAAAAATATGAAAACTTTAAAAATCATCTGCTTCAAAACTACTGGCCAGATTTTAAAATAAATTGGTACAGATGTTCCTTGGGTCAACCTATTTATCTCAGATGAGCAATTTAGGGCCATCATGGGCCTCTTTTCTGCAGTTCAGGCTACCTCTCCAAAAGTTGATCCTTTACAGATCAGATTTACAGAAGTTGAATATTTTTAAGTGTGATATTTTGTTACATTTATGCATAAAAAGAATGCATCAGCTCATAAACAAAACAAGAAATATGTCTTGGTAGCTTAATAAAATGCAAAAAGTTACATTAAATTACAAGGCCACTTATTAAAGAGAGAGAAGTCTAACAGAGAGAGAGAGAGAGAGAAAACCAGCTAGAAACAAAAAAATAAATTGTACCCTTAGATGAGATTGTCCACTAGTCTGATAGGTCATTTGGGTGATTCCACTACATATGCAGAGGTGGAGAAGATAACATTACCACAAATACCATTCCTATAGCTTAGTCTGACCTACTGGCAGAGGTCACATTTTCTGGACTGTGTTGCCCCACTGAGTTAGTGCAAAAACTACATAACCTGCTACTATGTATATGAGATACTAAGGCTAGTTTTACACACAAAGCCACCTGATAGAGATATAAGGGTTATTGATACTATCCTAAATCAGCAGCAGCATCAACATCATCATTAAAGTGAATGTGGGAGGGGGGGGGGGTGAATATGCAGATTGTCTGCCTTTACTTTGGTTCATGTCAGTGTTCCAGTACACAGGGATTACCAAACACCTCTTAAAAACCACAAACGAATGATTAAAAACACTTTGTAATAAATTGCAACTTATTTCTTAATAATTAACCCTTTTCCTCATAGAGATCTATAAAATATATGTACCTATGTGAGTAGCATAAAACCTAATCAGCCTGCAAGTCCAACTGTTACTCGCAGGCTGATCAGGTTTTATGCTGTTTGCTGCTCCTTAGTGGTCTGGGGATGGGGATTTTACAATTAAATTTGGAAAGGTTTAAGTGGGGCTTTCTGCAGATCAGGATTTATGTCAAAATGAGTTTTTATGAGGGAAAAGGTTAAGGACCATCTCTCTTTTTGTCCATTTTCAATCAGCAGTACCACACTGAAATCTCATGATCACTGTTTTTTTCCATACTATTGCTAAAATGGGTAAGAAAAACTGTCAAGTTCCTGAGAAACATGTATATCAGTATGATACATGTATACTAGGTTGCATATAGAGCAGTGGTACTCAGGTGAGCGATTTTAGGCCCTATGGGCCTCTTGTTTTTTCACTCCTTGCCTCTTTCTGCTATCTTTATCTCTTTTCAGTCTATATTCCTTATCCCTTTTCATATCTCTCATTCTTCTCGCCACATGCTCTCTCTCTCTATCTCTCTCTCTCACACACACACCATCTATATAAATTTGTCTTCTGTCCTTCTGTTTAGCTCATTTGAGCATATGTGCTCAGGATGAGCTCTTAGGGTCGATGAATATCCGTAGTCTGTCCGTCCATCCGTCATCCCGATTAGTTGGTTTGCACTCTAGTAGCTTCATTTCATAAGTGATCATCTTCAAAAATTTTGACATTGTTAATTGACAAAATCTCTCAAATGATAAGTGATTTTGCCAAATTAGGTCAGGAATTATGGCCCCTTTTGTTTACTTTGTTTACACTCTAGCGTCTTTATTTCTTTAACAATCATCTTCAAACGTAATGAAATGTTCAAGACCATTATCTCTCGATCAAGTTTGATAATGTCTGATATTGGCTAATTCGGTCAGGAGTTATGCCCCTTTTAATATAAAAAATGCCAGAGTTTACTTTGTTAATACTCTTGCATCTTCATTTCATGAACAATCATCTCAAACTTCAATGTATATGGTCATTATCTCTTAGTTAAGTTTAAAGTTGGCTGATATTTGCCCATCAGGTCAGGAGTTATGACCCTTTAATTATTAAAAAAAAATGTTCACAATTTTAGTGTTCACACCCTAGAAGCCATACTTTTGATCTAGTCTTCCTCAAACTTGCTCAGACCATATTTCTTGATAATGTTGAGTTCAATCATGGGTCTTGCAAGGTCAAAAAGTAGGTCTTGGTATTATATATCTATGCAAATATTTATAAATTAAATTTCTTTTCTGGTATGATGGAAAACTGACTGGAATAGCCAGTTGCATGTATGTTGTTTTACATCCTTGATGAAGACCTGATGTAGGTCGAAACGTTGGAAATAAATATAGTTCATACCCATTGTCTTGAGATCGTTCGTTATACCCACTCACTTACTTTATATTATCCTGTAGGAGTATGAGGAACAGCAGACCCCAGAGTCGCACTTTGTGAAGGATCTGGACAAGTTTGATATGATCTTCCAGGCCTATGAATATGAACAACTGGACAACAAACCTGGCTCACTGCAGGAGTTCTTTGACACCACAGATGGTATGATGTAGATTTTTTCTCTGCAATACTAAAGAATAAATAGTTATCTATATTGAGTTATGAACCTATTTAATTTTTGCAGTAAAAATCTCAAGTCTGTTCTCAGTTTCTGTCTAAAAGATCCAAGTGTGGAGCAAGCATTTATTCTTATATAGTGTAAATGTATGAATTGTAAGTACCAGTTATGAAATTGAGTAAAATTACTGCAAGCAATTTTGCAAACTTATACCATGTGTTTTTAGCTCACCTGAGCACAAAGAGCTCAAGGTGAGCTTTTGTGATCGCCCTTCGTCCGTCGTCGTCCGTCGTCAACAATTTGCTTTAAACGACATCTCCTCTGAAACCGCTGGACAGAATTTAATGAAACTTGGCAGGAATGTTCCTTGGGTGAGGCTCTACAAAAGTTGCTAAAATAAAGTTGATCCATGAAGAACTCTGGTTGCCATGGCTACAAAAAGAAAAATAATTTGAAAACTTTAAAAATCATCTCCTTCAAAACTACTGGCCAGATTTCAAAATAATTTGGTACAGATGTTCCTTGGGTCAACCTCTACCAAAGTTGCTAAAATTATTCCGATCCGTAAAAAAACATGGCTGCCAGGGGCGGGCTTATTTGCCTTATATGTATATAGAGAAACCTTTAAACAACATCTCCTCTGAAACCACTGGACAGAATTTGATTAAACTTGGCAGGGATGATCCTTGGGTCAACCTTCACAAAAGTTGCTAAAATAAACTTGATCCATGTAGAACTGGTTGCCATGACAACAACAACAAAAAAAAAATGAAAACTTTAAAAATCATCTTCTTCAAAACTACTGGCCAGATTTTAAAATAAATTGGTACAGATGTTCCTTGGGTCAACCTATTTATCTCAGGTGAGCGATTTAGGGCCATCATGGGCCTCTTGTTTTGTGTAGACGAGGTCATAAATTGATCACATGACTTTTGGATAGGCTGGTTGATTTAATTTAAATATGTAATCAATGGGATGGTTATTTTGCCTGTTCAACTTGGTACTTTTTTTTTTTTTGAGATAAAAGCAATAACATTTTGACTTTTTACCAACAATAGAGACCAACATACTGACAGATTATAACCTTTCCACCATCAGCAAGTTTGATGGACATGTTATGATGTATCACTTACAAATTTAAGGCTAACATTAGATATTTGGGTTTACATTGAAATGAAATTTTAAATTTTATATTACTTGAAAACTTAAGACAGGCAAATCTTAATAACAAGTGTACACCATACATGCTGTAATACTTGTCACTTGTGGCTGTGTGGTCATGAAAAAAATGGTACTTGTATAACTCCCTTGGATGGCACACAGCATATTATGGTAGTTTCAGGACTACTTGGCCTGGATAATGTGACTGGGTGTGGTATCATGCCACATGTCTATAGTGTGATAGTGCAGTGTGGCAGCACTATATCTGTTCAAGTAGACATTGTATCCAAATGACTGAAATACTGTTGGTGAGATGTTGAAAATCATTAACAATATTTTGTCATGTTTATGCTGCAGGTAAATTCAAGACTGATACCGTCCAGAACTGGGCAGGTGAGCTCCAGAAGCTTCGCAGTCAGTCAACCAGTTTGCCAAAATTTTCTAGTCCACATCTAAACCGATTCAACCAGACAACAAATCGTGAATCAGCAACAGTTAAGCCATTTATGGTGAATAACAAGGAGCCAAATAGTTGAGAAAAACTGCTGATATAGAATGTTTTACTTTCATGTTTTTAAAGCTCACATATAATTTTATGCTTTAATATACATATACATGAAGTAGTCATAAAAAGTCTTGCTAATTATTTTATAACATTTATTTTTAAAATGCTGTCATTGTTGTCAGAGGACATTATCAAGAACGCCATTAATTTTGATCTTATGTTAAATGATAAATACTTTCTGTAAATAGCATCTTTTTTCAGCATTAACTTTAGATGATTGCTTCACATTGTATGATTAAGCAGATGCATTTTATGTATGAAATAAGTACTGGTATTTATTCTTGTATGTAGTCAAATGTGCTTGTATGAATTAAAAATATGAATGTTTCAGAAATGGCATGTCTGTATATGCAAAGTACAACCACACGCAGTTCCATTGCTGCTTTATTATATCACAAATGTCATTACAACATGGTTCTGTCAGGGTTTATTGATATATACTTGGAATTCCAAATGTAACTTACATGTGCAGGCAATGCATTGAAATGCATGTCACTTCCAACCAAACAGCCTTTAGGTAGTTTATGTATATGTTGTAAGTAAGGATAGAGACATTGTTGTTATTGTCTGCCAAGATTAATTTAGTCCCATGTGTTTTGATATCCTGTAACATTTTGCATTCTATTAACATAGTGTAATTCAACATGACAGGTTCAGACCATGTACCCTGTATCAATCAGACCAGTACAGACAGTCCAGTATAATATTGTCTGTATTTCAACATGACAGTTTCAGACCATGTACCCTGTATCAGTCAGACCAGTACAGACAGTCCAGTATAATGTTGTCTGTATTTCAACATGACAGGTTCAGACCATGTACCCTGTATCAGTCAGTCCAGTACAGACAGTCCAGTATAATGTTGTCTGTATTTCAACATGACAGGTTCAGACCATGTACCCTGTATCAGTCAGCCAGTACAGTCAGTTCAGTCAGTCCAGTACAGTCAGTCCAGTATAATGTTGTCTGTATTTCAACATGACAGGTTCAGACCATGTACCCTGTATCAGTCAGTCCAGTACAGTCAGTCCAGTATAATGTTGTCTGTATTTCAACATGACAGGTTCAGACCATGTACCCTGTATCAGTCAGACCAGTACAGACAGTCCAGTATAATGTTGTCTGTATTTCAACATGACAGGTTCAGACCATGTACCCTGTATCAGTCAGACCAGTACAGACAGTCCAGTATAATGTTGTCTGTATTTCAACATGACAGGTTCAGACCACACTGTATCAGTCAGACCAGTACAGACAGTCCAGTATAATGATGTCTGTATTTCAACATGACAGTTTCAGACCATGTACCCTGTATCAGTCAGACCAGTACAGACAGTCCAGTATAATGTTGTCTGTATTTCAACATGACAGTTTCAGACCATGTACCCTGTATCAGTCAGTCCAGTATAATGTTGTCTATAACTACAGTGTTATAATGGATAGGTTCTATACTGTTGGACATACTATTACGTGTATATATTTATGTTTTGCTGTTGTGTTTCATATTTATTCATGAAATATTTTAATATTAGGGACTTTTTTTTAATCAATAATTACAGCTTGGTCAAACTGTTTTTAAAGCCATAGAAGAACTGTTCATTTGAATGTGTGCAAAAAAGTGATGTGTTATAGTAAATACATAATTTCAAACATATGGTGTGTCTGTCCATAGACTTAACATAATTGGATGGAAGATTATCTATGTTTGGTGAAAAATAATGTATAAGCCTATTTATGCTTGTTTAAATGATGTAACCAGCTCAAAGAGAACTGCAAACCTAACTCATATTTAAAATGTTTTCCTGTAAATCTTGTTTTTCATTATAAGGGAATGTGTCATTAATTTTACAGGCACACACTTTTCAAAGCATGAGACACTTTTTGATTTCTTTTAAGGCATTTTTTTTTTTTGATACTATCATTGATGCATAAACATAAAATCCCCAACCCACTTAAACTTTCAGATTAGTACATTTAATGATATTTGGTCTTTCATTTGATATTCTATGCAGATATATGATGTATAGTAATTAACTCTGCTGTCATGCCTCTGTTTCCAGTAAATGTCTGGGAAAAACATAGCTATGTTTATTTTGAAAGGGACCAATGGACACAGTATTTTTAATGTCAGATGAACTATACTGTGTTTTTATTTTTCAACTTCAGCAAGTATTTAGAGTATTAATCATTTGTATTTATGTTTGTTTATACCTGTGTTATTTTTTTTTATTATCATTCACAAGCATATTTGTTTCTCAGAATTACAAGGAAGAAGTTTGTATCCCTCAACAAATATGGATTGTACAAGCAATATTCCTTGAACTTTGACCCTTAGCTTCATATTATGTTTTGCTACTTATTTCATTAAAATTGTCTGTATATCTTGTTGAATTAAAGCCAAAAATAAATCCTTTCTATATATAGCACTTGTTATGAATATCAAACTTCATTTTAGATAAACAATATGTCATAGTTTGTGTGAAGATAAACCAAGCTGTTAGGTCATAGCGTCCCAAGGACTGGAGACTGCTGACATTAGCTGTATATTTACTGCTCATTAAACTCTCTTCCACATGCAAACCATTAGACTCAAACCTTAAATTTTTATGACAGGAACAAGGATGATACAAAATGTTTTACATATTATATTTATTGCTATGTATTATTGGTGGATTTGATAATGGTATAAATCCAGATCAGTCTATCAGTAACTCATTGACTGGTTAGGTAGTACTCTCTTTGCTACTTATCAGTGCCTTTATAGGTAAGAAGTAAATTCTGAAGGAAAATTCCTGCTGTGAGTGATATACTGTCAGTGTGATCTGGCTTTTCTCCAGTCTGACATGGCAAAACAGTGGTCGACGGTTGTTATCATGAAGTGGCCTTTGTCATCTAGCCTTTGTTCAAATTGCAATAAAATGATGTCCGGAAGTCAGGCAGTTTCAGTTTTCTTTTCAAACAATATTAAGTGTAACCATGGGAGATGAAAATGTACTATCCAGGTCTGTTGTGTGTGGACTTCACTGTATACTGTAATGGTTCAATGTAGAGAGCCAAACATAACCAGGTGAGAGCACTGTGCCAACAGACCAGTATGCAACTCTGGAAACTCCTAATTACAAGTCAATTGCCCTACCAACCAAACTTACACATATCTCTCACTGATAAAGATTGTTCCATATGACTTAGAAATAAATGAAAGAATTAAATGAAAATGGAACATATTTCTCAATTCCATCAAGGACACCTGTCTTGGTAGATACTGTGATATACGATTTTTAGCTCACCTGAGGACAACATGCTCATGGTGAGCTATTAGGATGGGTCTGCGTCTGTCGTCATCAATTTTCCTTTACCATCTCCTAAACCACCAAATGGATTTTGACGAAATTTCACAGGATTCAGGCCCGGATCCAGCGGGGGGGGGGGCCTTGGCGGTCCAAAAAGCACTTATTATTTTTTAACGCCAGTCTGCCCCCCCCCCCCCCCTTTACTACCTTCATTTTTTTTTAATACAACTGTAGTCAAATACATTTGCACAGTAGTTATTCAAAAACATAGCTTTGCGAAGGTAAAATATAAAATTATATTGCTCAAGGTTCAGTCCCACTTGACATTTTTTGCCTAGGGGATGTACTCCCGATGAAAATTGATGAGCCTTGGGAGGCGTCGGGAACTGGTTCCCCTGTGTCCTGCGGAAGCTTCGAAAGCGTTGCGAGCTATGTGGGGTCATCGGGTGAATTTCATTGCTTGCATTAAATTTTTTCCCTTTATGTTCTCGGTGTTTTTTCGGGGAAAACAGGCCGGGGAAACATACGCATAGCTTCTCAGAAGCTCCTTGGAAGCATTCACAGAGCTTTCACGAAATTTTTTTTCCTCTGAGGAACCCCCTAGGCTTCGGTGATGCCTAGAAGGTTCGGCGACCTTTCTGTGATACATTCCCAATTCTTGTGATAGAATCTCAGAATATTCGCAAAAGAATCGGCAATCACACTCCAAAATATGTTGCTTTTTTTTGGTCAACTATAGACCGTGACGATCAAAATGGCCATGGGACATTGCTGGGGGCATCCTCATAAACCCCCGAAAGTCTACCCTTGATTTTGTCCATCACCAAATTCTCATAATCTCCATAATCTTCCCAGAGGCATCTAGGATGGTTCGATAAAATGATACATCCCCTAATCTACGGGGATATTCCCCCGATGATGTTTCAAATTCGTTGAAGCTCCGGGACACCTTCCCTGATGATTGGAAATATTTCACGAGCATTGGGAGCCATCCCTGATAACACAAGGCCATTGTACCAATCCTGAAGCTTCTCATGGGACTGCTCTGTCTTTTGGGCTCAAACATCTGATGCCATCGGGAGAAAAAAAAAGTGTATATCAACATGGCCGATGATATTTTTCTCCAGTGGGACCTAGGCATTAAATCTATGGTCTTCAAGTTTCAAAACAAAACAAAACCAAAAAAAAACCCTTCACTTTTATCCCCAGATACCCTTCAGAATGCATCTCCGCCATACTAAAAAACTTTTTTTTCATTTTTGGGGGAGCATGCCCCCGGACCCCCCCACCCCCTAGCACTCACATCACATTCAGACTTTGCCCCCCCTCCCACCAGTGGAAAAATTCTGGATCCGGGCCTGAGATTGACCCTTATGAGGCCCACTATCAAAATTGTTCAATTGTTTTGATTGGCACAGGAGCTAAATATAGATTTTAAATATGCAATCTTTGAAAATCTTTTTCTGTAATACTGCAGTGCCTAGAGCTTAGATATTTGGTGTGTAGCATTGTCTAGTGAACCTCTACGAAGTTTGTTCAAATCATGACCCTGGGGTCAAAATTGGCCCCACCACAGGGTTACTTTATTTACATAGGCTTGTAAATTATAGGAAAATCTAGAAAAATCTTGTCAGAGACCACAAGGTGTTTAGATATTTGATGTTTAACATGGCATTACAGACATATACCAAGTTTGTTCACATAATGGTCCTGGGGTCAAAGTTGGCTCTGACCCAGGGTCACTTGATTTAACATAGGCTTACATAGGAAAAACTAGAAAATCTTCTTGTCAGAAACCACAAGACCTGGAGTTCAGATATTAATATATAATATGGCCTAATGGACAAGTTTATTCACATCCTGGCCCTGGGGTCAAAACTGGCCCTGTCCCATTGTACATAGATGAGTCTTAAAGTCTTAAAAATTCTTCTTGTTAGAAACCACAAAGGTCACGGGTTTAGATATTTGGCATGTAGCATGGCCTTGTGAACCTGAACCAAATTTTCAAAACATAACTCTTGGGTCAAAATTGGTCCCACCCTAGGGATCACTTGATTTTATAGCTATGACCATCAAAATTTGGATCACAGGTAGAGTTTTTGTGTGGACTTTTGATTATTTTGCAGTACTTCTGCATCAATTTTGTATTCAGATTTCATCATTTGACTGTGTTATAAAAGGCAATAAAGGCAATATTTTTCAGTTGAGTGATTCAGGGCCATCTTGGCCCTGTTGTTTAAGCAAAATATTGTTTTTACTTTATCACAACGGCGCACTTTCCATTGAGAAGTGTATACAGTTATCAGTTCTTTTCCAAAAATGCTACTGACAGGATTCCACAGCAGTGTATCTGCACCTCATTAGCTCGACTATTCGAAGAATATGAGAGCTATTGTAGTCGCCCTGGCGTCGGCGTTGCAGCTTTTGGTTAAAGTTTTGCGTGCAAGTTACTATCAACCTTATATCTCAATAACCATTTATGGTATTGACTTGAAAGTTTATAAATATGTTCAGGGGCATCAGACAACCAAGGTAGATAACTCTTGACTGAATTTAATAGGAATGATGGCCCCTTTTTAGCTCACCTGAGCACAACGTGCTCAAGGTGAGCTTTTCTGATCGCCTTTTGTCCGGCGTCCGTCGTGCGTGCGTCCGGTGTCAACAATTGCTTCAAACAACATCTCCTCCTAAACGGCTTGGCCAATTTGAAAAATATTTTGCAGGAATGTTCCTTGGATGAAGCTCTACTAAAGTTGTATAAATGGTTCTGGTCCATCGCATAATTAGGTCACAGGAGCTAAAAATAGATTTTTAAAATGAAAACTTTAAAAATCTTCTTCTCTGAAACCACAACGCCTAGCCTTTTGATTTTTGGTATGTAGCATGATCTTATGACTCTCTACCAGGATTGTACAAATTATGACCCTGGGGTCAAAATTGGCCCCGCCCCAGGGGTCACTTGATTTTACATAGGCTAATATAGGAAAAACTTGAAAAAATCTTCTTCTCTGAAACCACAAGGCCTAGCCTTTTGATTTTTGGTATGTAGCATGATCTTATGACTCTCTACCAAGATTGTTCAAATTATGACCCTGGGGTCAAAATTGGCCCCGCCCCAGGGGTCACTTGATTTAACATAGGCTAATATAGAAAAAAACTTGAAAAATCTTCTTCTCGAAACCAAGGTTAAATTTTGGTGTAGCATGTCTTGATCACAACCAAGATTGTTAAAATTATGACCCTGGGGTCAAAATTGGCCCCGCCCCAGGGGTCACTTGATTTAACATAGGCTAATAAAGAAAAAAGAAAAAATCTTCTTCTCAGACACCACAAAGCATAGAGATTAGATATTTGGTGTGTAGCATTTCTAGTCGATTCTTACCAAGTTTGTTCAAATCATGACGCTGGGGTCAAAATTGGCCTTGCTCCAGGGATCACTTGATTTTACATAGACCTATATTGGAAAAAAAACTAGAAAAATCTTCAAGGTCTGGAGTTTATATATTTGGTATGTAACATGGGCTAATAGACCTCTACCAAGAAGAGTGTGGTAGTGTGTAGCATTGTCTAGTCGATTCTTACCAACTTTGTTCAAATTATGACCCTGGGGTCAAAATTGGCTCTGCCCCAGGGGTCACTTGATTTTACATAACCTAATGATACCAGGTGAGCGAGCCAGGGCCATCATGGCCCTCTTGTTAACTTAGAAATTTTGGTTAAAGTTTTGCATGCAATAGAAAATTTGGTTAAAGTTTTGCGTGCAAGCTACTATCTAGCTTATATCTCAGTATCCAGGCATGGGATTGATTTGAAACATCTTTAATATGTTTAGGGGTATCATACTTTCATGGTAGATAACTCTTGATGGAATATTTACAATTTTGCCCTTCCGGCATGATTAAATTTAAGTTTAGGGGTATCATACTTTCATGGTAGATAACTCTTGATGGAATATTTACAAATTATTGCCCTTTTAACTTAGAAATTTTGGTAAATTTTGCATGCAAGTTACTTTCATGCTAATATCTCAGTATCCAGGCATGCGATTGATTTTAAACATCTTTAATATGTTAAGGAGTATCATACTATCAAGGTAGATAACACTTGATGGAATATATTAAAAATTATGACCCCCTTTTAACTTAGAATTTTGGTTAAATTTTTGCATTCAAGCTACTATCCAGCTTATATCTCAGGTATTGCTTGTGGAATTGATTAGAAAATTAAGGAGTGTCTTCAGGGGCATCAGAAAACTAAGGAAGATAACTTTTGGACTGAATTTTATGCAAATTATGGCCATTTTCTAACTTGGATTTTTGGTTAAAGTTTAGCATGCACAGTGTTGTTGTGCTTATGTCTCAGTAACTAGGCATGGGATTGATTTTAGACTTCATAAAATTATTAAGGGGTATCAGACTATCAAGGTATATCATTTTTGACTATTATTATGTACAGGGTTTGTGAAGGGCAAGAATTGAAATAGATTTCATTTGATTTACCAACAAGCATTTTGAAAAGTCGAGCATGCTGTCCTGACAGCTCTTGTTTTTTTTTTTGTTGTTATTGAACAAATGTAAATATTGATATCAAGGTTCACATTCATTTGTTTGTTGTAAACCTCTACAGATTTTCATTGGTTTAACGTCATAAAGATTTATTTAATCTGGTGGTGGTCTGGCTTCAGGTTAATCAGCAGAGGGTGGGGTCATGATCATGTAACCCTGGCCTAGGTCAGAAGAGAAAGATGAGTGCATTATGAACCCTATCTACAGGTTTAGAGTTTGATCCTTATTGTTAGCTCACCAGAGTCAAAGAGATGGGAAACTCCTGTAAAAACCAGTGGAAAATATTGTTAGGCACACAGTAGATCATTGAATATTGCAAACTTTAAAAAAAAAAAAAAAAAATATATATATATATATATATATATATATATATATATATATGGAATACTCACCACGAAAAAAATAACCAAATTATAAAGTAATCAATTCTTTCTGCAAGGCTCCTTTGAATTAGGATTTAAATTCAACCAGTGTGGCAAAAACACAACACAATATACATATTTATCATCATGCAGGTACTTTTTTATTTTACATGTTTTATATTTTATTTCTTGACTTATTTAAATACATTTAATTCATAAGGTATCATTTTGATGGTATTGTAATGTTCTATTGTAAGATAAAATCTACTTTCACATATCATCAATAGAAAAGGAGATATTTGCAGAACATGACTTTGCCAGAATTGACAATTGTTATTGCTTTTGTGAGTAAGTCTTTGCCAGAGCACAAATGATCAAGGTGAGCTTGAGTCTGTGTTGTTAATTTCAACAATTTCCTTTAGAACCTGTCCTCTTAAACAACTTGGTAGTAATTGCTGAAACTTGGGATGAATATGTAGTGACCAGTGGTGCTACTCCTGATAAGCCCCGCCTACTGACGTGGCCAACATCAATGCATGAAACCTTCACAGACTAGACTGTTAAATCTAGAGAAGTTGGAATGTATGTATGAATCAAGTATGCTGTGTTTATAGTTAGTGTATAATAAATGTACAAAAAACCATCCCGTCTTTGGGTCAAGACTTATTCCTTTATACAAGGATCTAAGTGTATATTAATAACCACATACCCACATGTGGAGAACATTACAGAATGGTCCTCCATGAAAGGTTTTGTCAGTATAGCAAGCAATACTGCCATGAGTCCCCACCAGGAAAAACTCCTTATGAAGAATTTGTGCCAAATAAAAACAAAAATAATGGAAATGGGTTTTGATCACCAAACTCCTCTGACCTTTCAAGTGTGCATATGGTTGATGAAGTTAAAGAGCGGACATGAAAATGTAGCCTATGAACAAAGACAACTTCTAACAATTCACTTTGACCTTTCAATCATACATATGGTTAATACACATGACACATCTTTGTGTCGTAACAAACACTTCTGTAAAGTTTTATGAAAATCCAATCATAGATATGGAAGTTACAGAACGGACACGAAGATGTAGCCTATGAGCACCAAAGACAGTTTCTATCAACTCCTGTAACCTTGACTTTTCAAAGATGTATATATTTGATGCGCATTACACACCCTTGGGTTATGAGGAATACCGTTAAGTTCTATTGAAATCCATCCGTAAATGTTCAAGTTATGGAGCGGACACGAAAGTGGGACAGACGGAAGGACGCGCGCAAACCTATAGTCCCCAACCGGCTTCACCAGTGGGGACTACTAACTTGATCAATTGCAAAACTCTGGGTGTCATGACAACCATCAGAATTTTGTTCTTCTTCTACTTCTTCTATAGTAATGGCTAACAATCATTTTACTATGATTGCCATACCTGGGGTAAGTATTAAAAGATCAAGTGCTAGGCCACCAAGCTATTCATTACACCCAGGAAAACCTAGCACTGTAAAACCTCACGAACCACCGTAAAAATTAAAAAAAACAACTTTTTTACAAAATACATGTTGGTGAAGTTGACGATAGTATTTTAAGCAAAAAAAAAATAAAAAAAAAGCTTTAAAAATCATTTCTGAAACCATTGTCAGAATTTGATTTGATTTCATATAAATGGTCACCTCATTAGCCTTCTATCATAATTGCTAAAAAGAAAGTTGATCCTTTGAAAAATGATACCCCTAGAGAAATGGCTAATTTTCTTATACATATACTTCATATAGAAACTTTCAAAAAATATTCTGTGAAACCAATGGTCAGAATTTTATTTCATTTGGCACAAATAGTCACCTAATGGCGATCTACCATAATTGCTAAAATAAGTTAAATGTTTGAAATAATTCAGTGACCTGATTTTTTTTATTTATTTTAATCCGGCTGCTGGTACTCAGGTTAGCAGTCTATCGCTACTATAGCCCAATTATTAAACATCATTATAAGAAGTGTGTGTGTGTGGGGGGAATAGAAAGAGAAAGTTGTCTCTGAAATATGTTTTGTAATTTGTTAAAAAAAATCTTGCAAAATAGTCTTATTCATAAACGGATCCAACCATTTATACCTTGGGGGGGTCCAAAGAATTTAAAGGACCTGCATGATGATTGTGTTTGTGACGATGTCACAGGTATAAGTACAATCTCTGACAACTGCATCAGGGAGTCAACTCTTTGGCTCAGTGGTTAGAGCATTTGACTTGCACGCTGGCGGACTGGGTTCGATCCTTGGCCTGGTCGAGTTTGTTACACTGGTGGCAGCGGTGGGATAATGTCAACTGCCAGACCAGAGTTGCCTTACCCACATGTTTTCCTGGCCAAGTCTCGGGTCGAGGCTTCTTGGAGGGGAAAGTAATGTGACGATATGTCTCAGGTATAAATAAAATCTCTGACAACTGCATCAGGGAGTCGATTCTTTGGCTCAGTGGTTAGAACATTAGACTCGCACACCGGCGGACTGGGTTCAATCATGTGCCGGGTCGAGTTTGTTACATGTTTAATACACAGTGAACTGTATGGATCTTGGTTGAATTCCACAAACAATTCTTAGTGATAAGTATAACTTAAATACTTTAGAGCGAACTATATTAGTCTTGTTTCTCTAATAAAAATACCCAGCTATTTCATTTCTTAACAATTTTTATTAGTAATTAAGATAATAATTCATTTCAGCTTAGTCGTGTACTTGAACATTTCATAAAATAGTAATGGTGGAATGTGTATCTACCTAGTTTAAGAATTTAAGTATAACTTAGCACTAAGTATTGTTTGTGGAATTTGAGCCAGGGGAAGTAATTTGCTGCGGAGTTTGGATGAAAACTATTTAAATGTGCTGTTTTTTCTGCTAAAATGGTTGAATTTAAATAATAATCTAAAAGATTTTAAAGCAAATCAAACTGAAAATACTTCCTTGTAGTAGAAAAATGATTATTTTATAATATAACTACATTTTCTCCTGTGATTTTTCCATACTTTTTTGAAAGTTTCAATATTCAATGATCTGTTGTGTATTCATATCCGTCATTTATGTAAATGTATATTAAGACACATAATTATCGTCAATGGGATATTGATCGTTAAAGTAAAACTTTTAAAACTTTTTCGTTATATTTAGACTCGGAAGATTGATGATATAGATTTCTTGTATTTCTTTTTTGTTTATCACTGATAACAAAGACTTAAACCAAGTCTGGTTATACGTAGACTACCGTAGACGTGCAGACCAAAGAAATAAGTCTACACAAAGTTAAAAAAAATAATTGTCCTCTTGGTTACCGGTTACAGAAACCCATTGTCATTAGATGCTATTAAGAGTTAATTTGATCTCAGTACAATCCATTTCTTCCAGCGCGTGACATTTTGATGGCCTACAGGAATTATGGGTAACTACAGCTTCGTTATGGACGCGACATGTCACTTCCGTGTCAACTACGAATCGCCCAATACACTCCCTCTTTTTCTCATTGATGCAGGCTGATATGATACTTTCTGTATTGATATTATATCTCGGGTCAAAATAATCGATAATTTGGGTCGTCTGCGTCAGTACTATGATCACGTGACCAGAGTGGCACGCGACAATTCAGGTATTTGTTTACACATCACAGCTATTGGCACGCGCGCGGAACGCGCCTGTGCATTGAAGCGGGAATAATAAATGGAGTCATAACGGTAAATGTTTGAGTCAAAGAAAACAGGCAGATGTTCGTAGCTGAAGTATGGGGTGTCAACGATATGATTGGCATAATGTAGAGGTTGATATGTATGTTTGATGTCTCCGGATGAAAAATTCATCATAATTTGACGTCTGTTGAAACCCTCAAAGTGATATATTTGTGCGTGTATTGTGTCATTTTTTTAAATGTGACATTCATGGAATGTACTACAGGTGTAAAGTGTTTGTAGTTATTAAAGCATGTTTAAACAAACAAACAAACAAATAAATAAATCGTGTTTAAAGTTGATAGTTTAAGCAGGGTCTCTATATATACGGTATATATAGTATCAAAGAGACACTGGTGTAAGCTGTTTTCAGAATGTGTATCTTTATTATAGAATAACATTAAATATATATTTAAAAACATGGGCCGTGAATAATGTAGGACGATTATATGATATACGATTTTTCAATACTGGAAAGTCAAACGCATCCACTCCACTAAACATTATTTTAATGAAGCGGATTATAACCAATTTCCAGTCATACGTGGACTGTGACTAACGTTATCATATACTTTTCGATTATACAGATATTTATTGTAAGTATAGGATAGTTAAATCTTAAAGTGGGGTAGATGGGAATGAAATTAACGATATTCAGGTATCTCGATTGGCCAAAATTACGTTGTTTATTTCTCTAAAATATTTCAGAAAATATAGATTTATATATATTTTCCAACAAATTACAATTATCAACAACTCAGATATATAATTGCATTATTTTTCACATTGCTAAAAATGTGCATTTCCGAAGCCTGTGTAAACTAACGAAAATCAATTTAAAAATCAATTTATTTATTAAACTTGTAAAATAGTGCTGGAAGAATGGTGATGTTTCCTGTGCAAGTATGATATCCTTTTTATACTAGCCTCTTTTTAGAAAAGATTACCAACCTTTTACAGAAATAGAGATGATTTCAGCTTTTTGTATGTTTGAATTTACAGTCATTTTTCAAAATTCGGGGGTTTCTTCTAAAATTTAATACTCCTCTAGAGACACATGGTAAATAGTTTTAAAAATCATATTTAGATGTTTTAATGGGTAAAGTTGAAAAGGGGGAAAAAAACAAAACAAAAAACAACAAATCCATATCTACAAAAGTGAATATTGCAGTTCTTGCCGGGACTCAGAACCGCAAATGGCAGTACCAAAGATTATTCAAATACAGGCCCGGATCCACCGGGGGACCGAGGGGGCCTTGCCCCCCGCCCCACCCCCCAGCTGTCCTGCTCATACATTTTTCTAGGCTATAAAATCCTTTGATTACATCATAGTAGTGTTGTCTAGAGGAATCCCCATCGTGGGCCCCCATACTGAACCACCTGCGTAACCACCTGACCAGCCAGATTCCTATTGTCTTATGGCCCCCTGCTGTGTAGGTAATCCGAATCGGCAGTCGTCCATGACTGTGTGATAAGCATGTGTTTAGGGTACTGCGTAAGCAAATTCAATGACACGTTCACTGATTGAGAGACATTGTATTACATGTCGTCTGCCGAGCGATCTTACAATTGGGAAAAAATCGGCGATTACCAAATTGCTGTAGCAAAAAAAAAAAAAAAAAAATCTTAGTATTCTGCAGAGTAGATGCTTACCTATCGCTAGCCATGCAAATTAAACTTAACAGAAAGGTTATGTTTCTAAATGTAATCAGCTTTATTATTCTTACATAATTTTTTATTTTGTATTATTTTTTATGAAACTAACTCCTCTAAAAATTTTTCCTGCAAGAAATAAATCCAAACAGTCGGCCGATACATCGTCATGTTCACTTTTTTTAATATTTACGAATATAATAATCTACATGTATGTGTATTCGTGGTCTCTTAGTACAGACACCCTGGTGTATTTTAAATTTATAAAAATATGAATAATAATGAGAGAATTTGACAATTTCAATCTGCCATACGAAATACTAATGCACAGAAAACACAATTTATGCGCGAAATAAAACGGATATTAAAGATTTTATTTTAAATATCAACAGCTTTTATTACTAAATATTTTTTATTTTGTCAATGATTTAACATTTAGAAAAGAAACTGTACAAAAAGTCGACACGCAGAAAGGGTCCAAACCTTCTGCAACCGCCCGACCCTAAAACGTGCGCCTGATTTTTTTTTTATCTGGGGTGTCTGTGTGTAAAGGCTGCTTCCAGATCGACAAGTAGTCAGTCAAGATTACTAAGTTCGAACCTAATACAACATATATCCGGTATTCCCTTCCACATATTTGACAAAATATGATTTTTTTTAATACAACTGTAGTAAAAAACTATTGCAAAGTGGTTATTCAATAACATGGCTTTGCGAAAGTAAGATATAAAATTATATCGCTCAAGGCTTAGTTCCACTTGACATTTTTTTTTTTTGCCTCGAGGATGTACTCCCGATGGAAATAGATGAACTTCGGGAGGCGTCGGGAACAGGTTCCCCTGTGTCCCGCGGAAGCTTCGAAAGCGTCGCGAGCCAGGTGGAGTCATTGGGAGGCCTCGGGAGAACTTCACTGCTTACATTGAAAACTTTCCTTATATGTTCTCGAAGATTTATCGGGGAAAACAGGCCGGGAAAATATACGCATAGATTCCCGGAAGCTCCTGGGGAAATTTACGGAGCTTCCGCGAAATATTTTTTCCTCCGAGGAATCCCCTAGGCTTCGGTGATGTCTCGAAGGTTCGGCGACCTTTCTGTGACACATTCCAGATCGTGTGATAGAATCTCAGAATATTCGCAAAAAAATTCGGCAAGCGCATTCTAAAATGTGTTGCCTTTTTGGTCACCCTTAGACTGAGACGGTCAAAAAAGCCATGGGACATTGCTGGGGGCATCCTCATAAACCCAAAAAGTCTACCCTTGATTTTGTCTCTTAATTTCATCAACAAATTCTCACAGTCTTCACAATCTTCCCCGAGCCACCAAGGGTGGTTCGATACAACGATACATCCCCTAATCTACGGGGACATTCCCCCGATGATGTTTCAAATTTGGTGAAGCCCCGAATTCGGTGGGACACCTTCCCCAATCATCGGAGAAATTGCAGGGCATCGGGAGCCATCCCCGCTAATATAAGGCCATTGTACCATAGCCGAAACATCAGTGAACGTTTCAACGGACCAGTCCCGAAGCTTCTCATGGGACTGCTCCGTCTTTTTGGCTCAAACATCTGATGCCGTCGGGAAAAATTCCACAAAAAAAACATTCATTTTTATCCCCAGATACCCTTCAGAATACATTTCCGTCACACTAAATACATTTTTTCCGGGGAGCATGTCCCGGACCCCCCTAGCACTCACATCACATTCAGATTTTGGTCCCCCCCCCCCCCAGCTGAAAAATTCTGGATCCGGGCCTGAAATAGGTATTTGGTACAAAAGATAACATGTTTATGATAATAATCATATATTGCCCGATCTCATTTTATTCCACATATTTTGTACAGGGGTTGTATGTTTAAAAAAATCTTACCATTATAACATCAAGCCGTCAGTTCAATCAGGGTCTCTTTATATACATAGTATTAAGAGACCCTGGTTCAATCAATCTATCTATATTATTATAAAATACAAATATAGGCCTATAAAAGGTAAATTTATAAATAATTAGTGAACACAAACTTTGCAATCCCGCTAGTCTACCATCTTAACAACCAATAATCAACACCAGTCAGTGAAAACATTACATTTATAAAATAAGATTTCAAGAAGCGGTAAATCATAAGCGTGAATAAATTATTTATTGGTATAAGGGATATAACCAGTTTTAAAAGGATATCTACGATAACGCCCCCTTACACAGGAAACCCCGACAAGCGCGACACGTTTCTTAGCAAAATGACCAATCAGAGAGAGACACGACCGGGAAGTGATTCCCTACGTCTACAAGTTGTAGTGAAGGATTCAACAGATACATCGGGAAAATAGAACTTCAAACCAAAATGAGCTGTCAGATATGTAAGTGAAAATAAATTTGTTTAAAATAAATATCATGATGGAAGTATTTGGTTTCGATGCACTATGCAATAAAACAAACGGTGTGTGTGAGTAAAATAATGTGTTTTCGCGACTTGTTTTGTTAATGTTCAAATGTAAAGATTTAAACTGCTCTATCATCTGCTTTATGTAGATGTGCAATCTTTTAACATAAGGGAAACAATCAAGATTTTCCTCTGCAATATTAGCATGATTAATCAATGACAGTCAATAATGTATTTGTAAATATTGTGGCCGTGTTTCAGTGATTCTGGTGGTAGTGTCAGTTGCCACTGTATCGTGCAGCCTTTACTCCAGCTCGGACGATGTTATAGATCTGACACCTAGTAACTTCCAAAATCTGGTCATCAACGGAGATGAAGTATGGATGGTGGAGTTCTATGCACCATGGTGTGTGCCTTTATTTAAACATAGAGATTTTTTTAAGCTTTTAACTATCTAAATATATTTGTGCAGTTTTCTCTGCTTTACAACATGCTAGCCTCGTTGGGGGATAAAGAGTTTTTCTTTGTTAGTTTTATCATCAAATAAAACATTATTTACGTTGATTGAAGATTTTTTTATGCAGGTTATCCCTAGTAGAGAAGTAAACCATAAATAAATCAGGAATTTCTATGTGTATATATTCATCTATATATTTATACTCTAGATTATATTTTATGTTGAATTGTTGTAGTTTTATATTTCATATTTATAAAAAAAAGAAAAATGATGATTTCTAGGTGTGGTCACTGTCAATCCTTGACACCAGAGTGGAAGAAGGCAGCCACAGCTCTAAAGGGTGTCGTAAAGGTGGGGGCTGTTAATGCTGATGAACATCAGAGTCTTGGTGGACAATATGGCGTCAGAGGATTCCCAACAATCAAAATTTTTGGAGCAAATAAGAACAGCCCCACTGATTACCAAGGTATGACAAAAATTCAGTGTTAAAGCTAGATAGTTTTGCATGTTTTTCTCACTACCACTATCATGGTATGAACATTCAAGTTTAATGCATGTGTATCCCTTTGACAGTGTTTGTACAAGTAGTTCTGTTAAGTAAGACTTGAATCATCTGTGTAAGTGAAGGTCCCTGGTCATGAAAGCCCACATATAAAAAAGTTATACCTTGTTTTAAGTTTTAAAGTTTTCTTGCAGTAATGGAAATTTGACAAATATTGATTGTTAACTATTGTTATATTAAAGTGTTACTGTCAATTTATTGCTGCAGGTGCAAGACAAGCATCTGGGATTGTAGACGCAGCATTGAACGCAGCCTCTTCCATGGCCAAACAAAAATTGTCTGGAAAGAGAAGTGGCGGCGGAGGCAGTAGTGGTGGCAGTGGGAAACAGGTAATGGTGCACGGAGGATTGCGTCATTAGACAGGACTTTTTTTTCCATATTTGCCAGAGGCGTCTTCCCCTATGAAAATATCTTTAAATTCAATCAGTTTTCCGCAAATCGCTATTTACACTTTGATTTATCTTTTCCCAAAATCAAGAAAATGGCACTTTTGTTCCCGCATAAAAGTGACATAAAGGTCCCTTCCTTATCATCTGAAAAAAAAGGGTCTTTTTTTAATAGTTATTTTTTCACACTGATCTACAAGCTCAACTTTATTCTGTAATAGGCAGAGGTAAAAACAACAAAGTGAACACCAGTCTCATTTGGAAAGCTGTAAGAGATTTCGGCCGGAGAGGGAAGGGTGTGAGTTTGATCCAAACAACAATAATAAGATTGTTAGAGATGACTTTGATATAAGTCTGTTGCTTGTGTATTAAGATAGAAGGGTAGTCCAGGACTGGCTCAGTGTCAGCTAGGATAATGTAACTGAGCGTAGTATACAACATAGTATACAATGTAGTATACAGCTTGTCTTCTGTGTGATACTGTAGTGAGGCAGCATTATATATACATGAACTTTTATTTCCTATCAAATTTTACTAAACGAGTTCATGAAAATGTTGTTAAGCGAGCCTCTGGCTTTTTTTCATTTGATCTATACTGACAGAAAATCGAGATTATAACAACAAACGAAAACATGAATGAATGGACTGTGAACAAATTACTATTTGTAGTCTAACATTAAGATAATAGTTTCAAATAATACTGAAAATAATGATTTAACATGTCTATTTCTATACATTTCAACATCATATGAATAATACATCTTTTTGGCCAAAGTTAGTTGCATCAAACACATTTAAACCAGCTGTTCGAGTTCAACACACTATGCATACATATAAAATAGTCGCGCGTGATGCGGAATGATGTAATATGGCCTAAAAGTTATATGTAACATGTTAAATATAAGAAAATATGTGGTGTTATATGAACCAGAAACAACTGTTTGAGCATAATGCCATATGATAAATACCCGTATTGGTCTTATGTTGATTACTCAAATGCTTTTAGTCAAACATTAATATCTGATAAACAAACAGTCAGTCACAAACAGTTTCTTTGAGTTCACTACATTCCATTGAGACAAAATTGACATGGGAGCAGAGATAACAGGGCTACCGTTCTATGACCTGCAATGTTTGGTATAGGACATATGGAATGAATACACATGAAAATAATACTTTGAGAAGTAATCCACCTTTTTTTTCCCCCAGGCAAACCCTGAGGATCTTATAGAACTGACAGACTCCAACTTCAATGAGCTGGTCCTACAGAGCGAGGATATCTGGCTTGTTGAATTCTTTGCCCCATGGTGTGGACACTGTAAGAATCTCGCCCCTCACTGGGCCCAGGCTGCCACTGAACTCAAGGGCAAGGTCAAGCTGGGAGCTCTGGACGCTACAATTCACTCAGTCACAGCTAACAGATTCGGAGTGAGAAATAACTCTATCTTTTCTAAATAAATGTTTATGATATTGTTATCTATCTTTGTTTACCAATATTTGATACAATGTTGAAAGTCATTTTGAACCTCCATATAAAAGGCAGGAGGTGTTGAGTTCAGTGGTCACAATTATGTTGCATAAGAAAAAGAACTAAAAAATAACACTTATGATTTTAATAATTTCATCATTGATTATTATACATTTTCTGTATTTAAACAGAATGTAATAGTTAAATTTAATAAGTAATTCATCATTTACTAATATAACCAGATAATGCTTTAAGAGAAAACATTGTTCATGTATTCAGGTTTGTCTTTGTGCAAAAGTTTTAAAATGCATTTCCAAAAAAAAAAAGATAATAATATACCTGTATGTTTATTTGTCAACAGGTTCGTGGTTACCCAACCATCAAGTATTTCCAAGCAGGTAAGAAGGATGGTGAAGCACAGGAATATGATGGAGGCAGGACGGCATCCGACATTGTGTCGTGGGCCATGCAGAAAGTGGCAGAAAATGTGCCAGCCCCGGAGGTTTATGAGGTAAACTTGTCTTATACTAGTAATCATATTGCCCATCAGACTAGGTTACATCAATGCCTAAATCTTCACATTCTGTGAATTGTATAGAGAATTTTTCTGAAAGGGGATAGTGCAAACTAAATTTGAGTACGGTTTTAATCATCTGGAAAAATAACTAGAAGTACTAATAAAAGCAGTGTTATTTTCAACAGCATTACTGTAGTTCCTTTGAGAAAAAATCCTTTAGAATAGAGAAAATATTGATATTACCAAGGAAAGTTTTTCTGTTCATTTCTTACAGATTTTTTACACTCAGTGTGTTTGTGTGAGTGTGTTTTTAGCTCACCTTAGCACAACGTGCTCATGGTGAGCTTTTGTGATCGCCTTTTGTCCGTCGTCCGTGCGTGCGTCCGTCGTCAACAATTTCTTTAAACAACATCTCCTTCTAAACTACTCACTGGATTTTGATAAAACTTCACAGGAATGTTCATTATGGGACCCTTTACCAAAGTTGTAAAAATTATTTTGATTGGTCAAAAATCTAGGTCACAGGAGCTAAAAATAGATTTTAAAAATGAAAATTTTAAAATCTTCTTCTCCGAAACCACAAGGCCTAGCCTTTTGACTTTTGGTATGTAGCATGATCTTATGACTCTCTACCAAGATTGTTCAAATTATGACCCTGTGGTCAAAATTGGCCCCGCCCCAGGGGTCACTTGATTTAACATAGGCTAATAAAGGAAAAACTTGAAAAATCTTCTTCTCAGAAACCACAAGGCATAGAGTTAAGATATTTGGTGTGTAGCATTGTCTAATGGATCTCTACCAAGTTTGTTCAAATCATGACCCTGGGTCAAAATTGGCTCTGCCCCAGGGGTCACTTGATTTAACATAGGCTAATATAGGAAAAACTTGAAAAATCTTCTTCTCAGAAACCACAAGGCCTGGGGTTTAGATATTTAGTGTGCAGCATTGTCTAGTAGATCACAACCAACTTTGTTCAAATCATGGCCCTGGGGTCAAATTTGGCCCTGCCAAGGGGTCACCTGATTTTACATAGGCTAATATAGAAAAAAAACTTGAAAAATCTTCTTCTCAGAAACCACAAGGCCTGGGGTTTAGATATTTTGTGTGCAGCATTGTCAAGTAGATAACAACCAACTTTGTTCAAATCATGGCCCTGGGGTCAAATTTGACCCCACCTAGGGGTCACCTGATTTTACATAGGCTAATATAGAAAAAAACCCACAAGGCCTGGAGTTTAGATATTTGGTATGTAGCATTGTCTACTGGGTCTCTACCACGTTTTTTACAAATCATGACCATTGGGTAAAATTTGGCCCCACCAGAGGGGTCCCTGATTTTACATATGCTAATATAGGAAAAAACTTGAAAAATCTTCTCAGAAACCACAAGGCCTGGTGTGTAGCATTGTCTAGTGGATCTCTTCTAAGTTTGTTCAAATCATGGCCCTGGGGTCAAATTTGGCCCCGCCATAGGGGTCACCTGATTTTACATAGGCTAATATAAAAATTAAAATTCTTCTTTTTAAGGCCGGGGTTTAATTTGGAAAATTTTCACAAATATTATTTTGGAAAAAAACTAGAAAAATCTTCTTCTCAAAAACCACAAGGTCTGGAGTTTAGATATTTGGTATGTAACATGGGCTAATAGACCTCTACCAAGTTTGTTCAAATCATGACCCTGGGGTCAAAATTGGCTCTGCCCCAGGGGTCACTTGATTTTACATAGCCTAATGATACCCGGTGAGTGATCCAGGGCCATCATGGCCCTCTTGTTTTTTTTATATCCAATTAATATTAAAGACCAAGCAGATATATTTGGTCTCATCCTTAGGTGACAGACCAGGACGTGTTGGCCAGTAACTGTGAAGGGAAACAACTCTGTGTGGTCTCCATTCTGCCCCACATTCTTGACTGTCAGTCAGACTGTCGAAATGACTACCTCAAAACTCTGCGTCAGGTTGGCGAGATAATGAAGTCAAAGATGTGGGGGTACGTAAGGTTTAGTGTGATAAATCTCTTCAACATTTTATTCAGGATAGTTGGAAAATAATCTGTCATGACCTATTTGATGGAAGACATCCCTATTTTACTTTAGCTTTTTCTATTTTTATTTACAGAGCAAAGTCACTTTCAATATCAATATTTAGAAATGAAACCATACAACAATACAGTGAAACCTCGTTAGTCCGGGCTCCATTATTCCGGAAACCTCGCCATCCGGACACTTTTCTCTTGGAACGGATTTCCACAACGTAAAAATGATTCGATAATACGGAAATTCGCGTTCCGGATCCGGACATCCATTTTGGGAACCAATCTTCCATTTGCTATTTAAAATGACTCGATAATCCGGGTACCAGTTCAAACTGGATTTCCCACCTACTATTTTTAGACATCATTCGGACTACTCTTTGCGCGTGACTGTTATAGAAGTGTCACCTGCAGATTATTTACACATAGCCGCGAGCGCTTCACACTAATCAGTCCAGAGAACAGGGGGCAATTAAGGGCTGGTATAGCCGCAAGCTACATATATAACTAGCGAGTGAAGAAGGTAAAATTTATTCACAGCTGCAGATGTATGCTGTAAAAAGAGACAGAAAAGCCAACCATCCTTTATATCGTCTTTTGTTCATATGTTTTGTTTTCAGTGCGTACATTTAATATTCATTTGTTTGTGACTGTTTTGGCTAAAATAATTAAATCCAATTCATTTTGCTCACGAATGCAGAACAAGAAATGGGTCACATTTATGCTGTCACCTACTTAAGGTGTCTTTTTCTTCTCTTAAAGAATGCTGATGTCAAGGATGGATCTAAATAAAATTAAACCATCATTTGTAAACATCAATTTAAATACATAATCATATATAGTCCTAAGCATATAATTTTAAATATAATTATTATTAATGGAAAACAAACACACACACACACACACACACACACAGTGTACAATGAGAAAGTATGAAAGAAAGAAAGAAAAAAGAAGAAGAGAGATATGGATTGATTCATTAATACGGAAAATTCATTAATCCGGAAATTTAAACAAGGACCAAAGTGTCCGGACTAATGAGGTTTCACTGTATATGTTAAGAGACGGTAGCCAGAGAAACTGTATCAAACTTCCATCTCAATGAATTTAAATATCAGGTATTGTCAAACTACATTGGAATTTTATATGATGCACAGGAAGCATACTCGTGACCTTTGACAACAATTTGTGTTACAGATGGGTGTGGGCAGAGGCTGGTTCCCAGCTTCAGTTAGAGGAAGCCCTTGGAATCGGAGGATTTGGTTACCCAGTAAGTTTCATATTTCTTACCTCATGTCAAATTAGCAGGCAGGTGTTAGTCAGTAGAAGATTGTTTCTCTTAAATATTAAGATCAAATTTCAGATCAAAATATTTTTTAGGTAACACCAACGTTACCATATGTACTGTGGTCCTCCTCAAGGTGTAATGTAAATATTCAGGAAATAACAGTAACAAAAATAAAGATTTATTTTTTTCCTACTTAACAAATGGTACTGTAGAACTTGTGGATTGAATACACAAATATAATAATGAAAGGCAGACATGTGCATTTAACAGTAATAAATTCATGACACTTTACAATGTTCAAACATTCCTGATAAATGGAGCCATCAAGGAGGACCTTACCGTAATATAATTCAGGAATGGGAATTTGTGTAGCAATTAAAGACTGAGTATAGGTAGAAAAAAAAAGAGACATATACCATTGAAAATGGGTAATAGATGTGTGAAATGAGCAGAATCATATCTTGTAATGATGGTGTACATTGATCACATCTTTGTAGGTTGTGGGTTTGAACCCTGATTAAAGTTAGAAAATTAAATGACTTTCCAAGGTGTTAAGTACTGGTCCAACCCAGGCTTTGGGAAGAGGAATTGATATAATTGGAAATAAATAGTATCTCAAACATTGTAAATGTAAGTAAATGAATATATGAAGTTGTGAATAAGGAAGTGAAGAGCATTTTCATTGCAAGGATTCCCTGTCATTTACATCAAATCTCCCATCCCCAGGCAATGGCAGCCATCAACTACAGGAAGAAGGTCTATGTATTGCTGCGAGGATCATTTGGAGAGCAGGGAATCAAGGAGTTCCTGAGGGATCTCTCTTATGGCAGGGGTTCCACTGTCCCAATCAGCAAGCTTCCTACAATAGAGAAACGGGATCCCTGGGATGGGAAAGATGGAGAGGTAAGACTGTACTTCTACTCCCACTGTATGAACTGGCCTTTTCCTAGGTACTTAGGGAATACAAGTGTCCACTTACTGTGTAGTGCAATATATACACAGTGCAAAATATAGACTATTTTTGTGTGTGTTTTGAAATGGCAGCAGTGTCATAAATTGGCAGAAACAAGCCAAAATAAAGCCCTCTGTCATTTTCTGATAATTCTTAATATAAAGACAGGGCACCGTAGCCCAGTGGTAATATATTCTACTGTGGGTTGGAAGGTTATTGGTTTGAGAAGCAAGGATTTTTCATGACCTTCCCAGGCACAATGTACTGAGTTTGAGAATTCTTCACTTTAAAGAAACTTAAGATTTGGGAAGGGTCAGAATATCCAGCTCACTGGGTGTAAAAAAAACTTGATAGAAACATTCATGTGTTCTTATAGTAAAATGAATCTAAATTAGGGTCAACATACATTTATCCTCCTAAATATTTCTGTTGTTCAGATATTGTATCCATAAACTTTTTGCTCTGCTATTGTTAAAATTATTCAGCCAAAAAATAAGGACTCTTGTTTCTGTTGAAATAATTATTGAATAAATCCTTGACTTTTTGTATCACCTACTGTAACAGAGGTGACACATAGGGATCACTTTTCCGTTGTCTGTCTGTCCATCACACTTCAGTGGGTGACGTGTTCCAAGGAATACTTCTGTTTATGTTTAACTACTCATTGAATAAACTTTAGATTGTGTTTTTCTTGAACTATTAATCCAGTTTATGTGTTTAAATAGTCAGTCATTTAAAAAAGTTATTGATATATTCGTTCAATAAACTATGGACACTGCTTATTTCAGATGTACGTGGAAGAGGATATAGATCTTAGCGATGTAGAGCTTGATGATCTTGACACAAAGAAAGACGAGTTGTGATCCAGTCAAGGTCACTAGATCATCCCTAAGAAATAATCACTTGTAACTTCATTGGTTATTGCGATCTGTTCTTTCTTTATAACCTGTCATCTTTCTGCCAGTAGTTACAATGTTCTTTTGATAAAGAAAAAGCGGACTGCATTTATCTGTGTGCAAAAAATGTGTTAGAAAGGAATCTAGATTGTTATACATCAAGTCATGTTTCAGTTTATTGATCATATGTCTTACAGCTTGTAATGCTAAAAAAGAATTAGAATGAAATCAACAGAAGATAGATTTTAATGATAATTTAAATTTATATTTACATGCATATGTTTTGCGTATGTCATATTTGATTTTGTAATATGTACATACATGTGAAATTTAAATTAAAAAGATTGTACAAATAGGAGTTGAGATGAAACTTTTCAGCTTAAATGCTTTTATGACATTTCTCAAGTTCTGTCCTAGCTTTTCAATATGTTCAGCCATTTTGAGATATTGTACCTTGATAGTTTGATAGAATGAGTATATGATATTAGAGGAGTTGTTAAAAAGTTTGGTTTGAATTTCATATAAAGATACTTCAGTTTAAATTTGTTTCCATAAAAGCATTTTATCAAAGGGGTATACATTGATAATGGGAAAATAGTTTTTAAACTTACTGCATCATTGATGCACATCATGTCATAATACTGTGTATCTACTGGAGTCATTATGGATGCCTGAAAAGCTTGTTTTGTATTTAAGTGTGTATGCATGTTTCTGTGTGATTGTGTGAACACATGCATGTATTTCTCAGGTAATGGAAGCTGTTTGTTTTGGTTCATGTTAATGAAATTTCACATAAACTCTAGTTTTATATTTGAAGATCTTTCTGGAGAATTATAATATTAAGCTACTATCTTTCACAATATTAAACCAAAGCTGAGGTAGTTTCCACCTTTTGAAAATGTCTGAGGTTAGAATAAACCTGGATATAGAGTAATAAATAAGACTTAAAAATAGGTTTGGGTATTCACTTTAATAATAATTCTCACCTGTAATTCTAGAATTTTCATATTGCAAGTTCATGAGGATAAAAACCTGACCAATTTGTGCTAATTCTTAACAAATGTTATGATTTACAAAATACCCAGTGCTGTAAAGCTTTTATGACATAATCTGGTACTGAGAATGATTGACTACATTATTCAGGCTTTATTTCACTATAAGGGGTAGGATCTCTGGAGAATCTTGGAATACACGTGAAAGTCATTTCCACTTCTACAGATTCTAAATGCAAGGCTAATTTGCTCATCAGAACTTTTTAAAACTTTAGTCTGAGATTTTTGTTTGGTTGTGACATAAATATCTGTCTAACATGAACTTCAGTTAGAAACTGCCTTGTGTTGAATGTAACAGTAAGTTTTATTTAATGGTTTTGTTGTGAATTGGCATGATTATTTTTGTATTAAAGTGGTTTTACAGTGAAATGCCTTACAATGTGTGTGTGTGTGTGAAGGGATATAAACTATTGGTAGGCCGGTTTTGTTGAAGAAATCCATGCCTTATCAACAGACAACCCATTCTCTTTAAGAATGAATAAAACAAATTTGTGGGCCAGATATTTGATAAAGAGAGATATTTGTGTTAGAAAATATGAATAAAAATACTGTAAACATAAATCTGTATTTTTCTTTTTTTTTCTCACATCATGGCGGAGTCTACCTGAGGATACTAATATATTGAATACAGCCAGACCAGTGTACTTTTTATGACCATGTAAAGGTAGGTTTGAATATCTTGTGTCCATTATGACACTCTGACAAAATGTTGTGTGTGGATATGAACCAAATCAATCAAAGAGTTTAAGTTGCCACATTGTATATGGACTACCTTGCTTGGGTATAACATGAGGGCCATGGTATCCCTAGAACTCTCACAAGACTACAATAAGCCTAATTAAAACAATTTAGGTCACTTAAAGCAGCTAGTTCACAGATGATTGGTAGGAATATAATAAACAAGAGGGCCAAGATGGCCCTGTGTTGCTCACCTGAGTAAGATTGCTGTGTTGGGCATGATGACAAAAAATGTGGCATCTAAAGTGTATTTCTAACATTTGACTAAGTGACCTAGATTTTGATCCTACCTGAACTGGGAATTCATGCAGTCCCCATTCTTATCAAGTTTAATAAAGACTGGTACGAAAATGTAGGCCCCTAGAGTGTTCATATAATTTTTCTAAAATTTGCCCTGGTGACCTACTTTTTGACCTCATGTGGCCCAGCTTTGAATTCATCCAAGATTTGAGTTAAACAAACTTTATAACCAAGTTACATTAAGGTTAGGCTGAAACTGTGGCCTCTAGAGTGTTCACAAGGTTTTTCTAAGATTTGACCTGGTGACCTAGTTTTTGACCCCATGTGACCCATTTTCGAACTTATTCAAATTATCATCTAGACAAACACCCTGACCAAATCTAATGAAGATTGGGCTAAAAATGTTGCTTCTAGAGTGTTCACAAGGATTTTCTAAGAGTTGAACTGATGACCTAGTTTTTGAACCCACGTGACCCAATTTAAAACTCATCCACGATATCATGTAGACAAACACTGACCAACTGTCATGAAGAATCGGCCAAAACTGTGGCCTCTAGAGTGTTCACAAGCAATTGTTGACGATAGACAACGGACAAAAAGTGGTCACATAAGTGCTCAGGTGAGCTAAAAATAAATAATTTCTACTCTCCCTCTTTAATGTACCCGGTAGGAGAAGTCTGTTTCCTGACAAATAAACTTGGAAAGTGTAGGGCATAATGCACATGAAAAAGATATTTTTGTAAACAAAACTTCAAACAAGCGGGCCAAGATGGCCCTGAATTTTGCTTTCATTTACAAAATAGTCATACTGAATAAAAAATTCATACAGAAGAACAGCAATTTAATTTTAATTCCACGCAAAATGTTTACATGTCCAAAAAAAAAAAGTTAACCCTAGCGTGTGCCCAATTTTGACCCCAGGGCCATGATTTGAAAACTTGGTTCAGGTCCACAAGGCCAGGTTACATACCAAATATCTAAACCCATGATCTTATGGTTTCTGACAAGGATATTTTTTAAAAAAATATCATAATTTATGAAAGTCTGTTAAATCAAGTGACCCCTGGGGTGGGGCCAATTTTGAACCCAGGGCCATGATTTGATACAAAGTTGGTAGATGGCCATAATGCAATGTTACACACCAAATATTTAAACTCCATGCCTTGTTGTTTCTGAGAAGAATTTCCCTACTTAAGCCCATGTAAAATCAAGTGACCTCTGGGGCGAGGCCAGTTTTGACCCCAGGGCCATGATTTGAACATACTTGATAGATGTCCACAAGGCAATGCTACATACCAAATATCTAAACTCCAGGCCTTGTGGTTTCTGAGAAGATTTTTCCTAGTTTTTTTCCTATATAAGCCTATGTAAAATCAAGTGACCCCTGGGGCGGGGCCGATTTTGATCCTAGGGCCATGATTTGAACAAACTTCGTAGAGATCCACTAGACAATGCTAAACACCAAATATCTAAGTTCTAGGCCTTGCAGTTTTGCAGAAGAAGATTTTCAAAGTTTGCATTTTTAAAATCTGTTTTAGCTCCTGTGACCTTTTTTTTCAACCAATCAAAATAATTTGAACAATCTTGATAGAGGACATCATAAGGATGATTCCTGTGAAGTTTGGTCAAAATCCATTCAGCGGTTTAGGAGATGTTGTTTAAAGGAAACTGTTGACGCCGGACACATGCACGGACGACGGACAAAAGGTGTTCACAAAAGCTCACCAAAAGCTAAAAATCGGTTAAATTTAGAAAACGACATTTACCCTAAGCAGGGCTCAAATTTATTTTTTTTCCCCATTTGCAAAAAAATGCAAGTGCCTTGAATGTCAACTTGCAAATTCCCAGTCTTACTCGCAAATTATGTAACTTTCATGGAAATTATTTCCAATGGGCTTGTATATTATCAGGATCACCAGTTTTGATGTTTTTGATTATTCTATTTAAGTTATCTCATTCATACATGTTTAAAAAAAAATGTTTAAGCCAAAACTTTCACTTGCAAAAAAATGCTAGTGGTTTAAATCATAATTTGCAAAATTCATTTTCTACTTGCATTTTGCTGAAATGCTGAAATGCAAGTGTTTATTTTGAGCCCTGCCTAAGGACATGTTCTGCAAAATGGCATCTTCACCAGTTTACGGTAGCAATTTCGTAAGTTCACCCTATGCAGGAATAGTGAATGAATCTAAATATAGGTTTTATCAACTATAGTTTCAATACGGCGTCCGTCGTCAACATTTAACTTAAAACGACATCTTCTCCTTAACCACTGGGCCAATTTTAAAGAAACTTCACAGGAATGTTCCTTGGGTCAAGCCCCTTCATAGCTGTTCAAAGAATCTGATTCCATTCAGAACTCTGGTTGCCATGGCAATAGAAACAAGAGGGCCATGATGGCCCTGAATCGCTCACCTGAGTACCATTGCTTCAACTGATGTCAAGGTTTTTAAACAGACAAGGATTCTGATATAACTTAATCTAAAACATTTTACCCCTGACAATACTACACACCAAATATCTAAGCAATGGGCCATATGGTTTCAGAGAAGACTTGGGCGCAGGGTCATTTATCACCGTAGGGCCAAGACTTTGAAAATCTTTGTAATGAACCATTAGATGCTACTACATACCAAAAATCTTAGCTCTAGGCCTTATTGATTCATAGAAGAAGATTTTTTAAGATTTTCCTATTTAACTCTATGTAAAACAAGTGACCCCTGGTGTGGGGTCATTTATCACCATAGGGCTATGATTTGTACAA
This sequence comes from Solen grandis, assembly GCA_021229015.1. Taxonomy (NCBI): domain Eukaryota; kingdom Metazoa; phylum Mollusca; class Bivalvia; order Adapedonta; family Solenidae; genus Solen; species Solen grandis. The sequence continues at coordinate 29,104,981 of CM037777.1, forward strand.
TCTTGGTAGTGGCCCATAAGATGATGCTACATACCAAATATCTAAGCTCTAGGCCTTATTGATTCATAGAAGAAGATTTTTTAAGATTTTCCTATATAACTCTATGTAAAACAAGTGACCCCTGGTGCGGGGTCATTTATCACCATAGGGCTATGATTTGTACAATCTTAGTAGTGGCCCATAAGATGATGCTTCATACCAAATATCTAAGCTCTAGGCCTTATGCATTCATGGAAGAAGATTTTTTAAGATTTTCCTATATAACTCTATGTAAAACAAGTGACCCCTGGTGCGGGGTCATTTATCACCATAGGGCTATGATTTGTACAATCTTGGTAGTGGCCCATAAGATGATGCTTCATACCAAATATCTAAGCTCTAGGCCTTATGCATTCATGGAAGAAGATTTTTTAAGATTTTCCTATATAACTCTATGTAAAACAAGTGACCCCTGGTGCGGGGTCATTTATCACCATAGGGCTATGATTTGTACAATCTTAGTAGTGGCCCATAAGATGATGCTACATACCAAATATCTAAGCTCTAGGCCTTATGGATTCATAGAAGAAGATTTTTTAAGATTTTTCTATATAACTCTATGTAAAACAAGTGACCCCTGGTGCGGGGTCATTTATCACCATAGGGCTATGATTTGTACAATCTTGTAGTGGCCCATAAGATGATGCTACATACCAAAAATCAAAAGGCTAGGCCTTGTGGTTTCGGAGAAGAAGATTTTTTCAAGTTTTTCCTATATTAGCCTATGTGAAATCAAGTGACCCTGGGGCGGGGCCAATTTTGACCCCAGGGTCATAATTTGTACAATCCTGGTAGACAGTCATAAGATCATGCTACCTACCAAAAATCAAAAGGCTAGGCCTTGTGGTTTCAGAGAAGAAGATTTTTTAAATTTTCATTTTTAAAATCTATTTTTAGCTCCTGTGACCTAATTATGCGATGGACCAGAACCATTTATACAACTTTAGTAGAGCTTCATCCAAGGAACATTCCTGCAAAATATTTTTCAAATTGGCCAAGCCGTTTAGGAGGAGATGTTGTTTGAAGCAATTGTTGACGCCGGACGCACGCACGCACGGACGCACGGACGCCGGACAAAAGGCGATCAGAAAAGCTCACCTTGAGCACGTTGTGCTCATGTGAGCTAAAAAAAAAACATATGAAAATTTTGAAAATCTTTTCCTCCAAAACTACTGGCAAGTTATTTGGCACAGATGTTCCTTGGGTCACTCTCTACCAAGATTGTTCAAATTATTTTGATCCGTTGAAAACATGGCTGCCAGGGGGCAGAGCCCGTTTTCCTTGTATGTATATAGTAAAAACTTCAAATATCTTATCCTCCAAAACTACAGGCAAGATTTCAAAGTTATTTGGCACAGATGTTCCTTGTGTCATTCTCTACTAAGATTGTTCAAATTATTTTGATCCGTTTAAAAACATGGCTGCCAGGGGTTGGAGCCCGTTTTCCTTATATGTATATAGTAAAAACTAATATCTTCTCCTCTAAAAGAACTGGCTGGATTTCAAAGTTATTTTGCACAGATGTTCCTTGGATCACTCTCAACCAAGATTGTTCAAATTATTTTGATCCGTTAAAAAACATGGCCACCAGGGGGCGGAGCCTGATTTCCATATATAAATGTAGTGCAAATTTGAAAAATCTTCTTGGCTTAAAGTACTGGCTGGATTTCGAAGTTATTTGGCACAGATGTTCCTTAAGTCACTCTCTACCAAGATTGTTCAAATTATTTTGATTTATTGAAAAACATGGCCACCAAGGGGCGCAGCCCGTTTACCTTCTACATGTATGTATATAGTAAAAACTTTAAAAAATCTTCTCCTCCAAAAGAGCTTTCTGGATTTCAAAGTTTTTTGGCACAGATGATCCTTAGGTCACTCTTTACCAAGATTGTTCAAATCATTTTGATCCGTTGAAAAACATGGCTGCCAGGGAGCTAAGCCCATTTTCCTTATATGTAAATAGTACAAATTTGAAAATTCTTCTATGTCCTTAAGTACTCACTCGATTTATGGCTGGTAGAGGGCAGAGCCCATTTTCCACAATATCATAAGATATTTGCTGTTTCTTTTCCTCCCACTAATACCTGGTTCTCAGGTGAGCAAACTAGGGCCATCGTGACCCTCTTGTTTATGATTGTTGTTTTGGGTGACATTGTCAGAGCTCAAAATTAACACTCACATTTTGGCAAATTGCGAGTAGAAAATGAAGTTTGCGAATAATGTTTTAAACCACTAGCCTTTTTTGCGAGTGAAAATTGTGGCTTAAACATTTTCATAAACATGTCTAAATGAGATAATTTCAGTAAGATAATCAAGAACATCATCAAAACTAAACAATCCTAGCATATTTTTAATATCAAAAGCAAAATTCACACCAGTAATTTGTTGTATGACTAAAATGCTGGTCCAGTCTGTCGACTACGGTACACAACAACGGTACACAACACACGAACACATATATGTTAAAACATCTGCTGTTTTCAATTAATATTTCCCCTTATGAATATTAATACTTGATATCGCTTTATTTTCTAATTATTATTCTTCTGATTATTAAAGTTTAAAATAACAATATTAATTTAATTTTCAATCAATAAAACTTATCCAAACCCTCGTAATGACCATGGAATCCTTTTTCTTACATTAGTCCCTTTTGATCATCAATTGACCAATGTCAAAATGAAAAATATCCAACTTTTTTTATATTGCATCTTGTGATGCACAGAATCTGAAATCGACAAACCTAAGAAAGCACATAGATCTAACGCACTGGCGATAAAAACAGTGAAGCGATGGGAGAAGGAGTTGGTTGTCAAAATTAAAATAAATTCCGGGCTCAAAATTAACACTCGCATTTTTGGCAAAATGCGAGTAGAAAAACAAGAGGGCCAGGATGGCCCTGAATCGCTCACCTGAGAAACAGTGCCTTCATTGACAGAATACATAAACCATGCCGAAGAAGTGACCCCTTGAGCAGGGCAAATTGTGACCCCAGGGCCATGATTTGAACAAACTTGGTAGAGGTCTACTAGGCTATGTTACACACTAAATATTTAAACTCCAGGCCATGTGGTTTCTGACAAGATGATTTTTCTAGTTTTTCTTATTTAAATCTGGGGCGGGGCCAATTTTGACCTTGGGCCATGATTTTAACAAACTTGGTAGTGCTTCACTAGACAATGCCACACATCAAATATCTAAGCTCCAGGCCTTGTGGTTTCTGACAAGAAGATTTTTCTAGTTTTTCCTATATAAGTCTATGTAAAATCAAGTGACCCTTGGGGCAGGGCCAATTTTGACCCCAGGGTCATTATTTGAACAACTTGGTTATGGTCCAGTAGACAATGCCACACGCCAAATATCTAAGCTCCAGGCCTTGTGGTTTCGGAGAAGATTTTTAAAAAAATTCTCTTTTAAAATCTATTTTTAGCTCCTGTGACCCAGATATGCAATGGACCAGAACCATTTGAACAACTTTGGTAGAGCTTCATGCAAGGAACATCATAGGCAAGTTTGATCAAGTTTGGCCAGTTGGTTTCAGAGGAGATGTCATTTGAAACAATTGTGGACGCCGGATGGACGAGGGACGCAGGACAGCCATTGATCCTGAAAGATCACATGATCACTACGTGCTCAGGTGAGCTAAAAAAGTTTGCCAGTTATGTATTAAACCACTCCTATATTTTTGCGAGTGGGAAAAAATATCAAATTTGAGCCCTGATTGTGTCTATATGGGTATTGCTAGATATTATACACAGTTAAATTAAATTTTTAGTTAATGACCATCTGTGAAGAAGCTGCTTTAGAGTAATGAAGGCTACCAACCCCCTGGGTGTCTTAATTTTCAAGGGATCAACTTAATTTTAAAAATTATGGTAGATGAGGTGACCATTTGTGGCCAATAAAATTTAATTCTGACTATTGGTTTCAGGAGAATATTTTTTTAATTTTTTCTTTTAAATAAAATTATTTTGGTTGCCTCAATTTCTACCTAATGGTTTCAGAAAAGAAGTCTTTTATGAAAATTGTTGATGACAATAAACAATGGATAAAGAGTGATCACAACAGCTAACCTTGAACATGTTGTTGATCACTTGATAATGAAATGGACATGTTTTTCTTAAGGAAATGGATTCAGACATTTTCTTTCATTACATTTTTTATTCATTACCATTTGAATAGTCACAGTGACAGTTTTAAAATTAAACAACTTTCATGAAAACAAATGTTGTAGAAAATAACAAAAGACATATATTGTGCATTGTAAATTTGAATGTATAAAAAAGCAAACATTTTTTGTGAAAAGGCATACCCATATATTCACTGTCATATTCTAAGCATCTTTGGCTGGTAGATATATGGTAAGGTCATTGGAAATGAACACCTACAGCAGTATGAAACATATCTTACACAAAAATTGTTTCAATCTGAACATTTTTTTTCAGCCACGTCCCATTTTCTGTTGATATCACATGCAGAGTGAAATCTAAACTGGCATCACAAGCTGGCACTGGCACACAGGTTAACTACCAGTAAATGACCCTTGACAGGTCATATAATGATAGGTCAGAGTCAAAAGTCTGGATGATGGCAAGTTTATCAGTGAGGTATTTTTGAGGATAGCTGTACCATCTCAATGTGGAAAGGAAAGCATTTGGCAAAATGTGTTTTAATATTTGGGTTTTATTTTTGAATCTCATTACAGGGGTGTCAGTATTGATCATGACTTGTGATTAACAGCTTACAAAACATGTCATAAGCAAGATTTGATTTAAGAAAGCAAGTCAATATTTATGCCTAACAGGGGTCACTACGCTGACCTTGTTATATAAAACTTCTTCAGAGCAGGATCAAGTTGTGTAAACTCAAGGTCATAATCCACGTTAAGTAAGGGTTTTGAATATGATAGGTATTCATCAAGAAACAACCTCTTCTGGACTATCAAGGGAGTTCTTTGCAAGCAACATATACATTGACTGGAATCAATACTTTTCTCTTAAAATGAAACACAGAGAAGTCAATTTAACGTAACAAATGAAAAATTATTTATTTTCTAATGGCAGACTCCAGTATTGTTGATGTGCATAAATCTTGTCTTGAGTAAATATTATTTACATTGTCTATCTTAAACCTAATACAAATATGCTATATACCAAACCATGACATAATTACAAGGTTTTAGATATACACTGAGTAATGTAACAGTCAATTGTGTACATGATCCTACTGTATTAACAATGGAGGAAGGGGGTGTTACTTGACTCCCTTGAAAAACAAAGGGAGTAACTC
>CM037777.1:29110408-29123620 GCA_021229015.1 Solen grandis
AAATAATACCTGAAATCCACAGCATGCAATTAATTGTTTTCCATGAATATGATATCAAACTTCAAGGAATATTACAAAACCCTGATAATACCTTATTTCTGGATACATCCTACATTGACAGTCTAACTGTTGGCCCCCATGCTATGAATTTCATTATAACCACTCAGAGCTATCCAACAATGCATAATTATGTATAAAAAATAACAGGTTTCAAATTAAATCACAGTCTCCTCTAAATCTAGGTCAATTCCATTTTAGCAACACTGATTAAAAGTCCAGCTAGGATGCTAAATTTACACTTTTTTTGTTTGTTTTAATAAATTAAAATTCCATTTCCTCAGTCCTGCATACCACAATGTAAGGCAAAACTGATTAAGGTTGGTCGAGAACCAGGATTAACTTCCTGAACAAGTTTTTTTCTCAATGTTTTTATCATCTGTATTAAGAAAAGGTCAAAAAAAGGTATACTGTAAAATTATTCGTTTTTGCCAACATTAAAATATTGTAGTAAAGCAAATTTATTTTTTGTACATTTATTTCTGGATTCATGTTCTAGAGAACTGATAAATTTTTGTTGATTTTGGGTATGGTTTTATCAGCAAATATTGGGGGCCTCCGTGTCCGAGAGGGTAAAGTCGCTGACTTTAACACTCACTCAGCCTCTCACCGAATGGGTTCAAATCCCGGCAGGGTCATTCAGATTTTCATGTGAAGAAGCTTTTCAGCTGGCTTGCGATAGTTCTGTTGTTCTACACGGATGCCTCCGTGCATTCGGGGTCTTCCTCCACCTCTCGAAGTGATGGTAAACTCAAAAAGTCAAGTCATGTTCTAGAAAACTTGCGGTCTACTAAATAGTTTTCATGGGGATTAATATTTGTGGGTAAATTAAGCCACCCACAAAATCAATGAAAATTAGTCTCCCACAAAAATGAATGATTCTACAGTACGCATCTTGCCAAGGCTTGCTCCTGTCATCAACCAGAAACCCTCCGGTTTCATCAACTGGACACCCTCCGGTTGAATCCTTCATATCTTCAATCTGACCCAATGATAGACCTTATTAAACCTTTACCTCATGAGTACTCATTATGTAAATTTATGGCTTGATGAATATTCATTTACTAGACTTTTATAAAGAAGGCAGCTGCCTGATCTTGATCTACTCTATATGATGTTAAGACATATCTATATCAGGTAAAGGGTTAACCCTTTCCCTCATAGAGGAAACCATTAAAAGACCTATGCGAACAGCATAAAACCAGATCAGCCTGCGAGTAAATTTTGTAATTAAATTTGGTAAGGTTTAACTGTGGATTTCTACAGATCAGGCTTTATGTGGTACCTATTGAGTGCGTCAAAATGAGTTTATATGAGGGAAAGGGTTAAATCATTGTATGATCAAGCATCTTGGAGACCCTGATTAGAAAACATCTTCAAGGAGCAGTCTGCTTGGAGAACCTGATCAGAAAACATCTTCAAGGAGAAGTCTGCTTGGAGACCCTGATCAGAAAACATCTTCAAGGAGCAGTCTGCTTGGAGACCCTGATCAGAAAACACCTTATAGGAGCAGTCTGCTCTATTTGCAAATGTGTCTATATGAGGCATAGGGTTAATCTATTTTATTTGAAAATACTGGAAAGTTTTCAACCCTTACCATGTTAGTTGTCTGTTTTGGACTGTACCATTAGTTGTTTCTGGTGGTGCTTGTGGAAAATTTATTGACTGATTAATGAACAGTGCAGACCATGATAAGAATGCACATGTGTGCAGACTGATCTTTGTCTGTGCTGGTCTGTACTGGTTGCAGAGTGCCCAAGGAATTAACAAGAGGCCCATAGGGCCACAAATCGCTCACCTGAGTACCAGTCTGCTCTATATGCAACCTAGTATACATATATCATACTGATATACATGTTTCTCAGGAACTTGACAGTTTTTCTTACCCATTTTAACAATAGTATGGAAAAAAACAGTGATCATGAGATTTCAGCGTGGTACTGCTGATTGAAAATGGACAAAAAGAGAGATGGTCCTTAACCTTTTCCCTCATAAAAACTCATTTTGACGCCCTTTATAGGTACCACATAAATCCTGATCTGCAGAAAGCCCCACTTAAACCTTTTCAAATTTAATTGTAAAATCCTCATCCCCAGACCACTAAGGAGCAGCAAACAGCATAAAACCTGATCAGCCTGCGAGTAACAGTTGGACTTGCAGGCTGATTAGGTTTTATGCTACTCACATAGGTATTTTATAGATCTCTATAAGGAAAAGGGTTAATTATTATGAAATAAGTTGCAATTTATTACAAAGTGTTTTTAATCATTCGTTTGTGTTTTTTAAGAGGTGTTTGGTAATCCCTGTGTACTGGAACACTGACATGAACCAAAGTAAAGGCAGACAATCTGCATATTCACCCCCCCCCCCCCAATCACTTTAATGATGATGTTGATGCTGCTGCTGATTTAGGATAGTATGAATAACCCTTATATCTCTATAGGTGGCTTTGTGTAAAACTAGCCTAGTATCTCATATACATAGTAGAAGGTAATGTAGTTTTGCACTAACTCAGTGGGGCAACAAAGTCCAGAAAATGTGACCTCTGCCAGAAGGTCAGACTAAGCTATAGGAATGGTATTTGTGGTAATGTTATCTTCTCCACCTCTGCATATGTAGTGGAATCACCCAAATGACCTATCAGACTAGTGGACTAATTCTCATCTAAGGGTACAATTTATTTTTTTGTTTCTAGCTGTTTTTTTCTCTCTCTCTCTCTCTGTTAGACTTCTCTCTCTTTAATAAGTGGCCTTTTAATTTAATGTAACTTTTTGCATTTTATTAAGCTACCAAGACATATTTCTTGTTTTGTTTATGAGCTGATGCATTCTTTTTATGCATAAATGTAACAAAATATCACACTTAAAAATATTCAACTTCTGTAAATCTGATCTGTAAAGGATCAACTTTTGGAGAGGTAGCCTGAACTGCAGAAAAGCTACAGTTAAACATTACCAATTTTCATAGTAAAAACCTCATCACCAGACCACTGAGGAGCAGCAAACAGTATAAAACCAAATCAGCCAGCAAGTTACTTGTAGGCTTGTACAATTTATTTTAAAATCTGGCCAGTAGTTTTGAAGAAGATGATTTTTAAAGTTTTCATATTTTTTTTCTTTTTGTTGCCATGATACATGGATCAAGTTTATTTTAGCAACTTTTGTGAAGGTTGACCCAAGGATCATCCCTGCCAAGTTTAATCAAATTCTGTCTAGTGGTTTCAGAGGAGATGTTGTTTAAAGGTTTCTCTAAATACATATAAGGCAAATAAGCCCCGCCCCTGGCGGCCATGTTTTTTTACGGATCGGAATAATTTTAGCAACTTTGGTAGAGGTTGACCCAAGGAACATCTGTACCAATTTATTTTAAAATCTGGCCAGTAGTTTTGAAGAAGATGATTTTTAAAGTTTTTATTTTTTTTTCTCTTTTTGTTGCCATGGCAACCAGAGTTCTACATGGATCAAGTTTATTTTAGCAACTTTTGTGAAGGTTGACCCAAGGATCATCCCTGCCAAGTTTAATCAAATTCTGTCCAGTGGTTTCAGAGGAGATGTTGTTTAAAGGTTTCTCTATATACATATAAGGCAAACAAGCCCCGCCTCTGGCAGCCATGTTTTTTTACGGATCAGAATAATTTTAGCAACTTTGGTAGAACATTCCTGCCAAGTTTCATTAAATTCTGTCATGCGGTTTCAGAGGAGATGTCGTTTAAAGCAAATTGTTGACGACGCACGACGACGCACGACGGACGAAGGGCGATCACAAAAGCTCACCTTGAGCACGTTGTGCTCAGGTGAGCTAAAAAGGTTAAAGGAATATAGAACAAAATCCTGCATATGACAGATTATAACAGGGCCCTACTTCTATAATATGTATGATACTAAACCCAGTATCAAACCAACCAAACCTTGATTACCCTCTAATGCTAAGTGCCAAGCAATAGAAATAAAAGTAAAAATGAATGTGTCTGACATTTTTTAATCTTTCGTTTTCATAATTAAAGAGGAAATTGACAATGGACAATGTGACAGACATTTTGGTTTAACTGAGTTCAAAACTTTAAAAACAACTAAGGAAAAAGCTCAATCCAATTATTTCTACTGCTGCTTTGTGTTACGACTAGATATTCCATTTTCAACAATTAAAAACTTTAGAGAAAAGCATTCTAATTAAATAACTGTTGACATCTGACCTGTTTTTTTTTCTTAAATGATTTAATAAAGATCAAATGTTAATATTGATTCTTGACAGTTTTTACTCTCATGTAAAGAAAATTAAATCAGTATTACACATCTGTGAAAAAAATATGTCACAAAAAATCTTATCGTGGAAAATTAAATAAAACATGACATGACATAAAGTTGTGATAATCTTTTTAGAACATTTTTTTTCTAAAACTAATTTACAATAATATGCAATCTTGATTATGTCTGTGAAATATATAATCATGAACAACATCTAATATAGGAAAATAAAAAAATATATGGCATGACACCAAGATGTACGAGTGTTTTTCTCTTTAAAAAGGTTAGTCTTAAAATATTTTTCATTGATCAGCAGTCATGCTAATTGAATTCAATTCACAAGCAGGGAGACGCAATGACAGAGACAGATTCCATTTATCAGGAGGAAAACACGTCACCTGGAGAAATCCCAGAGCATATCGAGGCAGCCGGAGATCAAATTTCAAGTTCCTTTGGGAGTTCATTGCTCTATTGTACTTCAATGACAAGAGCACCTCATGCTAATGCAAACGCTTGTCTTTTTTTTTTTCAATTAAATACAGGGGAAATATGTTTGGTCAAAATGGACCTAAGTGTTATGGCCCTTGATGGGAATGTAGCCCTTGTGATAGAGAACAAGTATGTGATGTTTCATGACTAAAAGTTTAATAGTTAAAAAAGTTATGGTCAAGGTTAAAGTTTTGGGTTTTTTTTTCTCTTTGGAACCAACTAATGCTGGTCCATTTATTAAAGTATAAAATCGTTACTTACAATAACAATACATAAATGCACGCATTTTAAAAATGTATATATGTTTCATTTAGTTTAACATTTTTAAAAAAAAAAAAAGTAAAAAAAAAAGCATATATTCAAAATATATTAAACACATGCACACATTAAAGTTTTTTTACCAATACGATGACACCACAGTAATGACAATACTTCCATTTTTTTTTCTTTGAAAAACAGACAAGCTTAAAACTGCATAGAAGAACTGATTTTCTTCCTTATCTCTCTCTCAGTAAAATTCCCCAAAAATTGCAGCATTTGAGACTTAAAGTCTTAAGTCTCAAATCCAGAAATCTTCAGGTAACAAACTATGGATATTTTAAAAGACATGTTTTGTAGTACTGGCAAGAAGATCAATCCATGAAAAGCAGCCCAAGATCAGACAGTTCCTGGAGGTACTATAAAACCAGTCATTTTTGTTGACATTAAATTTCAAGGAATCCGTCATAAAATCAATTTCGTTGGTACAAATATTCATGAAACATGAAATTTTTGAAGTAAAATTAATTTTAATTAGTAAATACTTACCTGTTATTACTTCAGGTATGTGTCTATTTGTGCACAGCTTCCAAAACAGAGTCCGCAAAATAAACCATTCCCTAAACCCCCTAGTTACCGGAAGTGTAACCCCCGTTCTCCAATTGTATATGAAGCCATCGAGGGATACAACCGCCAGCAAGCGGGGAGGGAGGTGGGACTCTGTAATAACAGGTAAGTATTTACTAATTAAAATTAATTTTACTTCAAAAATTTCATTTTAATAGCATAAATACGTTACCTGTTATTACTTCAGGTATGACTTCGTCGCTAAGGCGGGAGGTTGCTAACAAAGAACCTTGATTGCAGCGATACCCGAAGTAGAAAACGACCAAAGCCGCCGAGGCGTCAGACATGATGATTAAACTATTGTCTGAGCCACTACAAGTGGACCCAAATCCACAAGGTTTTGTGATTGGTTAGCCAGTGAGCGGAGATAAAAGGAAGAAAACGTAGTAGAAGACTTCCAAGAGGCCGCTTTGAGAATATCATCCATGGGAGATTTATTCAAGAAAGCCCAAGAAGCAGACAAAGCACGGAGCTCATGTGGTCTAATTCTTAAAAAGGATAGATCCCTGTCCGAAAGATCCGAATAGGCAAACTTGATAGTTGAGGCTACCCAACGAGATATTGATGCTGCCGAAACTTCGCCCCCCCCCCCCCTTTTATTGGGAGGAAAAGTCGAAGACGACGACCCCGTAAAGATTTAACCTTCTGGAGGTAAAACTTCAAGGCTCTAACTGGGCAAAGAAGCCGATCAGGATCTCCCCTGGTGCAAGACCTAGCAAGGCTCGGAATAACTACCGGAGGGGGACAGACCGAAGGAAGCTGAGTTTTCGCAAGGAAACCAGGTTGAAAGCTCAAAGATACAGAGCCATCAGATTTGTTAAAGCGTAAATAGCCTTCCTCAGTAGAAAAGGCATGAATTTCGCAACGACGTTTAGAAGACGCCATTGCTATAAGAAAGACCGTCTTCCATGTTACGTGCAGTAGAGAAGCCTCAGAAAGAGGTTCAAAAGGTGCCTTAGTAAGAGCCAGTAAAACACAAGAAAGATCCCACTTCGGAGTTAACGAACGAGAAACTGGCCTAGACAGTTCAAACGAACGAATAATTTCCGAAAGATAAGGATCCGAACCAAGGGAAGAGGATCTGTGAAACTTAAGCGTGTTCGATAACATAGACCTATAACCCTTGATAGAACTGACCGCAAGTTTTTTCTCGTTAAAAAGAAAAACTAGAAAGTTAGCGATTTCTCTGACAGGAGCTTTGACCGGATTAATCTGCCGTGCGATACACCAATCACGGAAGACCTTCCACTTTGCCTGGTAGACAGATCGAGTAGATTGTCTCCTGGCTTTAGAGATAATAGAGGCAACTGTTGCCGAAAATTTCTTCTGTCTAACTCGCTGTTGGATAACATCCAAGCGTGAAGACGAAGAGCGCAAGGATTGTCGTGAAGGACCCTGTTCCGACCTTGTGACAGAAGGTCCGGAACCTGGGGAAGTTCTACAGGATCGTCTATCAGAAGATCCAGAAGATCCACGAACCAAGATCTCGTTGGCCAAAGTGGAGCTACAAGGAGGATCCGGCACTGAGATCGCAGGATTTTCCTTAGAACTAAGGGAATCAGAGAAAACGGTGGAAACGCATAAGCAAATAGATGATCCCAGTTTACAGACAGAGCATCTATCGCCCAAGCCCGGTGATCCGATACCGGTGACACAAACAGCGGAAGCTGGTTGTTCAGCCTGGTAGCAAATAGATCGACAGACGGAGACCCGAAAATCGCAAACAGAGTTGTCGCGATCCGAGGAAGTAACTTCCATTCCGAGGGGAGAAGAGAATGTCTGCGGGACAGTTGGTCCGCTAGAACATTTAGAAGGTGCCATGCTTCCATGCACAGAGAAGGCGAGTGCGTCCCCCCCTGTCTGCGGATGTAAGAGACAACAGTCGTGTTGTCCGTAGATACTAGAACAGATTTGCCTCGAATGAGAGGAGAAAACTGTCGTAAGGCTAGTAGAACCGCTTTGAGTTCGAGGTTGTTGATATGAAGAGAACTGTCCTGAGGGGACCAAAGACCCGAGGCCGTGAGACCCAGAGGTTCCAGATGAGCACCCCAGCCTGACAGACTGGCATCCGAGAAGAGGAACAGTTCCGGTTGAGGAGGAGAAAGAGGAACACCCTCTCGGAGAAACGAGGGGGAATTCCACCAACTGAGATGATGAACCAATTCCGGAGAAACCGGAAGAATGGTCTGTAAATGGTCTCGACTGGGACGCCAGATCGAGAGTAGTATAAACTGAAGAGGTCGCATGTGAAGGCGGCCCAGCGGAACAAGATCCGCTGCTGCATTAAGTACTCCGAGAAGCGATAGGAATTCGCGGGCTGAGATCGATTGCCGACGCGAAAACCCCCGAACCAGAGTTAGAAGAGACATAAGTCTGGGTTCCGGAATTCTGATCCTGTTTAGGTCGGTCAGGAATTGCATCCCGACAAACGTGAAGTTCTGGGATGGGATCAACTCCGATTTCTCGGAGTTGAGGATGAAGCCTAGCCGGAGAGCTAGGTCTGTCACCCATCGAAGTTCGTCGAGAAGAGCGACTGGGTCCATGTGAAGAAGAAGCCAGTCGTCGAAATACGCCAGGAGGCGTGAGCCGCGAAAATGAACCCTGGCGACCAGAACCGAAACTATTTTGGTGAAGATTCTGGGGGCCGAAGACAGGCCGAACGGAAGGGCCTTGAACTGGTAGACAGTTTGGCCATCCGTAAAACGAAGGTATTTCCTGGAATGAGGATGGATAGATACATGGAAGTAAGCATCCGATAAATCCAGGGAAACAGCCCAGTGACCGGGGAGGACGGCTGCCCTGATCGACGAAGTTGTTTCCATTTTGAAGTGTTCCTTCGGAATGAAGGAGTTTAGATGAGACAGGTCTATGACCGGTCGAAACCCGCCGTCCTTCTTGGGAACCAGAAAGAGACGGCTGTAAAACCCCGGAGAGGTTGGAATCGAGACCCTTTCTACCGCTCCTTTTTCCAGAAGATCTGAAATGGCGAGTCCCAGACGAGGATGATTGGAGGAGAGATGAATGGGAGAGCGTGATAGTGGAGGGGGACGACTGAACGGAACCCGATACCCGTGTCTCACGATAGACAGGACCCATTGGTCGTCGGTGATTGTCTCCCAATGATGAATGAAATGAGTGAGTCTGCCGCCTACTGGAAGGGGCAGAAACACTCTTCCTCCTAATCGAACGTCTGGAAGAGGAAGCGGAAGAAAGGACGTACCCCTAGGGCTTACTCCTACCCCTTTGAGGTAGAAGAAGGGGTGGGGGGCGATGAAGGCGGAAATCGTGGTCGCTGCGGACCAGATTGGCGAGCGCCCCTGGAAGAGGGATTGCCTCTGAAAGGAGATTGAGGCTTGCCCTTTTCCGAGTCCTTCGGGGATTTACTGGAAGAAGCCGAAGGTTTCTTCGGTATCCGGAATTTAGGGGGAGCCGAAGTAGGAGTGCGGGGCTGGAAGGCCACCGCGCCGTGCATTTGCTCCTCCCTGGAGGCATCCGCTACTTCCTTGATTCGGCCCCCAAAGAGGGACGAAGAAGAAAGAGGGGCCGACCTAAGCTTTTCTCGAGAAGAAGAGAGAAGTAGCTTGTTGGGGCCGTCCAGGATGGCATCCCGCCTGCAGCGAGTCATCTCGGAAGAGAGAGAGAGAGAGATAGCAAAATCGAATGTTTTGCCGTCGCTGCTAAGGCCTCTAAAAGAAGCCTGACGGAAGCAGATAAAGCATCCTTTTGTTGTAGCTTGACCGAAAGAGCGGCCACGAAGGAGTCAGTATGCGACGAGATGTCGGAAAGGAAGCGGGAGCGTTGCTCCCAGCGATCCAGGACCTTCTGCTGAAGCGGTAAAGAGGAGGGGACCTTGAGCCGGAGCCGACTCGCATCTAGGTCCAGTTTCGGGGGGTGGATAGAAAAATCACCCTCCGGAAACTTGTAGGTCTTGGGGTTAAAACCCAAAGGCCGAAGGTCCGAAGTTGGAATAAACCAGCCCGGTCCTGGCTTAGAGGAGGATGAAGATTCAAAATCCTCCAGAGCCGAACGGACGACCGGAGAGAAAGGGAGCAACTCCGGTTCAACCGATTTGGATTCCTTAGGCTTACCGACGAGGTCAAGGTAACCTTCGCACCTCTTCCGGGAAGGAGGAGGGGCCGGTTTGCATACTGATGCAGGTAAGGTAGCAAAGACCTCCTGAACAGCCCTGTCCATGGAAAACCGATTGTCGTCTGACTCCTCGTCCTCGTCAGAGAGAGGATTGTCAGTACGAGGTTCGGAATGAGCGCTGGATCGGCGCGAGGTGGACGAAAGAGGCACGTCCTCAGCAAATAAGGAGTCCTCCTCCGGAGCATGAAGGGAGATTTCATCCTCCAATTGTCCGCTCGTAGCAGTCCCACTAGTAGGGGGATTGCGAGTAGAGGGAGGAGACCCAGCCTCAGGGCGCGAAGGGGGAGCATCCTGAGGGGGAAAACCCATGAAAGGAAATGGAGGGAAAAAGGGCCACATAGGGGGCTGTGCGGAAGAAGCGCCCTGTGGACCCGAGGAGGGAGGAGACTGAAGGAACAGTCTGTGATCAAGGGTCTCTGGTGGCAGAGAAACCCGATCCCTCCTAGAAGAAGAAGGTTCACCCGGCATGACGGGGGAGGAGGCAGAACTGAAATGCCTGGCGTATTCCCCCATCATGTGGGACCACCATGTGGAAGGGTCAAAGGTCTGTGGTTGCGCTGAAACATCCGCACCTTGAACCTTCGAAGACGTGGTGGAGCGTAAAGGGGACCGGTCCCGAGTAGCAGAGCTAGGGGACCGGTGACCGGAAAGACCCGGGGAACGGTTATGGGACCGTTTCTTGGGCACCCTTGAACGTGGAAGAGGAGGTGGCCGAAGCGGAGAAACCGCAGGGCTACCTGAGGAAAAACTCGAATCCGAATTCTCGGACAAAATCGGCGAAGACCGGCGACCCACACGTCTAGCGTGATGAGCCGACCTGGCCGTTGATCTGTGCAGATCTCTTGCCGATGACCGGTGATGACCGGTCTTGGGTCTCTGAGACCGATGATGACCAGTGACCGGTGATTGATGACCGGTGCCCGGTGAATGATGACCGGTGACCGGTGCCTGTTGACCGGTGCCGGTGACGGTGCGGGACCGGTGACTGGTCCCCGGGTGATGGTCGGTGACCGGTCTTGACCGGTGACCGGTGGCTAGACCTGACCGGTGACCGGTGGTGAGCTTTGCTATGACTACGATCACGTACTTGACCGGTCATGCCCGGTGACCGGTGACCGGTCGGGGTGGTCTCCTTGACTGCTCCCCTGGGGCTGACACAAGGAGAGCCGGGCAGGGAGCCAGGAGATGAAGGCGGCCTCTCCGGAGAGGGGCGGGAAGCCTTCTTCCTGGGAGGGGGAGAGGGACTCCGACCCCCAGCAGCGCTGAACCCGGAGAAGGAGGAGGAAGATGAGGCCTTCCTTTTCCGGGAAGAGTAAGACCGACGGGAGGAGGCTTTCTTCCATATCTCGTCTGTCCACGAAGCGCAAACGGTGCAGGTGTCGACCCTAGAGCACCCTGAACATGATAGGCAGGATTGATGGGAATCCCAGGACGCCTTAACATGTCCGCAGGAGCCCCGAGACTGCGACATAGTAAAAAGCAATAAAAAAAATGTATAAAATAAAAAACGGGAAGACCGTAGAAAACCCGTACAAAGAAAACTCGAAACGAGACAACAGTATATACAAAATCAGTATAATAAAACCAGTGTCACGGGAGCCGAAGCACGGAAACCCGTGACACAAGGCAAAAGGTCCCGATACGGGACGGAGATTGGGAATTCTACACGAATATAGAATAAAACCAATAAAAACAATATAAACACACAGCCGAGGCTATGAAAAAGTAAGAAAAGGAGAGCTGTAGCGCACAGAAGCTATCAAGAAAGGGACACACAAGGTTACCCACTGAAACTCGATGGCTTCCAAAACACAATTGGAGAACGGGGGTTACACTTCCGGTAACTAGGGGGTTTAGGGAATGGTTTATTTTGCGGACTCTGTTTTGGAAGCTGTGCACAAATAGACACATACCTGAAGTAATAACAGGTAACGTATTTATGCTATTAAAATGAGATCTATTAAATAAACAGTTTTCCTTGGGATTGATATTTGTTAATTAATTGATTTTTTAGTTTACCGTCGCTTCAACAGTATTTCAGTCATATAGCGACGTCCAGCTAATTACAGGTGGAGGAAGACCCCAAATGCACAGAGGCGTCCGGGTAGAACCATCAACCTATCGCAAGCCAGCTGGAAGGTTTCCTCACATGAAAATCCAAATGACCCTGCCAGGACTCAGACCCACGACTTTACCCTCTCAGCCACAGAGGCCCCCAATATTTGCCGATAAAACCATACCCAAAATCAGCAAAAATTGACTATTTGATAAGTATCTGCTCTGTTTGCTTGTATCTCAGACTCTACATAGTCTGCACAGCAAAGAAAAATCCTTTTATAGTCCGGAAATTTAATTTTCATCAAGTCGTAAACTTTTACATGAATATCCAGGGGACAATGGGTTAAAATCATGCATGATTTTTAACCAATCCAGTTGCTGTACACATAAAATTAGGAAAGTTGAACGCTTTAAATTCAGACTTGCTGCAAATTGCATTGGAATGCTAGGTGAATGAACTGAACTGCATACAAATTGTGTTTCTAGGATAGTTATTCATTTAGATTTATTCTGGCAAGGGGAAATATAAAATAAAAATCATATTCCCAACACAAATACTGCACATTTTAATACCTCCCAGCAATGAGATATATGCATTTTGACGCCTCAGCAAACAGAGCAGGCCAGGATTAGTTTGATCAGGGTCTCCAACGTCTGCTCATAAAGGATTGTAGCTAAGAATCTACACAGTCTGCATGCCAAAGAAAAATCTATTGTTTCAAATAACATTCAAAGTTTTAGTCAATTAATAAGCACCATGTCATAATGAATATTCATGAGATACAGGTTTTCCTTCGCACGAAGATTCCAGGACTAGAAATGTATAAATATGTAGTATAAATTGACAGCTGATGATGAAACTTTTCTGTCTCCTATTTCTGTCATACACTAAACCAGAGCACCACATGTGGATGCCAATGCTCATCTGCTAGGGGATTTTTTTTTAAAAGGGAGATGATATAAATATGGTCAAAATGGACTTAAGAGTTATGGCCCTTGATGGGTAATTTTGGCCTTATAAGTTGAAGGCCCATTATGCTTCCATAAGCAATGTATATTCTCTAGACAGAAAACAAAGTGTGGGTTACAGATTAGTTACAAGATGCAATCTGTACATTATATAAGTCGTTGATGACAACCTTACTACAGTGCATAAATTCATTCTGTATGTCTCCGTTAACTAATCACAAGTGCAGAAATTGATGACACAGCAGATAAACAAATTGTGATTCCATGACGGTTTTTCAAATTCAAATCATTTCCGATGACAGACTGTCTTCAGGAATACATGCCAATGCAAAATGTAAACAATGAGAGTATTTTGACATCC
>CM037777.1:29123720-29171114 GCA_021229015.1 Solen grandis
ATTTTTTTAAGTTTATTAACTTACGATGGCCTTTGATTACAACAATCTCTCCGCCTTGGGTTGATCCTTCCTAAAATTGAAATAAGTATTACATTTAATGATGTACATCATGTTCATGCAGAGTCACCGTTATCACATAACTTATACATTCGAGCATAACATGACACGACTGAATGATGGAAAGAGTTAATTCTAATTGATAAATACCGGTATATAGACAATTGTTATGTGACTTGGACAAATTGATTAAGGGGGCGGGGGCGTCTTCATCACTTTCAGTGATACTTTTAGATTTGCAGAATTAAACTCTCAAGAACAAGTGGCTTGAACATTCGTCTGAAGTTCATAAGAAATATACTTCCTTTTTACTTTAACCACAACTGCATAAAATTATTCTTTTTAAAAATAATTATAACATTTTAAATATAAATGTTCAGCACAGTACAGTAACCCCTGCTGTAAATTAATGTAATTCACTTGAATGATTTGAATGTGTTTATCCCCCCACCCCGCCACCTAATAGTGAATCACCAAACTACGTCACGATGAGATAATCTTACGGTCGGTTTCCTGTAGCCGAGTGGCTCGAGTATCAGTCCCGTAAATGGAGGTCGTGGGTTTCATCCCCAGTCAGTATAAATCAAGGTCCTTTTGGTTGGTATTTGTAAAGAACGATTTCTTCTACGAATTTGCAAACAGGTCGTCCTGATGTCAGGATAATGGGACTGATTGCGTATCATGCCACTTATCCACTGTGATATCGTAAATTGTATATATATATATATATATATATATATATATATATATATATATATATATATATACTGTTACATCGGTATTTTTCTTTAATTTCTTTTTAATAAGAACGTCTCTTTGATAAAAGTCGTAAAATCACCCTGGCTGGACCCCAAATCTCCCTGTGAAAATTTCAACACCTCCATGGGAGACATACTGTAAATATGGCATGTATGCTTATGCCAATTTGTGGACACTGTGTATCTGAAACAATGTACTGTGTACTGTATCGCAAGGGGAAGTACCACGATACAGCTGTACCATACTGTACCATTTCAGCCCTAGGCATTGGGTAGGATTGTATGCACATCTTGAGAAGACTGACTTGAGTAAATATTGTCCAGTCATATGGTGAAAGTGTTTATTTCTGTAACATATTATACTAGAATGTGCTAGAATGTAGGAAAACTCCTCAATAGTTTAAAATTTGGAATTGGTGAATTCTGCATCCAATTTTGTAATCCTTCTTTCTCTAGAAGTAATGTGTATATCACCTATAAAACCTGATCAGCCAGCAAGTATATCCCAGTCTGAAAACAGTTTGATACTGTTAAGGACTTATCAGTATCTTAGAAAGGAAGAAGTAACAGTCTTATTCCTGTTCAGACTAAGAACTTCTTGTAGTTTCATCTAGTTTTCATGTGTATACATGTAGTAGAATGAAAAAGACTGTTGAAGAGTTAAGGAAACAGTGTGGACACTATGAGGGCCATTTATAAACTTTGTATTACATAAAACATGTATACCACTTAAAATGCTTGACCTAATTTAGAAAAAGAGAAAAAGAAAAAAAGTAGAAAAAGAGCATACCTACTTTCAGTGATTATATGAATAAGCAATTCATTTTCTTTGTTTAATTTTGTGTGTTTTTGAATTACTGAAAGTTTAATACCTGTAATTACCTCATCTATTATTTGTTGTGAACATTACACAAAAATATTAACAAATAAGCAATGTATGTGTACATAGTCCAAACAGACCCAAATCTCTTATCACTGTCTGTAAGCTCAGGTTTTTATAACAATGAGAAATATTAAAAGTCAGGGAAGTAATATGACATTGTTTTATAGCAAAAGTAAACTTGCGGATATTTTTTTTATGCAACAGTATCTTTTCTTCTTTCACCAGACACATTGGCGAACTAAACAAATTGATCCGACACTAGACATATTGACCGAACACTAGACACATTGACCCGACACTAGACATATTGACCTGACACTAGACACATTGACCCGACACTAGACATATTGACCTGACACTAGACACATTAACCTGACACTAGACACATTGACCTGACACTAGACACATTGACCCGACACTAGACATATTGACCTTACATCAGACACATTAACCTGACACTAGACACATTTGCCTGACACTAGACATATTGACCTGACACTTGACACATTCACCCAACACTAGACACATTTACGTGACACTAGACATATCGACCTGACACTAGACACATTGACCCGACGCTAGACACATTTTCTGACACTAGACATATTGACCTAACACTAGACACATTTACCTGACACTAGACATATTGACCCAACAAAAACATATTGACCCAACAATAGACATATTGACTTGACACTTGACATACTGACTGTACATATGCCATATCTGGGGATAAACACATCAGAAATATTCTTGTCATAATTATCACTCTCCATTTACTGTGATTTAACAATGCACAAATTGCAATTATTATTCTATTTAACATGTTTGTGTTACATAATTTTATTGAATTTGCAATCATTAAGTCAATTAATATTACCTATGCAATCAAATGTATGATGTAACTGAATTATACTTAATTTATTTGTATGTCATTGAAATACTATATCCCCCAAAGTACGAGTATCAAAAGCAGTGAAATATCAAATTAATCATCTCACAAAAGCTAAAATCATTCACCCAAATTGATAAAAATGTATGTTCTTGTAATAAGTTAATCATATACCAGTATTTTTTTTTCATTTTATCCCTGTGAAATTAATGTGGCACGGGTAGATTATTGAGGACTGATTTGTTGTGTTTGTCACCAGGGATGGATACGGAAGGTTTATACAGGGTAGCTGGTCTACATGATGATGTGGAGGAAATACGAATGGCATTTGATAAAGGTAAGGTCCCTATCACAGCCACTGTGCACTGTTTTGAGTCAAGCCAAGTTCCATTAAGAATTATACAAGGAGCTATTAAGGAAATATTTTCCCCTTTTCAGCTTGACTATTCGAAGAATATGAGATCTATCACAGTCACCCTTGCATCGGCTTCAGCATTAGTGTTGCAGCTTTTTGGTTAAAGTTTTGCATACAAGTTACAGTAAAGCTTATAATTCAATAACTATTCATGATATTGACTTGAAAGTGTATGAATATGTTAAGGAACATTAGACAACCTAGGTAGAAAACTCTTGACTGAACTTAATACAAATTGTTGTCGCTTTTTAACTTAGAAACTTTGGTTAAATGTTTGCATGCAAGGTACTTTCATGCTTATATCTCATTAACCTGTCAGGACATTGCTTTGAAACATCTTTCGCATGTTCAAAGGTATCAACTTATCAAGATAGATAACTCTTGGTGGAATATATTACAAATTATGGCCCCTTTTAACGTTTTGAATGCATATACTTTCATCTTTATATCTCAGCAACCAGGCATTGGATTGATTTGAAACATCTTTAGCATGTTCACGGGTATCATACTATCAAGGTATATAACTCTTGATGGGATATATTACAAATTATGGCCTCTTAAAATTTAACTCTTAATAACTTCTTTAAATTTTGGTTAAAATTTTCATGCAAGGAAATTTCATGCTTATTTCTCAGTAACCAGACAAAGGACTCTTTTGATTTTTTTTATATATTCAGTGATATTCTATAGAGAAAGATAATTTTTGACCAAATAAAATGTGGATTATGGCAACTTTTTGACTTAGACTTATTGGTTTAAGTTTTGCATGCAATAGAAAATTGGGCTAAAGTTTTTCATGCAAGCTACTATCTCGCTTATATCTAAGAAATCATTAATGGTATTGACTTGAAAGTTGAGGAGTGTATTTAGGGGCTTCAGAAATTATATATAACTGTTCTATCACCAACTCAAACCATACTTTGAAAATCACTTTCTTACTTTTCATTTATCTTCATGTTACAGATGGTGAGGCTACTAATATTTCAGCGGAGAAATACGAAGATATCAACACCATCACCAGTGTATTGAAGCTCTACTTTCGTCTCTTGCCAATACCTCTCATTACATTTGATGGCTACAGGAAAATGATTGAAGGAATGAGTATGTATTTTTATGCCCCCGAGGTCCGTGACTGAAGGCAATATTGATTTTGCTTTGACTGTTTGTTTGCAACTTTAACATTGGCCTTTACTTGAAAACTATGCATTGTATTGACTTGAAACTTCATATATGAATAGAATGCAGCTAGAAGAAGTCCATTTATTAAAAACCATAACTCTATCTGGCCCAATTTTGGAATTATCTCCCTTATCTAATATTTATGTCCCTGCATCGATAGATTGGGTGGCATATTGTTTTTGGTCTGTTTGTCTGCCTTTTTGTCACATAACACATGTCCTTCCACCTACAGCCTCCAAACTTCACAGGTGCATGCACATTGAGAAGCTCTACCCACCAGGTGACATTAAAAAATATTCCGGTTATCAATTAAGTGAAGGTCAGCAGGCAGATGGGCTCATGTCACTTTCTTTTCCTGACTACAGCTTGGACATGGATTGAGATATAACAATATAATTAAGTGCAATTCTTTATTATGATAAGATTGAGTGAAGCCACATGGCTCAGGTCAAGAATACATAGGTCAGGGTCACACTAGAGAGTGAAGGTCATAAAAAGTATAAAAGAACTTGTCATGGCTATAATTTCCTCAAGCATTGAAATAAAATCAATAAAATTTGTACAATTGTTCAGCGAGATGAGACTGTCTACATGCAAATGACCCAAATTTTAATTTGAGGATATTTCACTTTTTTGTCATATTTGGTTTTCAGTATCAGGCAATTGCTATGTATTACTATCTATCTTACTGGTAGAATCTTTATGTGTATTGCTGTGTGTCTATGTGAAGATGTAAAGATCCGGGAGGAGTTGAAGGACAAGATCCACTTGGTACGAGAAGGGCTGGCCAAACTTCCCCCGCTCATTATCAGACCCTCAAGTATCTCATTTCTCACTTGGTCAGGTAAGTCCTTAATTTTCACTTGGTCAGGTAAGTTCTCTCTTTCCACTTTAACCATAAAGCCAGTTCATTCTGAAAGCAGTTTTAAGCCAAGAAAGGTTTTAGATTATTACATCTTTAGCTCAAAGGCCCTGATGAATGGAAAACAGAGTCTACAAGTTATTTGTATTTGCATTGATTGTCTTTGTTTACAGGTAACAGAGATGAAAGCCAAGAACATGATGACATCGGAGAACTTAGCGATCGTGTTTGCGCCAACACTTATGCGGTTTCCAGACGCAGACCCCATGTTGAGTCTGATGTCGGTTGGAGCGGAGCAGAAGAGCATAGAACACCTCATATTTCACTCGAAAGAACTCTTTCTAGCGAGTGACATCAAGGACTTCGTCTTATCCGGAACCCTTCGTGAAGTAGCAAAGATCACCATGTCCTAGATATTCTTCTTTGTGAAGAGGACCCAGCTCGTTTTACTCATTGGGAGCTCATATTGAAGAAGCATATGTCTTGACAAATGGATGTGTCGACCATTAGTATATCATTCTCCACAAAGTATTACTTGTAAATAGTTGTGTTAGGGCATATGTTTGCTGATAATAGTGAACATGATTTTTGCTGATGCATGCACCATTACATTTTCTGCAGACAATTTATTGTGCAATTCTTTCCTGAGAAATATGAGAAAGAGTACTCCATATTTTTAATTTTCCTAATACTAAACTGCACTCTGTTGTAGTGATAAGAATAACATTTCAAATTGTATTTTTGTGAAAATCACATCCCAAAATATTCTGATCTGTGTAACAATTATAAAACAAGATCAACTCAGTAATTTAAAAAATAATACTTATTCTTAATTCCTATTTTCACAACTGACATTTCTAAGAACATTTGTTAATATGTTAATGCATGTTATTGTCTCTTGGGTTCCTTTCACTTGTAGTATTGCATTAAAACTTTAAGTGTACTGTTTAAATGGAAATATGTTTGCTAGCATATTTAAGAAAATATTTTGATTAAAGATAATCCTATTTACAGATTTTAAAAAAAGTTTCATTAATATAATTATATATATTTCATCTATGTATATTTTTTATGCCCAATGGCTTGAATTTTGCTGACTTTTAAATTTCATATAATGAAAAATAAACAACAGAATGCAGAAAAATGTCTAACATATATAGGATATTCAAAGAATCTGTAATATATATGATCAAAAGAGTTTAAAAAAATAAGACATATCTTTGTTAAGTATTTAGTATGAGAAAATAATGTTTTTGCTGTGATAAAATGTTGAAATAATTTATTCTAGTCTAAAATAACTGTAAGAGCCAGAAAATAACATTTGATAGTATAAATTAAATGGATTAGAATGAAAAATGTTGTACATGTCATTGGATTTAAGGTTATTAAAAGTCAATTATTTCTGATATGTACAAAGGGACATCAAATCAGTATGACACCGTCGGAATGATTCTTGCTGGCTCTCACTGGTTCTCTTTAGTAGTAATTTAAATGACTGAATGTATTCAGATGAATTCAAAATTTGAATTTTATATTTATTTCCTTTATAGTATTGAACACTTGAATAACTTTATTTTTGTATTGAAATCAGGTTGACTTTACCTGATATCCTTATTATTATTTTTTTTCAGTTTGAAAATATTTTATCGAAGCAAGTCTTTTTATCCTCTCTGTGTCAATATTATGAAAAAAAATTGAAGTTAAAGAATGCAACTTGTAGTTTCTTAAGGTAAATGGATTTAAAATTGAAATGTCTGTACTTTACACCTTAGGCAATTGAAGAATGAAAATGCTATTTTTGTAGTCGAATTCAGACAACATGTATATTATGTGTCAGATATAAGTTGATGTCAAATAAAAGTTAAATTGTAAACGTAAAAATACGTCACAAGTAGTTAAGACATCACATCCTGTAGAATTATTTTTTTCTTTGACATTTAATTCCACTGATTATGTACTAAAGGGATTTTTGTGGCTACATTTGAAGGGGTGGGAGCGAAAGTAGGCTAAGTGCCTATATTTATATAAGCACATAGCCTAGTTTCGCTCTCACCTCTCGAATTTTATTCAATGATTCATGTTTTTCAATACTCAATGGCTTTTAAATGAACTTTTATTAACTGGGTTTATATTAGTTGATAACCTCTGTACGAAATCAAAAATTAGTGCCCCAAGGAAATGAATAATTTTACAGTATATAAAAAAACAATATTAAATGTCAAGTATAATTTACAGTTGTATTTAATGTCAAATATAATTTACAAATATTATAGATTTCATGTATAAGTTGAACTGTATTTGATGTTAAATATAAGATAAATTTAAAAAATTATTAGTCAAATGTAAATTACAGCTAGTTTAGACCCCGAGTATAAGTATTTAGATGTTAAGTTATTTAACCTTTATATGATTGTCATTATGAAAGTCTAGGTTTTATCTATCATCAATTTTTCATACGATATATTTTGTAAACCATACTATTCTTTCTGTATTAAATTTAGATTTTGTTAATCAGGAGTCAAGAGGTACATAAACACAGTGCTAGATGTGTGTTCAGGTTTTTAATGTAGTACTGTTCATGATACAGAGATTTAACATTTAATTATGTAATTATAAAATCATATCATGGCACACTCTTAATTTATTTTTTCTTTTGTTGTTTCAAGTTGAACAGTGGTACTTGTTTGCTATTTGATAAGACATCTGTAGCTTGATACACAGATGCAATGCTCATCATCATGTGTGCCTTTTTCTATCTCTTCTGTATTTGTTGTAATCCAGATTTATATTATATTTTCCCATATGTCAAAAAAAGCAACTGATGTGATGCCATATAAAATATATCAGGAAAATGCCCTATGCAAGCATTTAACCCTTCATGAATATTCATGTACACATTTATAACTTCATGAATATTAATTAACTGCACTATAAATGTTATATGAAACAGTGGATTTTTCTTTGCTCTGCAGACTGTGTAGTATCTGAGCTACAATATTGTATTTATAAGCAAACAGAGGATACCCTGATCAGACATGATCCGGTCCTCCGTGGCCGAGAGGGTAAAGTCTCTGACTTTAACACTCACTCAGCCCCTCACCGCGTGGGTTCGAATCCCGGCAGGGTCATTCGGATTTTCATGTGAGGAAGCCTTCCAGCTGGCTTGCGGTAGGTCGGTGGTTCTACCCGGATGCCTCCGAGCATTCGTGGTCTTCCTCCATCTTTAATTGGCTGGACGTCGCTATATGACTGAAATACTGTCGCAGGGACAGTAAACTTAAATAGTCAGCCAAGTATGATCAGACAGGGTATACGGGCTGCATCAGAATGAGGCTATGTGAAGTAAGGGGATAAAATGCACCTTTCCAGTTGATAGGAATGAAATTTTAAGCCCAGTCTTTGTTCCATTCATGGCAAGGTCAGCTGATCATCAACACAAAAACAAAACCACGTAATATTTTGTGTAAACCAAGTCAACTGTTGACTACCTATTTTCCCCGCATAGTTAATGAATAGCCTGTAAGGCGTTTGAATTCATTTGTATACACTGGAAAGATATTTTATGCTACAGCAGCCTAAAAGTTAATCATTGACTGATCAGTTTTAGTTTTATTAATATCACTTAAAATCTTTTGGCATAAGAAAATATCAGATTATACAGAAAAAAAATGAAAAATTGATATTTACTTTCAATCTGATAGAAACATTTTCTGGTATCTGACAATGTGGGAAAAAATCAGTGTAGACTTTGGAAATAGTTAACCTTTTACTATACAAACTATACAAATACTATTGAGGAATCTCTTTTTCTAGTAGTTTGAAACCAGATTAGCATCTGAGTAACTCCCAGTCTTAGCTATATTTTACATTGTTCACGTCCTTCTCAAGTATCTTTGAAATACGGAGGAAACACTGTAGAATCTGTTCATGGGAGAATTTCATCCAGTTTGATCCAGCTTTTTATGGCATACCAAAGGTGTAAATTGGCATAATTAAGGTAGAGTCCCTGTAATGGTTCTGCTTTGTCTTGGACCACTTAACCCTTACCAAGATAACCAAAAGTACCCTAATGAAACATTAGAAAAACCTGGTTATCTCAATGAAAGGCCATGAGGTCCGAAATGTAGCGGAACCATTACAGGCACTTCACCTTAAGTACAAAGGGTAAAATTTCATAGGGAAATATGAACACTTTTTAAAAAAAACTTGAAAGAAATCATTTAATATCTCAGATGTATTTCTAGTTTATTTACTGTCAGTGAAATAACTTATCTGTAGCCTCTTATAGACAGCAAAATACCTCACTTAATTATTGCTCACAGGGAATAGTGTAAATCCTTTATACAATAAAATTGTGATAACTTGAGGACTGGTTGGGGAATGAAACACTTGGTAAACTGCGAGATTTCATTTTAAAAATTATTTTTTTTCATATCAGTTTGGAAATAAGCTCTTACATTAATCCCTCTCAATAGTACCTAGGTTAGACCAATACTTTGTACATGGAAGGGTCATGAGAGTTTTTTGACTCCCCACTGGGGTTTGAACCCGCAACTTACGGATCCATAGTTTTATTCAACAACCTTTGACAAACAATTGAGGCGGAGATACTGTTTAGGCATCATGTATATAAGGCAAGATGTTCCCATAACTGCTCCTCTGTGTCACAATTGAACTGTGCTTGTGAAACAATCTAGATTGTTCAATACATATTTAAGTATTATTTCATTCATAGCATAGTTCCAGTATATTATGGTAGTATTTGAAAGATGTTATTTGTATATCATCATTATAAACTTTTCATGTATAGGAAAAGTAAGGTAGCCTGGTGAGGTTCTTTTATAACAATATTTTCACAGTTCAATCCAAGGTACCGTGTTATATAAGAGCATATTGTATTGGAGTGTGTAATCTTGACTCTATTCTGCACCCTTGTGTTATAACTGTTCATTTAGATTTAATATGCAAGTACACTTTTCTGAATTGTTATGACCAGTATATTGTATTGTGTGTCAGCCACTTGGGACAACTATTGTGGGTAAAATGTCACAGTTATAAAATTGTATAAAATTTATTAATGGGGAAAAAAAGCAGCTCTGGAGCCAAAATTTTAGGACTGTTAAAATACAATATAGAATTGACATTTTTGAATTTTTTTCAGCAGTACTGCTTCATTATGATTCTATATTTAGGGTTCAAGTCTAGATATTGTATTATATTGGACTGCAGTATACTTTCATGACAATGTAAATTTAATCATATGAAAAAATAGCAAAGTGAAGTTTTGGTTTCCATTGACGGTGATTTATTGGCATTTATATGATGAAGGAACACCCCTAGATGTAGCTACACTATATTGATATCCATAGAGAAATTATCTGCAGTTAAATAATTATTATAACCCCACTTTACATGTGAAATGTGAGCTTCATAGGAAAACTAGGTGTCAGGTCTGGTCAGGTCACATCCCATCATACTGTCACGTTAACGTCACGTCCCATCATACTGTCACGTTTACGTCTCGTCCCATCATACTGTCACGTTTACGTCATGTTCCATCATACTGTCACGTTTACGTCACGTCCCATCATACTGTCACGTTTATGTTAGGTCCAGCAAATGTCAGTCATGTTCCATCCTACGCTTACATTATACAAAAATTATGCTTACTGTTGTTGACAATGCCTTCACACTTGGAATAAGGATTTATCATGATAAGACCAATCAGCTGACAAGTGAAGATAACTCTGTCAAGGATATTGTAAGAATTGTATCCTTTCTTCTGTGTTAAAGTGGTATGTGGGTGTATTAATCACATTCAGTGATGGTTCTAGTTTGCTTTATATTTGCATCGCCCAGAAAAAAAGTTATAGAAATTAACAAGAGTTATATAGTATATTAGGTCTTGTATTACATGCATTTGCTTTAGTGATAAAGTTCATTATGCTAAAATTGGCAATTCTGCTGTCATTACATGTATGAGTGTGCCTGTAATTCAAGAAAGGCATTATTGAGGGATCTCTCAAGACAGTAAATTATTGTATTTATATTATAACATCATGATGTGCATTCTATATAGACCACAAGCAAAACTTATTAACTCTGTTTTTTGGAGTGTAAGTTGATTTCTTTTTCATATAGATTAATTGATTAAATGGCATAGAAAAGGTAATTAATATGATTTTTTTTTTGAACAGATTCATTATAAAATTGTATTATGTCATTGAACAAACCTGTTTTCATAGGAAATCTTCACTTCACACAGGAAAAGACCTGTTCATATTCACTCATTTTCATGCAAGTTGAGAGCAGTTTCTTATAATAAGGGCCCATGAGTTTATTTGCATCCTTCATCAAATACAATGACCATGAGAGTGGAAAGTGATACAAATATTCTTAGGTGTCAATTTCATCTCATGGCCATTGAGCAAATTGACCATTCAGTTTACTGACCAACATTACTTGAATCAAAAATGTATTTAACTTGCATTTAGGTAGAACATTGATTGGCATATGTTTATACCCCCTTCAAAGTTTGATTTTCTTTATAATTGATTTCCATTTTATCTCATGTAGAGGCTCCCATGGTTTTGCAATTTTCCCGTAATAAACTAAGGTGGAAAACAAACACCTCTCCCTACTCTTTTAACCCTTTCCCTCATAGAGGATGCCATGAAAAGACCTATGCGAACAGCATAAAACCAGATCAGCCTGCGAGTAACTCGCAGGCTGATCAGGTTTTATGCTGTTCGCTGCTCCTCAGTGGTCTGGTAATGAGGATTTTACAATTAAATTTGGTAAGGTTTGAGTTTGGCTTTCTGCAGATCAGGCTTTATGTGGTACCTATTGAGTGCGTCAAAATGAGTCTATATGAGGGAAAGGGTTAAACGGAGGTGTTGTGGTATATCATTGTGTCATATTTGTAGATATCCATATTGAACATTTGTATTTCACCCAGTAAATGAAATAGATACAATGCAGTAGAAGCAGTAACTGATTTCATTTTTTCAATTAAAATTCAGATCATTAGCAAGGACTCCTCTGTTCTTCATTTTCTCATTCTATGTATTAAGCTTTTATTTTTGTTGTTATAGCATTTCTACTGTGTTTTGTTTAATGCACTTGTTTTTATGTTGTTAATTTAGTTTCATCTTTTTCTTATTTTATTTGACAAGTGCAATATTTATTGTGTGTCTGAAGCCCTTTGTCACTCCTGAGTTTTACTCCCTGATTGTTTACTTTGGTGTCTTATACCATACATAGAAAGAAGTATTACTTAACAGGGTTCTCACTTCATGTAACTCCTAATTTGGAGGCCAATCACTCCAATTTTTGAAGAAAAAAAAAGGACTCCAGTTTACATGACTAGCCTTAAATAGATTTATAGGAATACTGCAACTTTTAGGCTGATCTTTGTCTAGGACTTCAGTTTTCAGAATCCTAGTGAGAAATATTCCCAGTGGCACTGATGGTTGAATAGAACAATTTACTCTGTCACATACAGTGACAGCCAAACATAGCATTGACCTAAGTTGAACGGAGAAGAGAAAAACAACAGTGCTTAGTTTAAACTTATTAATTATACTTTGATAAGGAAACAAGTTCATACAACTTCTACTAATCCCTCTCGATGGTGACAGTGCTTGATAACCACTCTATGGGATTGATTAGCCTGTTATGACAGACAAGAGTGGGATATTATGTTATAAATGATGTATCTGAAATTGAGCAAAAAATGGTACACAATTGATTTCGCAACACATTGGTTTTCTCGGGATTCTCTTCTTACTCTGTGTCAAAGTGTTATGCAGGGGTATTATTCACCTTTGGTTCATGGTAGTTCTCGTTCAGTTTGATTGCTATCAGCATAAACCATCCTGATACTTTCTTTCAGGCTGATCAGGTTCAACACCTTGGTAACAAGATGCCATAAAGTTTACTTTGGTGTAAAGGTTCTGTGCTACTTTTTTTGCAGTCTAGTTATGTTTACATAAAGTAGGACAGACATTCAAATTTTGAAACCTCGCATTGAATGAGAATTCTGCACCTCCGTGATGCTTGTGGTTAAAGATACTATCTGTAATAATCACTTCTTTCTCTTAGACCAGCTGAAAGGTTACAATAATTTTATGTTGTTTTCTTATTTACTCAAAAACGAACATGCATAACACAACAATACTTTGCTGCGGTTAAAAAGGTATAGTTGATTTTTAATGAGGTCAAATATTCCTTGGAGTACTGGTAAAAGGTGTTAAAAATAATAGTACTTTATGTGTTAATGATTGTCTTCAAGTGATCATATTTATGTCTTGATGTGACTGATTAGAATATTCTAACATTTGAATTTTCAGAATTTTTGCATTTCCATATTTTTGTTAAAAGCTTAAGGATAGGACAGGACTGTTTTTTATGTTGGTAATTATAAACCTAGTTTGGGTATCTGGACTATATAATTTTGTTTTTGTTATTAAGAAATTCCATCCATTATTTAATTGTGATCATGGTCCGTCAAGTGATCACGGGTTTTTATAGTAAATACAAGCCTATATAGACAAAAGAGCCTATAGCTCCATGTTAATGGATGCTTGCATCTGCTCTGAAGTCCTTTTTAAGCATTTGAAGGACCATGATCATAATTTAATGATGGATGGATTACTTAAAAAATGCTGCCCTGTATTTCATTGAGGTTTCTGTAAGCAGTTATATAGAGAGACTTTGATAGTTTGCTATAATTTATTAGTATGTGTTTGCATGTCATCATTTTTAGTATTAAAACTTTCATTTATGATATTATTTATATGTAAAAATGTTGTCACATTACTGTTTGAACTGTCTGTAATGAAAAATTGAGGGTTTCGCTAAGATTTTATCATCTTTCTAGGCTTTTACTTTATCAAAATTTTTCAGATCAAAATATCATGCTGCATGTTCTTGTTGAAAGACCACATAACTCTTCTTAGTGCGTATAGGAATAGAAGGAGAGGTCAACCCTCAGTTTATTGAAGCCCTGTTTTTCCAGTTGTCTGTCTGTCTCTCTGTCTCAAGTTCAGATGGATGAATGCTGATGCTTTGCCTCCAGCACTGGCTCAAGGTGTTGAAACACAAAATACCATTTTAATAAATAAAACATAAAGTAGATGGGTTGGCATCAGATATTATAGGGATTAATGGTACTACACAAGAAATAAGTCATGAGATGGTTCATTTGATCAGTTACTGGAACTAGGTATAGGTATTTATGAAGTTTTACTTAGATACGTACCAGGCTTCAGTATTATCAAAGCTCTCTGTCTTGAGGTATTGTATTGTCAGAGTTCTCTTTCTTGGAGCACTGTATAATGTCAGAGTTATACTTCTTGGGGTATTGTATCAGATCTTTCTTTTGGGCAGTTTTAGATCTTTAACAGTTTGAGTAAAGGGGGTCCTCTGTGTGAGGTATGTGATAACAATGGATAAAAGTCATGAGATCAACGTCTCATTTGCTAACAATAAATGGGAACTTGTTGATGTCCAGTGAGAGATTTTAGCCCAATATGTGACTGTTTTATATTTCTACAAGCTTCTTTCTCTCACTGAGATTTTAAGGAAAAAAAAATGAGAACATTTCTCAAAATCTCTTGACTTGCGTTTTATGAAACATATCTTATTGAAATTTTCCTCAACTAAAAATAGCAAACTCTGTATCACAAGTATAGAATATTGAAGGAATCAAAGACCAGATACTTTAATATAAAAAAAAAAAACATGGGAATTCTGAGTCTTTAAAATTCAAGTTATGGAAAATCTCAGTTTTTACGTTTCATGAAAGGAAAGGCTGATGTAACGTCTGGCTGGTCCACAAGTATGTATCCCTTGCTTGTTGATGAGTCACATCAATCTAAGGTCAGTATGTTGGTTCTACCCAGGTACCTCTGTGTACTTGGGGTCTTCCTCCACCTGTAATTAGCTGGACGTCGCTTTATGATTGAAGTACTATCGCAATGACGGTAAACCCCAATACAACAACAAAAACTAAGGTCAGTATGTAAAACATCAAGGTCATTAAATTAAATTGTCACGGTCATGAATATATGATGTCTAATATCTTTCAACCTTTTATGATATTTTAGGGTTGAATTTTTAGCTACACCTGTAGATGTGAAGATTTTTTCTTTTCTTCTGTAAGAAGAGATGTATTGGCTGTATGACTAATTATTCCTTGTTTCTACATAATAAAGAATGCAGAATCTCTTTGAAAGCATAATATCCTATGAAATTATAATTAACTTAATGGTATTCTGTTATTGATCAGTCTGCCAATGTCATTTTTTCTTCCGTGTTTCTTCATGTTTTACGTACCAGTAATTTGATTGTTTCATACTGATTTTCCTTGATTTAGTTTCTTTCATTCACTCTTTTTCATAAAATGCAAGCTGTCAAATTAGAATGTACTTTTTTATTTTCATCAGTTTAGTTATCTACCAGAAACTAGTAGTTTATCAATCAATTGATATATAATGTTATTGGTAATCATAATTAGTAGCTGATTTGGTTTTCACTGGGCATGTCTTCTTATTCAGAGACCTAGAATACATGTACAGACGTTCAGACCTATATTTTAAATCTATTGACAAAGGGAGGCATAATTTAGAATTATATTTAGCTGTGTTTGCTTATTTTCAAAACATACCGCCTTATAGCTAGCTTGCTGTAGGTCGGTGGTTCTACCCAGATGCCTCTATGCATTCGGGGTCTTCCTTCACCTGTAATTAGCTGGACGTTGCTATATGACTGAAACACTGTCAACGGTAAAATCAAATAGTCAAAATATTCCTGTAGCATGTAGGGAATAATAGAGAATGGCCCTGGTGATCCAACTTAGACATTATCCCTTCACTTCAAAATGAATACTGAATTGTTTAGCAATATGAATTTCATTGTAATTATTAAATTATCTATGGATATTTTGAAAACAAATCTTGATTTAGTTTTCTATTTTGTCCCCTGAATATATCTAGGATTGGTCATGGTTCAATGAACCTATGCTCATGTCATTCACAATGAGGAATTACAGAGGAAAATATCAGTTATGTGACTTTAAGGTCAAGGTCACACTGAGTAGTCAAAGTGTGCAAGTTTTAAGCTCTTGTTGAATTTTGATGTAGACTTGAAACAAACTGCAATTGCAGTTAGAAAATGTGCATAGATAATGTTTGTCAAGTGACTTAGATGTCAAGGTCAAACATTGGTGCTGTTTCTTATGATAAAAAACCAGTATCTAGATGTTTATTTGAATGATGTTGACCTGCGAATATTTACCCATGAAGCTATAAGTATGGCTGTGTTTCACGCATAATTGAATGTACCATATGTGAAAAATTGGTAAAAAGTGGAAAATTGAGCTCTTGCAGTTGGAAATGATTTGAATCTAAGAAAACAATCATATAATATAGAGTATACGTACACACGCAACGACTTCTTGAGAACCTATTTGTGATCATATATTCAGTTATGAAATTGGCATTTTATGCATTACTTTCATTCATATATTAATGTAAGTCATGTTGTAGTTGTGTAATCAGTTCTGCTTGTGTGAGTATGTGTAGCCGCTTCATCATAGTTATTGAGTAACATAAGGCAAACAACGCATTGTTAATAACACCATACGTCAAACATTTAATGTTGTATTTTAATTTTATAAAATAAATTTGATGGACAAATTTACTCTTGTTTGTTATTTTTCGAGCCCAAACTGAGTGTGTCTAGAAATGTAGAAAGTATATGTGGTATTATTTAACTGTGATAATTGACTATAGTGATAGATCTTAAATTAATTTGGCGTCATCAACGATCACTTTCTGAAGCGGAGGATTCCGTAGACTGGCGGAGTAACACGATTGGCACCTCTGTGTTGGGGGTAATGATAACGGACCATATTGTTTCATTTTTATACGCCCGAATGGTCGTACTATGTTATACCCTCAGTCGTCCGTCTGTTCCTCTGTCCGTTACCTTGTGAACACAACTTCTCCTGCACTACTGGTGGGAATTGGTTCGAACTTACCAGCAATACTTGCCCTTATATGTAGATGTGCATGAAGACTGGATTTCTCTCTCACATGCAACTTTCAAGAGTTATGGCCCCTTTTCGATTTTTCCAATATGCACTTTTATAAACAGAACCTTGCCTTATTATGTAGATGTGCATGAAGACTGGATTTTAGCGCTCTATGATCTGAAGCTTTCAATAGTAAATTTAGATATATCAGCAAACAATGTCGGAGTCAAACAAAAGTGTTTTTCTCATGTCAGCATTATATGAATATGATAAAAAAATTAATTCGGACCTTGATAGTATCCGGATAGTATCCGCAAACAGCGTTGCCGTCAAACAAAACTATTTTTCTTTTTGTCAACATTTTGCATTTTCAATTTTTTTATCGTATTACCAGAAAGTGATGTGAATGATAAAAACTGATGTTTATGTTTTGATACAGGTATATCATTTATTTAACATTGATGCAATTATAATGATTTATGAAATTTCAAGTTCATTTTGATATATTTCCCAATTCTTAACCTAGGCGTTGATTGATTAGGCTTCCTGTGAGGTAATTGACATGAGTATTGTACCATATATAACATACAAGGCCTTTTCACATTACAATACCTTCGGGCGTATATTGCCACATTTTGTGGTGCTCTTGTTATGCCTAGCGTCAACTTTTTTGTAAAACCTACTTTCCTATTAAAATAAACGGTGGATTTACAACTGGTTTCCAATATAAATGATTAAATATTGATTTTACAACGTTGTATTTACTGTTCTTAAGTATAATATGAATACTGTCATTAAATTTGAAAACATAAAAAAACGTAAGTTTTGAGACTCGATTTTAACAGATAAGTTTCGTCTAAATTTGCACAATGTAAGTTTTTTTTTTTTTTTTTTTTTTTTTTTTTTTGAAACCAAGCTCTACAACCTAGGTTCACACCGACGCTAAATATGGAATACTGATTTAAGCAAATATATGAAACAGAAAAACACAAAAAATAGTGATATAACTTACATATCTTTTAAATAAAGGGTGGGTCCTGAGTAACGCACCAACATTATCAGACGCACCATGAACAAGCGCTGAAATATTTCATTCGAGTGAAAGGTTGGTTACGTCTCACTTATCACTGTCTGGATATACGTTTGTCTCTATTATTGATGGTATTTCAACACATTGGTTTGAACTTTCTGATCAAATCAAATAACTTAAGGAAATCATTATTAACTGAAATCATTAACCCAACGCCCTTTTTTAGAGAGACGTGGAGGGGCTGCCCCGGCAGGAAACCCCGGCAATCACCCTCCTCAGAGTCAACTCCGGCACATGCACTGAAACAATTCAGGAGGTTGCGCTATCGGAAGCAGCAGCGACAAGTACAACAGAGGTGGAAAGCCACTGAAAAAGTAGAAACAGTAAGTAACGTAATATGATATGATTTGTGTTTTCTTATAATTTTCAAGCAGGTAAGACTGCTTTCAACTTAAATACATGGCGAACAGTTACCAACGATAAAGGGATTTTAGTTACGGCTTCGGGTTACCTCTAGAATTATGAAAAATATCACATCAATTAAACACGCCTTCCACATATTATTTTTCTACCGAACACGAAAGAACTTACAAAGGTTTTGAGAAACGGTGTAATCGAAAGGCAGAAGGGGACGATGATCGCAACATTTCCTCGCGACATGAGTTAGATGGAAGTGTTCGTGTTATTCTTAATCTTTAACACTTCCCCAGATAGCAATATATAAGGGACCCATATTGGGTCCCATATGGTTTCCCACATGGGCCCCATATGGGCTACCCACATGGGACCCATGTCGAAAGTGCAACCTGTTTTGGCCTGGGTCCCATATGGGCAACCCACCAATATCCAATATGGGCCCCTCAAGGGTCCCATATGGGCAGCCCACCTATATTCTACATAGGCCCCATATTGGCTACCCACATGGGACCCATGTCAAAAGTGCAACATGTTTTAGCCTGGGTCCCATATGGGCAGTCCAACAAGATCCAATATGGGCCCCTTAAGGGTCCCATACTTGCACCCCATTTGCATGTAATATGGCTCCATACCACTGCACTGTCTGAATGTGCAGTCAAATGTGGAAAACTGGTACCAAAAGCCTCTGAAATTTAGTCGCTCCAAAATAATATTACTGAAAATCAGAAAATAGGTCCCTCAAATACAACATACAGTTTTATTTTTCTTCTTAATTTAAAAAACAATACAAAAAGTCATAATTCATTCAAATACAATTTGAATACAAATGGATATGTTTCATTTTCAATGTGCTATTTAAAGTTTAAAAGTTATGTTTGATTTCCTAACCATAAGACAATTTCTTATGCAACAAAAACAAACACTTAAAGATTGCATATCTTTAACACTGCACATAAACTCAACAACTTATTATACAAAAATTTAAAAAAAAAAACAAGACTAGACTAATAAATGCATCACAATCACAAAATAACAATATGTTATTCTATAATAAATCTTGTTCAGCCAAGTGATACATGGATATGTAAAAATATAATTTATATAACATATGGCACTGCATGTTTAACAATGTGAAAAAATAATCTGGATTAATCTTATTAAAATTCTCACGCACATACTAGTAGTTCAAACTCCACAAAATTTCTAGTTACAGAACAGATTCCTTTAAAGCTTAATAAAAGAAAAAAATAGTATAGTATACTTAATTCAAAGTTTGACATGTCT
This sequence comes from Solen grandis, assembly GCA_021229015.1. Taxonomy (NCBI): domain Eukaryota; kingdom Metazoa; phylum Mollusca; class Bivalvia; order Adapedonta; family Solenidae; genus Solen; species Solen grandis. The sequence continues at coordinate 29,143,535 of CM037777.1, forward strand.
GAAAAATAATGGACTGATATTCAACTATTCAAAACTATATTCTAAACTATTCACTATGAATCTGTCCCTCCACTTATTGAGAGTGTCTCCTGTTGGAATTCCTACACTGAAGACTTGTCTGACTTTTGTTGCACTGTTTTCTTCCCCCTTCCCTGTCCAGTGCCACCTGCCAGCCATTTATAGACCTCTTACTCAGCGTCTTCAGTGGTGTGGTTCTGAAAGTTCAAAAGGTATAAAATATATCTTAAGGAAGCAAACCAAACAATGTTGGGACTGTTAAACTTGGCCTTGAAACTAAAAAGTATAACTGATGAGAATAAATTATCATTTTTTTCATATGTGTTCCACTGAATAATGCATTTTATAGATAAATCATAATGTAGGAGATGTGTGTTATCAGCTTAAGCCTCTTGGTTCTATTTAGTCTTAACATAATTATCTTGCTTGTAAATGATATAAAAATTGAATAATTCCAAGGCATTGACTATGACTTCATTACATTTAAGACTTGGCTAGAGTTTATTGCAATAAATCTTACTGTAAAATTCATCCATGATATGCAGTAAATGGCAGCATCCCCTTCAGTCCATGGAAGTTGTAGTTTACATCCAGCTCATTTCCATTCAGAAAACTCCTCCCAACGTCCCAGAGATTTGAACTAAACAGGTTGACAGGTATTCTATCTACAATTACACAAAGCATATACATTATGAATCATCTAGTTCTATATGTCAGAGATTTGAATACCTTAATGTAGCTTCATGTACACGTATATCTGTAGCAAGTTTAAATAGCAAGGCATTCTTTGATCGGAATACAAGTGATTTATAACAGTGCTTTATGATACAGAAACAAATAAATACATGATAATAGTAAACACAGATTTGTTGCAGGATTTGTTATCTTGTAGGAATACCATATGGAATGTATACCAGAAAATTGCCCATGCCAGTACGTAACGTTATCATCATTATTATTTAACAATACAGTAAATAATGCAAAAATAAAATATAAAATTTATCTAACTTTTGATCGAAATTATTGATCCTTTGGTCCTCAAACTAAAATTTATAGACTTAGACACCTTGAATTTGAACTACCGGTACATACAATATACGATAAACAAGTCGAACTCAACTCGCGAAAATACGTTACAAACCAATTCCTTATTCATAATCAGAATGATTTTCAATAAAAAGCAAGACTTAATTATTAGAAAGGCATCTCAATCAATGTTATACATACATATTTCACGTTTTGAATAGGCTAATAATGTTCGTCTGGCCGGCACTCTGAAGAAAAGCTAAGTAGGTTAACATCGCGTTGTGTTGTTGACCGTTGGTTTGAATATTGCGGTTAACCGGAAATGTAGAGTGCGCATGTGTAAAATAGTATATCTGGGACCCATATGGGTCCCACATAGTCGACCCATAAGGCATGGGCTATATACAGCCCATATATCCATATGGGAAAAACTTATATATGGGACCCAATGGGTCCCACATGCAACCCATATAGGCATACCCAGATACAGCCCATTGGGTCCAGTATGGGAAAGAAACTCTATATATGGGACCCACATGGGTCCCAATAGGCAAAAAACTATATATGTGGGACCCATCTGGGTCCCACATAGTCGAACCCATATAGGCATACCCAGATACAGCCCATATGGGTCCCTTATGGTTGAAAAACTCTATATGTGGGACCCACATGGGTCCCACATAGTTTAGCCCATATAGGCATACCCAGATACAGCCCATATGGGTTCCATATGGGTAAAAAACTCTACATATGGGACCCACATGGGTCCCACATAGTTTAGCCCATATAGGCATACCCAGATACAGCCCATATGGGTCCCATATACCCTTGCTATCTGGGTCAATATCAACTGCTCAGAAATAATTCATTTCAAATGGTATCATTACAGACTCCTATAACCGCAATAAGGAAAGACTACTATTTTGCATCAAACGCATTTTATTCATTCCAATTCACATTTAACGTATCGTAAGTACCTAAGATTTTTAGACGGCGATAGCCGTCTAATGCTGAAGAACGAAATCAGGCCTTGCTAATTTGCATATTTTCCACAACATTTTTAACTACCTCTCCGCGCTTAGTGCGGATCCATGCAATGCGATTCTGCACTTAAGAATACGAATGGAATATGTTACATAGACGTTTAAATCATTATCGTAACCGCTTTTAGTGTGTTATTGTTTGTTAACATGTTTTCTTTTGCCATTATTTTGCACTGGAAGCATCAATTTTAAGCGTGAAAAAAATATCCGTGACATTTCTTAACCAGAACAGCAACCAATCTTACGTACATGAAGATCGACTCCTGTAAAAAGAAAAAGTAGTGCTCCGTATGTATGTAATTGACCTAAAGTAGTCCACACAATATTTTGCATGATGGCGAGTTAGGATCCTCCCAGGGCATTTCTTAACTTTGAAACAGATAGGCAAACGTTCTAGTATCTTAAATAATCAAATACCTGGTCAATTTCTACACATACAAACAACAGACAGAATTCGCTAGCACTAGAGAAAGAGAATGACCTACTTAGGTATGCAGCTCTTTATGAATGAAAGGTTCATGACCTTTACTCCGGATTATTATGTTACAAACATAACTTCTGTAGCAACAGCGGATGGAGTTTTTGTCGTCATGTGATTGCTTCAATAACTTCAGAAACACTGGGTTTAGAATGTTAATCTCGTCGCCGTCTCTCGGCGCATTGTGCGCTTTGATTTTCTTTGATGGAGTGAAGTGTCAGTGATAAGGTTTACATCAAGTCCGGGTGTGTTTACAAAAGTTTTTATGCCAGTATTTGCTCTGAAATAATTCATTTCAAATTATTTAGGGTTAGGGTTATGTGTATTAATGAATAAATTTGACTTTACAATTAGCCCGAAAAATTCGGTTTTGAAACCGAGCAAACAAATATTTTTTTTTGTTATGTTCCGAAACAAGGACATTTAAGTTAATTAAGAAAGATGTGAAGATGTTGTGGACATATGTATAAACATGATAAATGTCAAGCGAGCTGCTATTCAATTTGCAATACTAGAAGGTAAACTTACATAGCGGCATATTTGATAGTTTTATGGATATCCCCATCCACGGAACCCAGGCTATTCATATTCACATATGTGAATATGAATAGCGTGGGTACCGAGGATTGAGAGTAAGGAATAAGTGTATTAAAGACATGTATCATATTCATATGATTATTTTTTAACACAACAGAAAACAACAACAACAACAACAACAAAATGATTGATATACTGTTTTGGAAAATAGATATTATAAAAAAAAACAAACTTTTCTTGACCTTGTGTTTCTAACACAGTTTGATATAAATTTACATAATAATACACCGTGAGTAAATTGGGATACCAGCATTCTATAAATAGTACGGAAAATCCATTTCCATCTACTGAATATGACTGAAAATATATACGGTGAGACCTATTTTAAATTTATCTACATTCCTTTTTTAAGGTTACCATTTGTTCCAAGTATTGTTCTGTTGATTGATAGAGAGAGATGGGGGAGAGACCTATTTTAAATTTATCTACATCTCAAAAATGTTTCTGTAAATTATTGCAGAGAGGTTCTATCATTACATAAGAGATATACTCAAACTCCTGTAGTTATTGGTACAACTCATCTGTACATACGCAAACTTTCGATATAAAAAGAAAGGTCAAGGGTTATCTGGGAAACCAACGCTTTTTAACCATAATGGCGGATTTCTATGAAGTGGTCTGGAGAGATGAGGTTAACTAACTAACATTTTGTATATGGTGAGTGTATGTCTTATTTAAACTGGTGTTGACAAATAGTAATATAAAACTTAACATAGGCAATCGGTACAGTTTGAACCGATTTAAAACATATTGAATAACCAATTACACATTCCAAGTCGTTTTTATTTATTACCTGAATACCTGAATAAAACATACCTTGGCTGAACTATCGGAGTTACAATATATCTATAGTCAACAATCTTGGCTATAAATTGATGGCGTCCAACTCAACTTAAGACGAACCCGAACATTTAAAGCATTCGTATATTTTTTATGATCCGAATGTTTCCTCTTATCTTAAATGTAAACATTATTATATATAATGTACTTTGACATTTCCCTTTACATGTGTTACACAGATTTTCGCCTCGTTAAGGTATGTTCATCGTCTATATGGAACTACAATATATGAAAATTTTGGTGTTTCGTTCATTAAAAAAGCAATGTTGCGGAAATTCTATATGAATATCTTTCCGTATGGCGATCCAGAAATGCTCAAAATACGAAAGTGCTAGGGGGTTCGGGGGCATGCTTCCGCGAAAAGGAAATGTTTCTATGATGATGGAGATGCATTCTGAGTGGTATCAGGGTGTGTGTGTGTGTGGGGGGGGGGTGATATATTTTTTAAAAGATATTAATATAATCCAAACAAAATATATTGAAATCTAAGCCTTGAGCTAAATAAATTTTATTACTTGGTGGTCGAAATTTTTGCATTAGCTTCATTTTTATGCTTCTGGTCTTTAAAATCAACTTTAATGTATTTATTTTCTGTTTTGACAAGATTTTTCTTTTGAAGGACCAGTACTAGACTTCCATCCTCTGTTATAATTTTTCGCATACAGAACCATAGTCGGCAGCCGGGGCTCGAGGGCCCACAACCCTCTAAACCAATATATAGATCAATGAAAATATTTTTTTCTATATGATACTTTAAAAGTGCCAATAATATGAATTTTGTGGCACTGGCTGCAAGGCTATGTTGCCAGTTCCTGGTCGATCTTGCTAACTATTTATGTAATATAAATCTCCTTTCAATGTCTTTTTTAAAAAATAAAATAAATTGAAAATAAAAATTAGAAAATACATCAAAATGAAAATGAAGTAATTCATAAGATTATTTTTCCTTGGCGCAGTACTGTAATGAATTATTAATTATTAGTAAAAATGAAGCTGTTTTTTTTCTTCTAATATCTGGAAATCCTTGCAAAAGCAAGGAATACATAAATACGCTAGATACATTATCATCATCTCCTGGAGATCAAGCACTAAGAAACAATGCCAGACATATCTTCAAAAATTGATTTATTTCTGCGAGGGGAAAAAGGAAAATGCCACAATAATGGTGTGGGCAATTCGGGAGTAGATACAGCAAGATCAGCCCTTAGTTTTTATGTCAGTTTGACCGGTGGTGTGAATATACACACAGATGACATCATAGCTAGATGTATGAGGGGGCTGGTCAATTTAAACCAGCTTTGCCAATATATAAGTGCACGTAGGATGTTTCTCTTGCTGTGAACTATTTTGAGAATAGGAAAACTAGACGTTATTGTCATTATCATGTAAACTTTGTAACTTTTTTGTTACTTTTGACAGCACAAAGATGCCAAACTCTACATGTATTGGAACTGAGTGATATTCAGATTACTTCGTCAGATTTAATTATTCAGCCAAGTAATGTTCTGAAAAACATTGAACCAGGAAAACATTTAGATCAAATTATATTGAACCGATATAAAAAAAAACAACTGTAAGAAGTGGTGCTCGTTTGATTATCTCAACAATACTTTCATACAAATCGGCTTCTAAACTGACTATTTGAAGGTGGATCAAATTGTTGATGGAAAAGGCTGGTATGTCTGTAAATTTCAAACGACAAATCAAAAAGTCTGTTGGTACGTCAACTGCGAAATTCCAAAGGGCGCCTGTCTTGGACATCATTAAGTCTGCGGAATCGATTAACGCCCGACCATTCGTTAAATTTTATAACAAGCCAATTTTATCTGCAAAAAAAAAAAATCCTGTTCAAGCAGCAGTTTTGAATAAGCACAAATAAAGATTCGGAATGTAAGGTTTTCTGATTAAAGGGATGTTATCCATATTCATTATTATACACAACAATTCCTGTTTCCCGGGTTATCTTTTTTTCCTACATACCGATGTTTTGTAGTATCTTTTCTTATTGTAAAGAATCGTCTAAAATCTTTGTGGGGCCCATTAAGGAGTTCATATGTTGGGTGAAATTTAACAATTAAGCTAGACTTACCTTCGTAGCAGGGAAGGTGACGGTTGATCATAATTTCAATCAACACAGAACTCCTTAACGGCTCACACACCCACCCATATCCGCCCAATCTTGTTCAATACTTTGAAATATGAATTCATCTGCTCGTTTCTGTCGAAACGTTCAGTCCCTCTGAATATATGATCTTGACTGCCGCTTGCTGCGTCATTTCTGTATTATGGTGCAAAATACTATATAATATCATGCACGAAAGAAAAAAAAACACTATATGCTTAAACACCAAAACTTTATTATGTAATCTTATATACACGGTTCATAATCAGAATTTGAACTAAATAAAAATCCAACTTTAAAACAACATATTTATAGAGAAAAGTCTATGTAAACTAAATGTCATGTATTTATAATCGTATACAATACAAATCCTCAAGACTCATTACTAAAATCAAGAGACATTACTGCAATAGCTTAAAATTACAAACTACTGTAGCTTAATTACATTCTGTGGACGTAATGTATGTAAATTAAAATGTAAACAAGGAAACATTTCCTTCGAAACATAGGTAAATCAGAAGATTTAGAGCTAAAGAAAGGAACTTTTTATTTTGGGGACAGTCTAAATTTCAACTTCCATATAAACATATTTGTAAAAGCACTTTTGTTAATTGCTGCGATTAACACCATAATTTTTGAGCACTGCTCAAATGATAAGCTAGTTAATAAATTACTTTCACAGCTATTTCCCGAAGATTGCTTCATTTTCAGTCACTTTCTTCATTTCTTGGCGTCATTGGTTTAGGCTAGGATTCGCACCTTTCTTCTGAAACCCTGCAGTCTCGCACCCACACTGTCCACTTGGATAATTCAATTTCTACGTCTTTTCTCGTGGCATTTCTGGTTGGCCCATTCCTCTGTACACACCCTAGAAAACAAGCACTCCTGATATTTAACAATGAAATGCATATAAATAAATAACCAGACACACTATTTCAATGTCTTGTGAAAAATTAAAAAGAAAATTTAATTGTTTGATAAAATTTGCTCTTTGTTTGTGACAATTACTGATCTATAAGCAAGTTTGGGTATGACATGAAAACAGTTATCGTGAAAACATGACGTCATTAGCAGCTTCATAAATTACCAACTGACAAGTAATTATTTGTCATTAATCAAATGAAGTCAGTTATGATAATATTTTCTTTGCACTGTACATTTAAAAATAATTAAACAAACAAGAGTTGTCTGTAAGACAGCACGCTTGACTATTTCAGTGCTTGTCAAAATGAAAAGAAAAATGCAGCAAAAGGCAAAATTTTAATGATAGTCTGTGTATTATCAAAAAAAATAAACAAGAGCAATAAATATATACAGTATCCAAAGTTTTATAGAATAATTTGGTCTATGATAGAGATATTTAATCTCACCTATATGAGGAAATAATGGTGTTTAACAAGAATTCATAGTATAAAAAACTAACCTGAGATTCTAAATCGAAAAGGGGCATAATTTGATCAAAGTCCGGTAAAAGAGTTTTATACTTTTGTCTACAGGTGAGGGTAATGGTCATAAACAAGTATACCAAGTTTCAAAGCAATATCCCAAAGGGTTCAGTAAAAAAAATAAGGTGGCACGAAAAACTTAACTATTAAGTCAAAAAGGGGTAATTATTTGGTCAAAATCGATGACAGAGTTATCCCCTCTTGCCTACTTGTGGGAAGATGGTCATGAACAAGTATTCCAAGTTTCAAAGCAATACCATGAGGTATTCAGGAATAAAGTGAGGTGGTACGAAAAACGTAGCCGTTAAGCTGACGCTTCATGTTGTATGCCTTGGTCAGGGGTCCATTTGGAGCTGCAGCGGCTGGTCAGATGTTGCTGATCAGCATTTTCTTTATCTTACGATTCTTCTCCTGTAAGATCATGAAACCGCAACGGTACCTGAAAAAACAATGACAAAATTATGGTTAATAAAAAATATCACTGCGATAATGATAAATTAATAAATTCCTTTGGATGTCACATTTCTGAACCCTTAAACTTACTGTACATTGTTAAATTAGTGTATTCATTACAGTACTGATGTATACTAGAGCTTGGAACAATGTTAGATATTGCATTTCTAACAACATCAAAGTCATGCTCGTCCCTGACAACCATATTTTTTTTCCAAGGTAATAATCAGTACAAGTAAATATTTTCAAAAATAGAATTGTATTTTTCTAATATTTACATAGACATTTGATACATTTATATCATATTTTTGATTTGGTTTTTGATGTTCTTAAACAATAAAATTAACAGCAACAACAAAATTATTGAAAATCTTTACTCATTCATTTCCATTACACGGAAATCACAGAAGCACTACAAGTATTATTAGTCCATGTACTGGCACATACCACTAGCTGCTTCAGACTGCGGTTAACCATTTGCCGGTAATACCGCACACCTCTAATGTATATTCAATATTCCGTGTAACTGATGACAAAGGTATACATCCCATGCACTGATTGGATGATTAAATAATACAGAAGAAATGAGTGTGATATGGAAATTGATTTAGCTGTTAAACACAGAAGATGTTTATGGAATTTTCAATCAAGCTTGTTGTGTTTGGTGGTTGGTATTGTAGACATTTATTGGAATATAATTACAGTTCTAAGTTTAAATGTTTGGCCAAACAGTCTTTCCACGGGATGCACAGGTATTTGACACTCACTAAAATATCTATTAGGCTATATGTATTTTAAATGAACAGAGGGCTATATTGACATTCTGTTTCAAGTACCTGTGACGGTATGTCGCTGTATTGCTTGACTCTCGCAGTGTCTATGACTCTATCGTCAAAGGAGGGGGGGGGGTGTGAACATACATTTGCAGCAGGTGTCCATTTCGGTGTTGTATCTGGGACAAACATTGGTAGCCTACTTTCAGTGTCACTCATTCTCATCATCCAGTGACTCACAATATCGTCTGATCAATCATCATCATCATCATCATCATCATCATCTTCTTCTTCAGTAATCAAATGACTCAAAATTTGAGTATTCTCGCGATGTGGATAAAAAATACTGAGCGTGCGTAGCAGTCATAAAAGCTTTTTTACAGATAAAATCTTCATATACAGATGAGTTAAAAATTGATTTGCAGATAAGCTTATTTGGCTTCCAGTCTCGCAAGAGCAGACTGGAAGCAGCCAAGAGTAGGTTGGAGGACTACGTCTTAGGAGAGTTTGTTCCAGAGAACGATAGATGCTGGATAGAAGCTGTATAGGTATGCCGATTTTTTGCAGATATTTGGATGAACTGTTGGCTGTGCCCTCTAGTGATGTTCATTGACAGGATTAAAGGGGGAGACGGTTTGATATCTACATGATTATGTAGGATCTTGTATAGCATAATCAAACGGGTGGAATTTCTGCGATGTTGAAGGGTTTGTCATCCTAAGTCATTCAGCATGTTGTTTACACTATTGGTCCTTGAGAAGTCATTTTTGTAGAAAGCGGGCAGCTCTTCGCTGTACCATCTTAAGTTGGCTGATAAGGTAGTCTGTGTGAGGGGCCCAGACTGAAAATGCATACTCCAGACATGGGCTTATGTATGTGCGGTATGCATTTGCCTTGGCCTTCAGCCTTAAAGATTTTTGATGGCCTAACAATTAGAATAGATATTTCATAACTTTCACTTTCAGCATTCTCAACCAATCTATAGTATGCAATATGCAAATATACCCACGCATATGCACGCGAAATATGGTAACATACCCCCTTGACATGCACAGTTTTTTAGGTAATGTCACAAACGTGAAAAATTTCAACAGACTTCCGCGAAAACACATGACAATTGCAAAGCAAAGAAAGGAGAACATCAAAATAAAATAATATGCACACGATTTGTGCGAGCACTTTAAGAGGAAAGTCGATAATATTAGATCGTGGTAGGCCTACTGTATACAAAAGAAAAATCTACGTGTACACTTTAACAACTTACCGTTCCATTGTTTGATTTTCAAGTTTTGGCGGTAGCGGAAATCATGTCTGCGCATGCTCGAAATTTGTTTTTTTATTTTAAATCATAGCGATAATTAAACAAATTATGGGTAATAACTATGTCTAAATGATACATTATATATCTCATTTAAAAAATAAAACCTATATTAAAAACAAAATAAATCAATTTCGCGCACTTGTTCAGAGTAGCTGTCGTTTATCTGTAGGCCCAAATGGGACCCATATGGCTCCCGCATGGGTAATAAGATATATTCGATATGTGTTGAAATACTTTTTTAGCTAAATTAATTGCAGTTTATGACAAGGTAGTCACATTTTAGCTCAAGGTAACTAAGTTTAAATAAATGAATGAAAAACAATCGTGTTTCGTAAAGGTGCTGTGTAATATGGGACCCTTATGGGCAAACCCATATGGGTTTACCCACAAACGTCCCATATCGGCAAACCCATATGGGCTTGCCCAGAAATAGCCCATATAGGTCCCATATTGGTTTGTTTACTGGGAAACCAATGTGAATCTTGGCGTATTAAAATCATTTGTCACCAGGATACCGCATGGAAAGGTCACTAGCTATAGTTAATGCTAATAGAATTGCAAAAGGCAGAGACAATACTCGTTTTATTACATCATCTGAGAGTAAAGACTTCATAATTGTGTATTAAATATATGTATCATATCCATATGGTGATTTTTAACACACGAGAAAACAACAACAACAACATGATTGCTAAACTGCTTTGGGAAGTAGGTATTCAACAACAAATTAAACAAAAAGAGGGTCCCTGGCCTCACAGTAAAGCTAAATTTACAAATTGTATCTTTCAATTGCGGTTTATATATTGATGTATGCATAGAATGATGTGCTATGATATATGAAATTATGTCATTTAAAGAAATTATGAAATTATGAAAATATCTATTTTCCATAAAACTTATTTACAGCTTGAATTTCGTCAGAAATTTTGGTAACGTCACGAGCCCTCTCGTTAAACCTAAATTAGCTGTCATTCTTTACCTCAAAGTTAAAAATGCACTAGAAGGAACTTTGATAGGCTAAAACTTGTTGGTATATCTCACCTGTACATATGCAAACTTTCGCTATAAATAGAAAGTTCAAGGGTTATCTGTCTGGGTAGATTGTCTCCTCAAAACAAAATGGCGGATTTATATAAAGTGGTCTGGAGAAATGAGGTTAACTAACTACCATCTTGTATAAGGTGAGTGTATGTCTTATTCAAACTGGTATTGACAAATAGTAATATAAAACTTTAAATAAGCAATCAGTACAGTTTGAACCGATTTCAAACGTATTGAATAAACAATTATACGTTTCAAGTCGTTTATGTTACTAAATACCTGGATAACCTAAGCTATCGGGGGGTCATACTATATCCATAATAAACAATCTTGGCTATAAATTAATGGCGTCCAACTAAACTTAAGAAGAGCCCGAACATTTGAAGCATTCGTACATGTTTTCTGGTCCGTATGCTTCCTTTTTTATTAAATGTAAATATCATAATAGATATCGTACCTTGATATTTCCCTGTTACATATGTTACACAGATTTTCGCTAAGCCATTGGAAATCGATATATGTAGAATGTGGCTCAAAGCTGACACACTGCTGGTCAATACACGGTCTTATCTGTCTTATCTGTCTGGACCCAATAATAACAAAAATACAAAAAATCAATTTAGTCAGTGTAACTTATTATTGATATTTGATAAGGATATTTTTATATAGCATCATATGCTTGTTTTTTTGTATATCCCATTTCAATTTCATCTACATTTCAATATTGTTTGTTGCATATAATGTCTAGTATAATACAGTTTAATGGAGAATTTTAATTACGAAAAACATAGATTGAGACTTAAAAGATAAAGAAGAGAAATATGGATAGCAGGATGAGTGAGAACTTAAAGAGTAAAAAAGGTACAAAGAGATGCACATGGTAAAAAATCTTCAATAATGTAAAAAAGAAGAGTATGTGTTTTTTCCTAGTTAATATCTGTCCATATTTTATAAAGTTAATAAATTTCAATTTTATTTTAAAATGTAAGTTTATTATGCATGAAAATTAAAAATGAATATCTTTCAGTATGACGATCCAAATAATGCTCAAAATATAATTATGATGTTAGTGCTAGGAGGTACGAGGGCTTACTTTCCCGAAAAAAATGTTTCTTGAAACTAAATAAATTTTATTACTCGAGGGGCGAAGTTTTTGCATTAGCGTATTGTTTTCTTCATTTTTATGCTTCTGGTCTATAAAATCAACTTTAATGTATTTTTTTCTGTTTTGACAAGATTCTTGACCCACGACCCTCTTGTCATTGAGCCGAGATGCTTTAATAAGTGGACGAACGAAAACTCTGTTTAGACATTTTTGTATCAAGAGGGTAGTTAAACTAGCCATCTCTCTTTGGAAATATCAGTACTAGACTTCCATCCTCCGTAATAATTTTTCGCATACAGAACCATTATCTATCGGCAGCCGGGCCTCGAGGGCCCACAACCCTGTATACCAATATATATATCAATATGAATATGTTTCTATATGATACATTATAAGTGCCAATAATATGAAATTCATGGCATTGGCTGCAAGGCTATGTTGCCAGTTCCTGATCCAGCTCGAGGACTTTTTTCTGTAATATTAAATCTCATTTCAACGTATTTATAAAGTAACAAAATAAATTGAAATATGAAAATACAAAAAATGTTCAAAAATTGATACTTTTCTGCTAGGGAAAAGAAAAATCCCATTTAGTCGCTGGTCGATATGACGTTTTCAATAAATATGCACATTATTGATGTTTAAACATTTAGATCTAATTATTTTAAACGGATAAAATGTATTGTGAAAATCGGCCTCTAAGCAGATTATTGGAAGGTGGGTCAAACTGGGGATAGAAAAGGTTGGTGTGTCTGTAAATTTCAAAGCACAAAACACAAAGTTTGCTGCTACGTCAACTGCGAAAATAATAAAAATTCGGAATGTTAGGTTTTCTGAAGAAAGGGATGTTATCAATATTCATAATTATACACAGCAATTCCTGTTTCATGGGTTATCTTTTTCCTATTTACAGATGCTTTTCCGATGTTTTTCAGCCTAGTAATGTCCTGAAAAACAGTGACCCAGGAAATCATTAGATCTAATTATATTAAACCGGTATAAAAACAACAAATTTGTATTGTTGAGACAATGTCATACTATCTATTCCGAACGGAATCTGTAAGAACTTGTGCTCGTTTCATTATTCAACAATAAGAACATACAAATTGGCTTCTAAACAAACTATTGGAAAGTGGATCAAATGGTGATAGAAAAGGTTGGTGTGTCTGTACATTTCAAAGCATAAAGTCTGCTGCTACTTCAACTGTGATATTCAAAGGGATGCCTGCCTTGGACATCATTAAGTCTGCGGGATTGATTAACGCCAGAACATTCGTCAAATTTATAACAGGTCATTTTTTTCTGCAAAAAATTCTGTTCAATTAGCTTTTTTGAATACGCACAAATAAAGATTCGGAATGTTAGATTTTCTGATTAAAGGGATGTTATCCATATTCATTATTATACAAAGCAATTCCTGTTTCACGGGTTATCTTTTTTCATACTTAACGATGTTTTGTAGTCTATTTTCATATTGCAAAGAATCGCCCCTAAAATCTCTAAGGGGCCCATTAAGGAGTTCATGTGTTGGGTGAAATTCAACGATTAAGCTAGGCTTACATCCGTAGAAGGGAGGGTGACGGTTGATCATAATTTCATTCAACACAGAACTCCTTAAAGGCTAACACACCCACCCACATCCGCCCAATCTTATTCAGTTCTTTGAAATATGAACTCATCTGCTCGTTTCTGTTAAAACGTTCAGTCCCTCTGAATATATGATCTTGACTGCCGCTTGCTGCATCATATCTGTATTATGGTGCAAAGGACTATATTATATCATAAATTCTTTGCATTATGAATTCATCTGCTCGTTTTTGTTGAAACGTTCAGTCCTCTTGACTGCCGCTTGCTGCGTCATCCTGTGTGAGTCCTTAAGGAGTTCTGTTGGATGAAGTTATGATCAACCCTCGCAATTCCTTTAACGAAAGTAAGCCTAACTTAATCGTTAAATTATTGACCCAATCTTTCTTAGTTCTCTAGTGTCATTTTATGGGTTTAATTCTCTAAAAATAATAATAAAAATATGTCCTGCTGATGGTTGGTTAATAGTTCTTTTTAGCCTGTATTGAAAATGTATTTTTATCTGGAATTCCAATCACAATGGCATTGAGGAAGATTGTAAAATTGATGAATTACTAAACTACAGAAATTTACTCGATGTGAACCATGGCGTCTTAAAAACATTTTTATCAGGATACTGCATGGACAGGTCACTATAGTTAATGCCAATAGAAGCGACAGAGACAATACTCGTTTTATGACAACGTCTGAGAGTAAGGACTTCATATTAGTGTATTAAAGACCTGTATCATATTCATATGAGGATTTTTAATACAACAGGAAACGACAATAACACAAAAATGATTGCTATTTTTTTTTTTTTTGGAAAATTGCCTTTTCTTTACCTTGTGTTTCTCACACAGTTTGACATAAATACCATGAGTAAATTGGGATACCAACATTCTATAAATAGAACGGAAAATCCATTTCCATCTACTGAATATGACTGAAAATAGATACACGTGAGGCAGTGAATATATCTTTATCTAGATTTAAAGTTATGTAATAGAAGATACTTTATTTTTAAACTGAATAAATGCGAATATAAAATATTCCTTTTTAAGATTACCCTTTGTTCCAAGCATTGTATTGTTGATTGATAGAGAGAGAGGGGGAGACCTATTTTAATTTAATCTACATCATAACAGTGTTTCTGTAAATTATTGCAGAGACGTTCTATCAATAAATAAGTGATATACTCAAACTCCTGTAGTTATTGGTACAACTCATCTGTACATATGCAAACTTTCGCTATAAAAAGAAAGGTCAAGGGTTATCTGGGAAACCAACGGTCTATAAACATAATGGATTTATATAAACAGGTCTGGAGGCTAACAAATATATTTAATGTATATGGTGAATGTATGTCTTATTCAAACTGGTTTTGACAAACAGTAATATTAAACTTAAAATAAGAAATCAGTTCAGTTTGAAACGATTTAAAACATATTGAATAAACAATGAAATAATTCAAGTTTTATACGATTTATACCATGTATAATAATAAACATACCCTGGATGAACTATCGGAGACACAATATATCTATAGTCAACAATCTTGGCTATAAATTGATGCCGTCGATCAGAACTGAATACAAATCCGAACATTTAAAGAATTCGTACATTTTTTCAGTCCGAATGTTTCCTCTTTTATTAAATGTAAACATCATTATATATACTTTATTTTGACATTTCCCTGTTACATATGTTACAGTGATTTTCACCTAGTTAAGGTGTGTTCCTTTGTTTTTTCATTGTCTGTATGGCACTACAGTATATGAAAACATTGGTGTTTCATTCATTAAAAGAAGCAATGATGTGGAAATTCAAAATGAATATCTTTCCGTATGGCGATCCAGAAATGCTCAAAATACGAAAGTGCTAGGGGGTCCGGGGGCATGCTTCCCCGAAAAAGAAATATTTCTAAGATGATGGAGATGCATCCTGAGGGGTATCGGATGGGGGGGGGGGTATATTTTTTAAAAGGTATTAATCTAATGTAAACAAAATATATTGAAATCTAAGCCTTGAGCTAAATAAATTTTATTACTCGGTGGTCGAAATTTTTGCATTAGCGTAATTGTGTTCTGGTCTTAAAAATCAACTTTAATGTATTTATTTTCTGTTTTGACAAGATTTTCGACCCTAGAATCTTTTGTCATTGAGCCGAGATGCTTTGATAAGGGACGAACGAAAACTCTGTTTGGATATTGTTGTATTAAGAGGGCAGCTAACCTAACCATATTTCTTTTGAAGGACCAGTACTAGACTTCCATCCTCCGTTATAATTTTTCGCATACTGAACCATAGTCGGCAGCCGGGGCTCAAGGGCCCACAACCCTTTTAACCAATATATAGATCAATGAAAATATATTTTTCTATATGATACTTTAAAAGTGTCAATAATATGAATTTTATGGCACTGGCTGCAAGGCTATGTTGCCAGTTCCTGGTAGATCTTTCTGACTATTTATGTAATATAAAATCTCCTTTCAATGTATTTATAAAATAAAAAAAATTAAATAAAAATAAAAATTAAAAAAATACATCAAAATGAAAATGAAGTAATTAATAAGATTATTTTTCCATGGCGCAATAAAGTAATTAATTATTAATTATTAGTAAAAATGGAAATTCTTGCAAAAGCAAGGAATACCAAAACACGCTAGAAATATTATTATTATCTCCTGGAGATCAAGCACTAATAAACAATGCCAGACAAATCTTCAAAAATTGATACATTTCTGCGAGGTGTAAGGAAAATGCCACAATAATGGTGTGGGCAATTCGGGAGTAGCTACAGTAAGATCAGCCCTTAGTTTTTATGTCAGTTTGACCGGTGGTGTGAATATACACACAGATGACATCATAGCTAGATGTATGGGGGGCTGGTCAATTAAAACCAGCTTTGCCAATATATAAGTGCACGTGGTTTTCTTTTGCTTGAACTATTTTGAGAATAGGAAAACTAGCACGTTATTGTCATTATCATGTAAACTTTGTAACTTTTTTGTTACTTTTGACAGCACAAAGGTGCCAAACTCTACATGTATTGGAACTGAGTGATATTCAGATTACTTCGTCAGATTTAATTTTTCAGCCTAGTAATGTTCTGAAAAACAGTGAACCAGGAAAACATTTAGATCTAAATATATTAAACCGATATAAAAAGAAAACTCTAAGAAGTGGTGCTTAGTAAATTATCTCAACAATACTTTCAGACAAATCGGCTTCTAAACTGACTATTTGAAGCTGGATCAAATTGGTGATGGAAAAGGCTAAAGTGTCTGTAAATTTCAAACGACAAATCACAAAGTCTGTTGGTACGTCAACTGCGAAATTCCAAAGGGCGCCTGTCTTGGACATCATTAAGTCTGCGGAATCGATTAACGCCCGACCATTCGTTAAATTTTATTACAGGCCAATTTTATCTGCAAAAAAAATCCTGTTCAAGCAGCAGTTTTGAATAAGCACAAATAAAGATTCGGAATGTAAGGTTTTTTTATTAAAGGGATGTTATCCATATTCATTATTATACAAAGCAAATCCTGTTTCACGGGTTATCTTTTTCCCTACATACCGATGTTTTATAGTATCTTTTCTTATTTTAAAAAATCGTCTAAAATCTTTGTGGGGCCCAATAAGGAGTTCATATGTTGGGTGAAATTTAACAATTAAGCTACTTACCATCGTAGCAGGGAAGGTGACGGTTGATCATAATTTCAATCAACACAGAACTCCTTAACGGCTCACACACCCACCCATATCCGCCCAAACTTGTTCAGTTCTTTGAAATATGAATTCATCTGCTCGTTTCTGTTAAAACGTTCAGTCCCTCTGAATATATGATCTTGACTGCCGCTTGCTGCGTCATTTCTGTATTATGGTGCAAAGGACTATATAATATCATGCACGAAAGAAGAAAAAAAAAACACTATATGCTTAAACACCAAAACTTTATTATGTAATCTTATATACACGGTTCATAATCAGAATATGAACTAAATAAAAATCCAACTTTAAAACAACATATTTATAGAGAAAAGTCTATGTAAACTAAATGTCATGTATTCATAATCGCATATAATACAAATCCTCAAGACTCATTACTAAAATCAAGAGACATTACTGCAATAATTATACCTAAAATTACACACTACAGCTTAATTACATTCTGTGGACGTCTTGTATGTAAATTAAAATGAAAACAAGGAAACATTTCCTATGATACTTATATCAATAAACTTAGAATTTTTTATTTTGACAAACAATTTAGAGCTAAAGAAATTAAAGGAACTTTTTATTTTGGGATAGTCTAAATTTCAACTTCCATATAAACATATTTGTAAAAGCACTTTTGTTAATTGCTGCGATTAACATCATAATTTCTGAGCCTTGTTCAAATGATAAACTAGTTAATAAATTACTTTCACAGCTATTTCCCGAAGATTGCTTCATTTTCAGTCACTTTCTTCATTTCTTGGCGCCATTGGTTTAGGCTAGGATTCGCACCTTCCTTCTGAAACCCTGCAGTCTCGCACCCACACTGTCCACTTGGATAATTCAATTTCTACGTCTTTTCTCTCTCGTGGCATTTCTGGTTGGCCCATTCCTTTGTACACACCCTAGAAAACAAGCACTCCTGATATTTAACAATGACCTGCAAATAAATAAATAACCAGACACACTATTTCAATATCCTGTGAAAATTTAAAAAATAAAATTTAATTGTTTGATAAAATTTGCTCATTGTTTGTGACAATTACAGATCTATAAGCAAGACCCCAAGTTGCTCTATAGTTTGGGTATTACATGAAAACAGTTATCGTGAAAACATGACGTCATTAGCAGCTTCATATATTACCCACTGACAAGCAAAATTTCTTCGTAATTATTTGTCATTAATCAAATTAAGTCAGTTATGATAATATTTTCTTTGCACTGTACACTTAAAAAGAATTAAACAAACAAGAGTTGTCTGTAAGACAGCACGCTTGACTATTTCAGTACTTGTCAAAATGAAAAAAAAATGCAGCGAAAGGCAAAATTTTAATGATAGTCTCTGTATTATCAAAAAATAAACAAGAGCAATAAATACATACAGTATCCAAAGTTTTATAGCATAATTTGGTCTATGATAGAGTTATGTAATCTCGCCTATATGTGGAAATGCACGAAAAACGTAACTATTAAGTCAAAAAGGGGTAATTATTTGGTCAAAATCGATGACAGAGTTATCCCCTCTTGCCTACTTGTGGGTAGATGGTCATGAACAAGTATTCCAAGTTTCAAAGCAATACCATGAGGTATTCAGTAATAAAGTGAGGTGGTACGAAAAACGTACCGTTGACGCTCAGCTGAGTAAATAGCCCTCATTCTTAAATAGTCTAATCGTGGCTCATGTGTAAAATATCAACAAGACTTACCTTACAAGACAATCAGCATATAAAGGCATGCAAATATCTTAAGGCCCTTCATCATGTATGCCCTGGTCAGGGGTCCCGTTGGAACTGCAGCGGCTGGTCACATGTTGCTGATCTGGTCAACAATTTCTGCGGCATTTCCTTACGATTCTTCTCCCGTAAGATCATGAAACCGTAACGGTACCTGAAAAACAATGTCAAAAGTGTGGTTAATAAAAAATATCACTGCGATAATGATAAATTAATAAATTCCTTTTGATGTCACATTTCAGAACCCTTAACTTACTGTACATTGTTAAATTAGTGTATTTATTACAGTACTGATGTATACTAAAGCTTTGAACAATGTGTCGGAACTGCACCAATGTGTACCGGGGTTTTTATGTAAATACTGCGGTATGTACCCTATCCTGTACGCTATATTCAAGAGTTGTGTTGAAGACTATTCGTGTATATATATATATGAAAATTTTGCAAGGAAAACAAGTTAGACATTGCATTTCTAACATCAAAGTCATGCTCGTCTCTGACAACCATATTTTATTTTCTTTCAAGGTCATAATCAGTACAAGTAAATATTTTCAAAAATTAGATTGTATTTTTCTAATATTTACATAGATATTTGATACATTTATATCATATTTTTGATTTGGGTTTTGATGTTGTTAAACAATAAAATTAACAGCAACAACAACATTATTGAAAATCTTTACTCATTCATTTCCATTACACGGAAATCACAGAAGCACTACAAGTGTTATTCGTCCTTGTACTGATACATACCACAAGCTGCTTCAGACTGCGGTTAACCGTTTGCCGGTAAAACCGCACATTCTAATGTATATTCAATGTTCCGTTTAACTGATGACAAATGTATACATCCCATGCACTGATTGGATGATTAAATAATACAGAAGGAATGAGTGTGAAATGATTTAGCTGTTAAAAACAGAAGATGTTTATGGAATTTTCAATCAAGCTTGTTGTGTTTGATGGTTGATATTGTAGACATTTATTGGAATATAATTACAGTACTAAGTTTAAATGTTAGGCCGAATAGTCTTCCCACGGAATGCACAGATATTTGACACTCACTAAAATATCTGTTAGGCTACATGTATATGTATATAATATGTACAGAGGGATATATTGATATTCTGTGTCAAGTTCCTGTGACGGGATGTCGCTGCATTGTTAGACTCTCGCAGTGTCTATGACTCTATCGTCAAAGGAGGGGGAGGGGTGTGAACATACATTTGCAGCAGGTGTCCATTTCGGTGTTGTATCTGGGACACACATTGGTGGCCTACTCTCAGAGTCACTCATTCTCATCATCCAGTGACCCACAATATCGTCTGATCAATCATCATCATCATCTTCTTCTTCTTCTTTTTCTCCTTCTTCTTCAGTAATCACATGACTCAAAATTTGAGTATTCTCGCGATGTGAATAAAAATACTGAGCGTGATTAGCAGTCATGAAAGTTCTTTTACAGATAAAATTCTTCATATATACAGATGAGTTAAACATTGATTTGCAGATAGGCTCGCAAGAGCAGACTGGAAGCAGCCAAGAGTAGGTTGGAGGACTAGGTCTTGGGAGAGTTTGTTCCAGAGAACGATAGATGCTGGATAGAAGCTGTATAGGTATGCTGATTTCTTTTTGCAGATATTTGGATGACCTGTTGGCTGTGCCCTTTACTGATGTTACTTGACGGGATTAAAGAGGGAGACGGTCTGATATCTATATGATTGTGTAGGATCTTGTATAGCATGATCAAACGGGTGGAATTTCTGCGGTGTTAAAGGGTTTGCCATCCTAAGTCATTCAGCATGTTGTTGACACTACTGGTCCTTGAGAAGTCATATTTTACAAAGCGGGCAGCTCTTCGCTGTACCATCTCAAATTGGTTGATAAGGTAGTCTGTGTGAGGGGCCCAGACTGAAGATGCATACTCCAGGTATGGGCTTATGTATGTGCGGTATGCATTTGCCTTGGCCTTCATCCTCATAGATTTTTGATGGCCTAACAATTAGAATAGATATTTTATAACTTTCACTTTCAGCATTCTTAACCAATCTATTGTATGCAATATGCAAATATATCCACTCATATGCACGCGAATATGGTAACATACCCCCTTGACATGCACAGTTTATTTAGGTTATGTCACAAACGTGAAAGATTTCAACAGACTTTCGCGAAAACACATGACAAGAAAGGAGAACATCAAAATAAAATAATATGCACTCGATTTGTGCGAGAACTTTAAGAGGAAAGTCGATAATATTAGATCGTGGTAGGCCTACTGTATGCAAAAGAAAAATCTACGTGTACAATGTAACACTTTAGTAAAGCTAAATTAAAAATTTTATCTTTCAATTGCGGTTTATATATTGATGTATGCATAGAATGATTTGCTATGATATATAAAATTATGTCATTGATAGAAATTATGAAAATATATATTTTCCATGATAATATGAACTTATTTTCAGCTTGATTTTCGTCAGATATTTTGGTAACGTCATGAGCCCTTTCGTTAAACCTGTCATTCTTTACCTCAAAGTTAAAACATGCACTGGAAGGAAGTTTGGTAGGCTAAAACTTGTTGATATAACTCACTTGTACATATGCATGCAAACTTCCGCTTTAAATAGAAAGTTCAAGGGTTATCTGTCTAGGTAGATTGTCTCCTCAAATCAAAATGGCGGATTTATAGACAGTGGTCTGGAGAAATGAGATTAACTAACTACCATCTTGTATATGGTGAGTGTATGTCTTACTCAAACTGGTGTTAACAATTAGTAATATAAAATTTCAAATAAGCAATCAGTACAGTTTGAAACGATTTCAAACGTATTGAATAAACAATTATAAGTTTCATGTCGTTTCTATATTACTGAATACCTGGATAGCCTAAGCTATCGGGGTCATACTATATCCATAGTAAACAATCTTGGCTATAAATTGATGGCGTCCAACTTAACTTAAGACGAGCCCGAACATTTAAAGCATTCGTACATGTTTTTCTGGTCCGAATGCTTCCTTTTTAATTAAATGTAAAGATCATAATATATATCGTACCCTGATATTTCCCTGTTACATATGTTACACAGATTTTCGCCTCGTTAAGGCATTGAAAATTGATATGTGTAGAGTGTGGCTCCCTGCTGATACACTGCTGGTCAATACACGGCCTTATCTGTCTTATCTGTCTGGACCTAGCAGGTGGCTGAAGGGGCCAAAACGGTTTGGTGGGAGGGTCATAAAAATCAATCACAAAATGCAGTAATAATTACAAAAATCAATTCAGTCAACTTATTATTGGTACTTGATAAGGATACTTTTTATATAGCATCATATGCTTGATTTTTTTTTATATTCCATTTTAATTTCATTTACATTTCAATATTGTTTGTATAATGTTGCATAAAATGTCTAGTATAATGCAGTTTAATGGATAATTTTAATTACGGAAAACATAGAGATGACAGAGTAGTAGGATAGGTTGAGACTTAAAAGATAAAGAAGAGAAATAAGGATAGCAAGATGAGTGAGAACATAAAAAGTAAAAAAGGCACAAAGAGATGCACATTGTAAAAATATTCAATAAATCTGTAAAAAAAAGAGTATGTGTTTTTTCCTAGTTAATATCTCTCCATATCTTATAAAATTAAAAATTTCAACTTTATATTAGAATGTTTGTTTATTATGCATGGAAATTCAAAATGAATATCTTTCCGTATGGCGATCCAGAAATGCTCCAAATATGATTTTGATGTCAGTGCTAGGGGGTCCGAGGGCATGCTTCCCCCCAAAAAATGTTTCTATGATGATGGAGATGCATTCTGAGGGGTATCGGGGTGGGGGTGAAATATTTTAAAGTTATTAATATAATCTTAACAATATATATTGAAATCTAAACCTTGTGCTAAATAAATTTTATTACTCGAGGGTCGAAGTTTTTGCATTAGCGTATTGTTTTCTTCATTTTTATGCTTCTGGTCTTGAAAATCAACTTTGGTGTTTTTTTTCTGTTTTGACAATATTCTTGACCCACGACCCTCTTGTAATTGAGCCGAGATGCTTTAATAAGGGATGAACGAAAACTCTGTTTAGACATTGTTGTATCAACTTACCATCTTTCTTTGGAAATACCAGTACTAGACTTCCATCCTCCGTAAAAAAATTTCGCATACTGAACCATAGTCGACAGCCGGGGCTCGAGCCCACAACCCTCTAAACCAATATATAGATCAATCAAAATATTTTTTCATATAATACATTATAAGTACCAATAATATGAATTTTATGGCACTGGCTGCAAGGCTATGTTGCCAGTTCCTGATCCAGCTCGGGGACTTTATTAGTATTATAAAATCTCATTTCATTGTATTTATAAAGTAACAAAATAAATGGAAAAATAAAAAAACAAAAAATACATCAAAATGAAAATGAAGTATTCAATAAATATGTTGATTTTCCAGAGGAAAATATTACAATAAACAATTAAATTCACTCTTTTTCAATATTTAGGCAAAAATTACCATTTTTTTTCTTGAGAAAGGCATAATTTAATTTATTTTGTTTAGTGAAAATGAAGTAATTCATAAGGTTATTTTTCCTTGGCACAATACAGCAATGAATTTTAATTATTAGTAAAAATGAAACTCTGCGTTTTTCCAATATCTGGTTATCCTTGCAAAAGCAAGGAATACCAAAACACACTAGATACATTATTATCATATCCTTGAGAACATGTACTAAGAAAACACCTTTTTATATATTTTGATCTAATTTCTGAGTGCTTCGAACAAATTAACAAAAAATGATACTCGTTTTCTATTAAACCGGTATTGCAAAGTCTACATATTCTTTCATTTCTGGGGATGTTTATGTGTCTACCGCTTTCAACAATTAAGTCATGAGACGATGTACGAAATCTAGCAAGTGCAACTCTAAATTTTGATTCTGTAATAATGTCGAGGTATGTTTCGAAGTTGAATGAATGTTTATATAGACTATATGAATATAGGCGAGTAGAATTAATGATGGATGAATGCCATCTCTGGTGATATATATCTAGTACTCGCTGTTTAACAGTATAATCATATTAAATTGATCTTCCCACATATATGATAATACCATTTGGTTCAGCATAGTTTTGATGTTATATGCCAAGTAATTCCCATTATAATTTAAACCATTGTCAACATCATTTTTGTATACATATTGTATGACTTAAATAGTATTGTTCGCTCCCTTTGTTTTAACAGCTTTATCCAGTACTTAATCATTATTAATTTTCTATATATAAACAATGGTAAACGACCCAATTCCCCGTAGATAGCATCAAGGTTTGTGGATTGTTTTACGCACAATATAAACTTTGAATGGATTGCCTCTATGTTTGGACATGCATGGTGGCCCCAAATCTCGGGAGAATAGTTTAGAACTGGTAAAACAAGAGAATCAAATAAGTTATTCTTTTGTGAAACAGGAATATCTAACTGGTTGTATACTATAAAAAGATTATGAAGTGAGAAGGAGGCGTGCTGTGCAATGCGTTTCTGAGTACGGTTCCAATTTCCATTTTTATAAAGATATACACCTAGGTATTTAAAACAAGTTACTAATTCAATTCGAGTTTTATACAAGAAGAAATCATATGATGTTGGCCTACCATTTTCAAAAATCATTATTTTAGTTTTTGCAACATTTAATTTTAACTTCCATACGTTACAGTAAAGCTCTATATCTTTAAGAATAGATTGTAATGAGACTGGATCCTGTGTAAAAACAACTGCGTCATCGCAAATAATAATAAAAACAGTTGTACATCATCATTACTTATCAATCCATTGATATTGCTATTTATGTTATTCAGTATATCATTAAGAAAAAAATAAACACAATATGCTACTGGCCGGATCACCCTGTTTCACACCGATTTTTGAAGAGATCGGTTCCGATTTTAAAGATTTGTATCAAACAGACGCTTTCACAGTTAAGTACATAGATTTTAGTGCATTTACAAATTTTGTGCTTATATTTTCATTCAATAACTTTCTCCATAACAGTAATCTATCAATTCTATCAAACGTTTTCTCCCAATCTAAAAATGCTACTTATATTTTTTTCTTGTTATACAATGTTTTTGTGATAATTGCATGTAATATAAAAATACAATCAACGGTTGAGGTATTTTTTGAAAACCATATTGATTATCTATAAACTTGTCTTATTTACCTGAACATTTGATAAATCTATTAACAAGAAGTTTAGAATATATCTTCGATAATATATTATTGAGAGTAATCCCGCGAAAGTTTTTCGCTTTCTGTGTTCCGCCTTAAAATATTGGTACAATTATATTCTCTTCCCAGCATTCCGGAAATACACTGTCATTAAATAACTTATTGTAAAATCTTGATAAGAATGGGGAAATTATATCAAATGAGTTTTTAAATACCTCAGCAATTAGTTGATCAGTGCCAGGACTTTTTGAATTGTTTTGTGAAAAAACAGCACTTTTTATTTCAGATAATGTAAATTCTGCATCAAGATCATGATCATAGATATAGTCATCCTGTGTTATACCTTCCTCATTTTGGGTGCTATGTTGATCTGATCCATACAGATCATTAAAATGAGAGTACATGTCATCTATTGTTATGTTACCGGGCTCATTTTGTGTTTG
This sequence comes from Solen grandis, assembly GCA_021229015.1. NCBI lineage: Eukaryota > Metazoa > Mollusca > Bivalvia > Adapedonta > Solenidae > Solen > Solen grandis. The sequence continues at coordinate 29,169,486 of CM037777.1, forward strand.
TCGATATTGTGTTGTAATATTTTTCCAAAAAGATTTCGGATTGTATTTTGCCAACTCTGAAACCCGTTTTCCTTCAGCTTTAATATATAAACGTTTATATTTACGTTTAATACTAGTATAAATTCTTCTCTTGATGAGGAAATTATTCTTATTTTCAACGTTTCTATTCCTAAAAAAAATATTTCTCGCTCGGTTAAATTCTTTTCGGGCATCATAACATTCTTTATTGAACCATTTGTTCTTTTTCCTAATATTTGATGACGAGTTACCTTTCTTACTTTTACCAAAGACACGGAAGGCGTTATCTTGCATATATGATGTAAACCGCTGTATAGTTTCATCTACCGTATTGTTATGTAAATTAGATGTTAGCTGGTCTAATCTCTCAACGTCATTCGCTAAGTATCTACGGAAGGTAATGATTTGTGAGTCATCCCATGCTAAAAATAACTCATGGGCGGCGCTTTTGGTCACGTGGGACTTCAGGCGGCCGTACCCGTTCAATGCAAAAATGTATCTCACTATGGTTAGATAAGTCAGTCGGTGACATTATTTCAAATGCTGTTATGTATTGAACTCATTATTATTTACCAATAGGTAGTCCACGACACTTGTGCCGTTGTGATTTATCAATGTGTATTCACCTATAAGTTTATCATTATGCAAACGACCATTGGCTATTAATATATTTGTAGCTTTACATAAGTCAATAAGGCGTGTCCCATGTGGGTCAAGCACGTGGTCTTTGTTTACCCTTGGAATATTGTAAACATTGGGTTGTAAGAATAGGTTATTGTCTAAGTCAGTGTCAAAAACTATATAATCAGTTTCATTTGATGTACGACTGTTCATATCTCCAGAAACTAGAACTTTACCTAATAATTTGTACTTCTCAACATATGTTTCTATTTGATCAAATATATCTATATCAAATTGATTTAGTATTCGTGACTCCCGAGGTGGGATATATGTGCAACATAAAAATACATCCGAGTTAAAATGGAAAATTGATTTAGATATTTTTAAACAAATAATTCCACATTGGTGTTTTTCTACAATGCTAACTTTGTCCTGTAAACTGTTTTTAAAATATACAGAGATTCCACCAGAGTAAATACCTTTACTAGTATTTTTCGACTTGATACCATATAAATGTTCAACACAATACCCTGCAATATTAAAGTTATAGTTTGAATTCCTTGAAAGCCAAGTTTCTGTTTTAAAAAAATAACCAGGTTATTTAAATTTTATCTCAAAAATCTTTTCTGAATATTTTTTAACTAAACTATTAAAGTTCCCGGGACAATGTCTATCTGCTCTTCTTTACACCCCTAAGATGAAAACCGATGGAGCCCTTAAAAAAATAAAAGTTTATCGCGTTTTTAAAAATTGACATTGCTCCCTTTGTGCTTCTCTTTTTAGATAGATTGGGTTTAGGGGTTTTCCTAAAAATCGCGCCCTCCCTTTGGTTTTTTGTACACCCCACACCGTAGTTGAGTGCTTTTTTGGTTTGTTCTTTGCTTTAGTGCGTTTTTCGTATCCTTTCACGTGGATGTAATTATGAAATTTCCTTTTAATTGGCCCTTTGGTTTTCTTTGATTTTTCTGGGTTTCCTAGCCCATGTGCCCG
>CM037777.1:29171214-29221214 GCA_021229015.1 Solen grandis
CTTTGCATAAATGAAATTTCATTTTAATAGCACAAGTAGAACAGGAGTTATCTCATGAACACAAAATTGTGTAAAAGGGAAATAACTCAAACAAAAAAAAACAACATATGAAACAGGCAATGCTCCCTGAACTATGCTTTCTCAAAGGTTTAGTATGAAATTCAACAAGGGCTGATGTGCAGAGTTACTGTTTTTGAGCACTGCACTTCTCCTCCATGAGATCTATCCATCTATGAAGTTTCAAGGTTATATGTCTCACAGCGCATGAGTAATGATCAGGATAAAAATTAAGTACAAAATTTATCAAAGGGTCATAACTCCAAAAATATTATGTGCATAGTTACAGTTCTTGTTCACTGCACATTTCCATGAGCCAGTTTCAAGTTAACAGCTTTTATACATTTTAAGTTATGCTGTGGACAAAAGTGTAACAGACAAACAGCCAGACAACTCTGACAAAAACAATAAGTCTTCCCCATATAAATATGGAGGAAAAAATAATTAATCTATACCTGCCTAAGAAGGGCTTAAAACAATGTTAGAAATGTAGTCAAGTTATAGATAAACTTATTAACCCTCTAACTCATGGAGACTTGTTTTAATGCCTCTGAAAACAGAGCAGACCCTGATCAGACTTCTACATCAATGACTCTTTAACATGACTTGCAGAGACAACCTACAGTTAAAGCTCTGTTAACAGTCACCTGTACTAAAAAGCCAACCTATTTTAAGCAGTTACGCTACATATCCCCAACATTTTCTTTCATCTTCGTTTAGTGGTCACCTTGAGTAGCTGATCCCAAGACAGGTTTAACTTTATGTTCAAGGGGGGGGGGGGGGGGGGGGCAAGGTGTACCACATGGAAGATCTATATTGTGCCAGAAAATAGTTCACCTTATTGTGGTGGAGCCTGCACTAACAGTAGGAGACACAGACCACTAGACAACACTCCTCCTCTCAAACTTGAAATTTGACAGTTATAACACATAACACACTTCTTCAGGTAGTGTTTTACAACCCTCCAATAATCCAAAATAATTGGTTCACCATGATTTATTTGCAAGATAGACATTGACATGTAGGTATACAACAATAGGTAATTTCTTACAGAAATGACAATACCCTCAAGTAAACACATAAACACATTTCATGCCAATCTGTTCAGCAACAATAAAATACCTACAATACAAATTTAATCTGTAAACACAACAAGTAATAACTACACATTATATAATACCTGCACAAAGTCCTTTGCATTTAATCACCAGTCAAAACCTTCAAGCTTCATGAAAGATGTATCAATTTTTGGATTGCAATGAAATATGATCACAGCTACAGCAATTATCCACATACACTGTACCAGTAAATTATTTTAAACCCAGAGCCAAGTTACATAACAAAACACTGGCACAGAATTTAATTTTTTGAACAGGCAGATATTTTCAGCCATCGTCTTGTAAATAATGCTTGAACAAGGCTGGTTATTTCAAACAAAGTAACAAAAAAGTTGAAAGTTTTACCAGATGCATTGCCATTATTACTGCATGTACCTGTAGATCCATTGATGTAAATCTAGGTCAATTTATAACACTATCATTCACACTGTAATAGAAATGAAAAGCAAAGTCCTGGCTTTACTAATGTCGAGTAGGGCTGGGTTTCAATATAAAGTTTCATCCATTCACAAGTCAACCTTGGTGAACAAGTAGTGCTTATTTCTTCTCAATGAACTTAAGCGCCTAAACCAATATTTAGATTTGCTATTCAAATATTTTAAATCTGTTCACATGCATTTTGTGGGAGCTGCTTCATTTAGCTGTGACCTGTTTGTTTAAGAAGATCCTTATTAGTCTATCTGACCAGCCACTGTTGAAACCACAGAGGAGTACAGACAAAACAAACATATCCTTCTAACAATTTTCAGGTCACTTGTCACTTTCATTAAACAGTGGCAGTTCCAGAAACTATTGTTGCTCAACAAAACCTAGGACCTTAACTTAGTATATAGGGCTTGAAGTCATGCATGGTACCATACTGATCCTTGATTGAGAACATTAATTTTAAGTGATTCATGAAAGCAAACAGGACATGGTTACCATAACAGGTTAATCATGCTGGACTGCTTGGAGTTATCCCCCTTTACCTCATATACAAATATACAATATAGTAGTTCAGATTCAAAGTATGCACAGCAGAGAAAAAATCCATCTTTTTATAATGCTATTTTAAGTTCAGTAAATCAATATTCATAAAGTCATGAATGTTGATATGAATATTCATGAGGTAAACAGATACATCAGTTTAAACTATGTTGGACCACCACAAACCCAGACTGACAGTCATTCTCACCCTGAATGCACCATTAGCTGGTTATACATCATAGATCCATTATAACAGACTCCATTATAACACATTCCATTATTACACACTCCATTATAATGTGATATCCAATATAACATTGGACCCCAAACCTACATTATGTGATTTGTTTAAATGATTTCAGGTGTATTTTCACTTAGTATACTGAAAACTGTTCAATATTTCATAGATTTTTTTGTTTGAAATGTTAAACAAATTTTAGTATATCTCATACTTAAAATATTGAATAAGACACCACAAAATAATCATGAGACATCAGAAGCATTCATGTTTTCATTTAGTGAAGTCACAGATGGCACCCAAGAAACATGAGAAGCTAATGGAACTTAAATAAATCTGATATAAGAAAGGTTGACAATCCAGATGCTTGACTTACCCAGCTTCTTCATACCAGACGTGGTCTCATGTAAGACATACTTGTGGTTCAGGAGCAACAAATTGTTTGAAAAATTCTCAACAATGGGACCAAGTTTAACTGTAACAGTTGTCTGCTGTTATTGTCTATCCAAATAATTTTGTGTTGCTGTTAATGCCAATATGACATTTTTTTCATCTGCTGTTATTGCCTAACCAAATAATTTTGTCATCTGCTGTTGCTGCCGATCCAAAGTATTTTGCCGTCTGCTGGTATTATAGCATATCCAAACTATTTTGTTGCCTACTGTTACTGCCTATCCAAACAATTAAAACAGTCACTGTTTCTTCACCTTTTGTTGGCTTACTGACAACATACCTTCTTTAGAAAACCTTTCTGCTTTATGTTCTCTTTGACTTAAATAAATATTGACTGAACCAGTTGGACATTAAAAGAAATTACACATGACTGTTTGAGTATCACTGGGCCATTCACATGAAATAATCATAAACAAAAAAAATTGTAACCCAATAACAATACATGTAAAAACTATGAATAACTGAACCAGAAATGTTCTTTTTTTTGGCAGACGTGCATTGATAAAATTGGAAAAATTCAGAAGCATGGCCAACTAAAACAAATGAAAGAATTAAACAGCATTATAAACTATTGTCCCTTCATACAATACGAAAACAAACAAAAAATAACACAGCTTTCACAATGTGTATTGGATACACAAAATTTCATACACAGCTGAATTGTTTAAAAAAAATAATAACAATGGTATAGTATAGGCTTATTAATCTTTTCCACGACTAAGTAAAATTTACCTATTCAACTTTGAATAAGTTTGCCTTTAATTGCATAATAAATCAATAGAAGGCTCACTATCAAAGTGTAAACAAGGCTTCCTCTCACTTCAATCTGATTTTACGGTAGGGTTTACATATTAGACAAAATTACAATTGTTAAGGCTTCTTACATGTTCTATATAGAAATTTATTGGCGTTTGTTCATTGTTAGAATGAAGTTGAGTCTGAAAATTATTAGTTTTGTTGTGAATGATCTTGATGATTGAAGTTAACTTAATGAGAAGGCGTAGGAAGTCAGATTTGTTGATTTGTTGGTTTGGCTTACTGGTGTTGGATTTGGAAAGTAGATAGGAAGACAAACAAGAGGGCCAAGATGGCCCTGTGTCGCTCACCTGAGTAAGATGGCAGTGTTAGGCATAATGACAAAAAATCTGGCATCTAAAAGTGTTTTTCTAACATTTGACTAAGTGACCTACATATTGATCCTACCTGAATTTGCACTCAACTGGGAATTCATGCAGTCATCATTCATATTAAGTTTAATGAAGACTGGGACAAAAATGTAGGCCTCTAGAGTGTTCACAAGGTTTTTCTTAGATTTGACCTGGTGACCTAGTTTTTGATCTCATGTGACTCATTTTCAAACTCATCCAATATATCAATAAGACAAACATCCTGACCAAATCTATTGAAGATTTGGCTAAAACTGTGGCCTCTAGAGAGTTCACAAGGTTTTCTTAGATTTGACCTGGTGACCTAGTTTTTGATCCCACATGACCCAATTTCAAACTCATGCAAGATATCATGTAGACAAACATCCTGACCAAAATTTATGAAGATTGGGCCAAAACTGTGGCCTGTAGAGTGTTCACAATGTTTTTCTAAGATTTGACCTAGTGACCTAGTTTTTGACCCCACATGACCCAATTTCGAACTCATCCGAGATATCATGTAGACAAACATCCTGATTAAGTTTCATGAAGATTGGGCCAAATTTGTGGCCTCTAGAGTGTTCACAAGGTTTTTCAAGGATTTGACCTAGTGACCTAGTTTTTGACCCCACATGACCCAATTTCGAACTCATCCGAGATATCATGTAGACAAACATCCTGACTAAGTTTCATGAAGATTGGGCCAAAACTGTGGCCTCTAGAGTGTTCACAAGCAATTGTTGACGACGGACGACTGACGACGCACGACGCACGACGGACAAAAGGCGATCACAAAAGCTCACCCGAGCACAAGTGCTCAGGTGAGCTAAAAAGTAAGATGTTTGCACATCCAGATATGATAGAAGAAGGAACAGAAGAGGGTAGGAATAAAGAAAATGAAATACGAAAACACATGGCAGAAAAGAACACTGATTGACAGACTGAGAAAGAGAGAGAGAGAGAGAGAGAGAGAAGGAGAAAAAGAGAGAGAATACAAAATTATCATCAGCTTCAATATGCATTAGCTCAGAAAGAAGAATGGAACAAATGATAAAACAATCAAATGCCATTGAGCATGACACGTTTAAGTATGACATTTCTGAATAAGCCATGATTTTGTAGTCTAAACCAGGTGGATTAATAGAAGCTGGATTATCCCTACATATCTGGTGATTATTATGCATTGACCTGGAGAACACGACTAGGCTTTGTTTGTTCCTTGAAATAAACATCCGTATTGACATTTTTTTTTCAGTTCACAGGTATTTACGAGAACATTAACCCTTTCCCTCATATAGACTCATTTTGACGCACTCAATAGGTACCACATAAAGCCTGATCTGCAGAAAACCACAGTTAAACCTTACCAAATTTAATTGTAAAATCCTCATTTCCAGACCACTGAGGAGCAGCGAACAGCATAAAACCTGATCAGCCTGCGAGTTACTCGCAGGCTGATCTGGTTTTATGCTGTTCGCATAGGTCTTTTCAGGTGTCCTCTATGAGGGAAAGGGTTAAACAGCTCCCTCCTTGTTGCAGCAATGCCCAATGTTAATATGTGGCATGATACCACAACTTGTCAAATAATTCTAATACATGGCAAACACATTCCAGAATACAATGGTGTACCCACATTGAAGACAAATGGCATGATACCACATCAAATAACAGTGCTTGACCTTAACCAACCATACAGTTTGATACCACCCCAACCTTATCCCCCTATAAAGGCAGGGCTTAAACGTTTTAAATAATTGATTATGACCCAAATATGCTTAAATAATTAAATAAAAGTGTGCATTATAAATGACAATATTATATAACACAAGAAACTCCAAATCATGTGTGCTTGGGTTGGGGTGGGTTTTGAACACCCAAGTTTATACTTTGACATAACCATTAATATGTTTGTCCTGAATACTGATAAATCATTAAGACCTCCTGGATGTTCTGTATCATTCCTTCATGACCTGGAGATCAAAGCAAGCATGAATTATATTGATGATTTATGGCCTTGTGACCTATATTTATGGTTTGTTGCCCTTTAAATGAACGGAAATAATCACAGATTTTTATTATCTTGCTAGAAAATCTTCTTTATATTTAAACAGTTGTTAGCCTCCACAGGATACCTTTCTTTTGAATCCCAATCTAAAAGTCACTTTGCAAGCAACAAAGAGATACTGGCTAGACAGTGTTGAAACTAATGATATGATCTACATTATTTTAATAACCCAGTTTAATGAGCTTGACTCTTAAATGATTGTATACATATACCCCACTGAGTGGTATCAAGATGTTGGCACTACTGTAAGTGGCATGGAACCACCCAGCCACATTACCATTATTGGACAAATCAGAGCTGGAACTACTTTACTTATGCTGGGTGCCAGCTTTTTTAACCAGCAGATATAGCAGAGTCTGTGCCAGTCTATTTAAATGGTTACATTCTAAACAATGACAAAGTGGGTATTACAACAAAATGAAATGTTTAACAACCTAGGTCTGTCTCAACTATGGTTCAAACCCATTGAGTTTAAACTACCGTATACACCGGCAGATTAGGCGCACTTTTTTTCCAGATAATTCAAGTTTATAGAGGGGGTGCGCCTTATTATGATGATATACAGCTTTTCAGGTTTCTTTTTTCAATCACCGAGAAGTGAAATTTACCGGTATACGATCTCAGAAAATGGATATACTGAAAGCCAATGAATACGATCATATGCCACAAAGTCTATACGAAACCATGATAAACAATACCAGATTGTTGCTTTTGTTCTTATTAGTTATCCTACTGGTATATTTCATGATAAAATGATCGTGAGAAACTGAAACAACTTGATGGAAGCCATTTTCAATATAAACAAATTAGATTATTTTACGGACCTCATGATGTATAAAAGAAACTTGACAGGTGGCAATTGTTACGTAATGTTTGTTAGTTGGGAGAATTTTGACAGGTGACAATGATCCCGAGTGTTAGAATGCGGGGATGCGGTTGAGTAATGTCATGTTATAAAAATGTGTCACCTTTATCCTACGCGTCGTTAATGTAACGGTCTAATGGTAATCTTATGCCATGTGTAAATAAAACGGTTCACCGTATGATTAGCCCAGTGATGTACAGATAGCTTTCAGTCTTTCAAAATGTACGACGGCACAAATTTCAAAACAAGATTTCGCCGCATACAATAAGTGATTTTTTTTTTCAAATAAGTTACCCTAAAAGTTAGGATGCGCCTTATACGTAGCTGCGCCTCATCTGACCGTGTGTATGGTACTACAAAGTTTCAAACCTCTACTATTGAGCTACAGGAACCAACTTCAGTAACCCAAAGAATGTGACAAGCGTCCCCCAACAATTTTTGAAGATCTTTTAACTGTCACTAAAATAAATTTTTCTACAAGTCAGATTTGATTGCCTGGGACTCACAGGGTCATGACTAGGTCTGATTATAGCCCTTATTGTGTACAGATCCATAATAGCGCTGTTTCGGGGATCTTAACCCTTTTCCTCATAGAGGAAACCATGAAAAGACTTATGCGAACAACAAAAAACCAGATCAGCCTGCGAGTAACTCGCAGGCTGATCAGGTTTTATGCTGTTCGCTGCTCCTCAGTGGTCTGGAAATGAGGATTTTGTAATTAAATTTGGTAAGGTTTAACTGTGGTTTTCTGCAGATCAGGCTTTATGTGGTACCTACTGAGTGCGTCAAAATGAGTCTATATGAGGGAAAGGGTTAACATAGGCACTACAGTTTCTTGGAAAGGATATCATCACAACCCAGATGTAAGCAGTCGTTCTTCTCTAGCGTGACATATTCCTGCTCCGGGATACGGCTACTATTCACGTGCGTCTGAAACAGAGTAACATCACATGTTAAACTCATACATAATTTGCATTTCCTTATGCACTGCATAAGGCTATCGACTGTGTTATCTTTACTATGTGTATAGGCAAGTTATCCTCAAAAGACACTGAAATACACATGCATTCAGTATAATTAACATTATTTAGCTAATTTAATTCCTCATGTTTTACCATCACTAATTCTTTCTCTTTATTCCGCTCTCCCACATCACCATGAACTGCACATTGCATGACTACCAGACTCAGCATCAATATGATCACCCCTTAATCTACATCAGTCTGGCCACATAGAAACAAGGTCAGAGTTTGCTGAGGTAGCTAATGAACAATGTTATTATACAACGTCATTAATTATGTAGGTAGCACTCGTTTGATTGCTGACTCTGAAATAGGCCACTGATGCAATCAAGTGAACCAGATATCTTTTTATGGCTGTATACAATTTATGGACCACCCCATTTACAGGACCAATTCACTACTGAGGCCACCTAAGCATCAGGACACTTCTCCATTACATACAGCTGCAGATCTATTACAACGCTGTCTCGGGGGTCAAACTTAAGAATCCCATTATATTGGAATCTGTTGTAAATATATCACATCATTATAAGATTGGCTATTGCACTGTAATGAAGCACTGTATTCTTTAACTGAACAAAATAATCAGTCCAGCACTTTAAGACTATTAGAAAGAGTGATCACAAAGCAGATTCTTCTACTTACAGACATAGATTTATAACCTGCAATCTTTGAGTGAAGCAATATCAAAAACATAATATGTTGAAGAATTAACGCTGTTGAGCAAGTGGTTAGGAGGGTGTTCATCAAAGACTTGCTTTTCCTCATGTTTAATGAGGGACATATTTGCAAAGCCCAGTGGGCATTTTTACAGGGTTATAAGTTTATGTTTTTATTTCCTTAATTATACATTGAGTAAATTAATGCCTACTTTATGACATGAATATGGAAAATGAAATCATCAAATTTCTGATTAGTTTTACTACGCATTTCATGCACTACTGCTATAATATAAACTTTCTTGTACCATAAACCTTCAGATGCACACTTCACACATAAAATACAATGTCATACTTTTGCGGAGTGTATAGGGAAAGAATTAATTCAGTCTAGGCAAACTTACGCTTCTCGCCAAAAACATGAGATAATGTATACAATACAAGTAGAATACCAATGACCGTCTCTCCCGACCTACACATAATTTACAAACCATGACATCCTTACATGGAGGTAAATAATTAAGATGCAATCAATCATTCAGATATGATGGATATGAAACATCCTTTCATAAGAGCTTTTTGAAACATTATTAAAAGATGATCAATTCAAAAGATTCAGTATTTTAATAAACAGGTGTTTTCTTCTGGGGAAAACTTGTTAACATGTTGCAAGTACATGTATGTTGATATAACATTGCTGTAGTTTTTGAGAATATCTAAATTAAATAAATGTGATCTAAGTCTAACTGTATCCTTTAATATTAACTGGAAATTCGTGAATCTTCATGGTTCCAGGATTAGAGTATTATGTCTAGTTTAACATCCCACCAACAGTTTTTCAGTCATCTCTGGACTCTTGTCTACATGAGACAGATATAGAGCTGCCTTATGATACTAAATCCAGTCAGAGTATCCCGACACAATGCTTCTAGTCCAGGAACTACCTGACAATGTTAAGCATCAAACACAAGGGAGATAAAACAGTATCATTTCTTAAGACTTTGGTTGTTGTAGCCCGGGTTTGAACCAATGACCTCCAGTTTAACAGGTGGACACACTTACCACTTGGTCAAAGTGACCAGTTAGACAAAGTGAGTACTTGTTGCCTGGCAGGGTTTGGAATGAATCTGAACCAAGCTGGGTTCATATCCCTATCTGTCAGATTCTATGTACAACCACTCACATATGGAACAACACTGCTCCTCAGACTGAACTTCTGTAACTTTTATAAAGTGGTCAGACAAACAGACCTAGACATAAGCACGCCTGTGTAGTAATACACAATGTTAAAAATGATGGATAAGACTTCTTCAGCAACCACTTTCTGGTTCTTAAAACCTGCTTCACGCACATTCACTTCACTGTCTAAAACTCATGCCAAATGTGCTAATATTGTAAGAATTATATCAGGGGGTTTACACATACCTTCATAATGGGTTGTTTTAAGGATTAGAAAAAATAGTATGAGTACAAATAGTATGGCTTTAAAACAGCTGAAAAACATCCCTGTATATGCATATGTACTACCACAGCCATAATGAAATAAGTACTTAAACTTAAAATAGCAATGGTGAATAAACCCATTTGACCCCCAAAACTTGTTAAAAATGAAGGACTAGATATTAAATGTTTTCTTTTTATTCACTTCAAAATTTTATCACAATATCACCCAGCCATTATGGTCTTTTAATACCAATGACTGTGATCAAATAAAACTTTACACCTATTAATGATAAACTTATGGCCTTTTTGTCTGGCTCTTCCAATATCCTCCCACGCATCAGATAAAAATCACATATTAACATTCACATTATTGTCCATCTCATCCACTTAATGTGCTGAGGTAGTCAACAGTTAAATGTATAATCAGTGGATTATTAATTTTCCTTTTTGTGTTAGCCAATGCTTCTTACTCTCTTTATTTTGACAATCATTTGATTCTTCATTTTCAAAGGAAGAGGAAGTTGATGATAATTGTTCATGTCATCTACCTTTCCTTCATTTAAATACATCCCCATTGTCAAAAATCATTTCTCACTCTCAAATAAATTAACAGTCACAAGTGCTGAAACTTGTTTTCTATGTCCTTACTTAATATTTGAATCATTTTTCTTAACCCTTTCCCTCATAGAGGAAACCATGAAAAGACCTATGTGAACAACATAAAACCAGATCAGCCTGTGAGTAACTCGCAGGCTGATCAGGTTTTATGCTGTTCGCTGCTCCTCAGTGGTCTGGAAATGAGGATTTTGTAATTAAATTTGGTAAGGTTTAACTGTGGTTTTCTGCAGATCAGGCTTTATGTGGTACCTATTGAGTGCATCAAAATGAGTCTATATGAGGGAAAGGGTTAAACATGAGATGCTTATCAAGTTGAACAATATTTTGTTCTGTTTTCTTTAAATGATGTAAAACTTCCTTCTTAAAACATATAAAAATTCAACTGTACCTCTTTACTTTCATAACTTCCCATATTTAGATGAAAGTATTAAGTAGTCCAGACACAGCTGCTTTGTGTTCCTTACAGCAGTTAAAGAAAGTCCATTTATAACCAGAAATGATTTAACGTCTAAGTTTCATGCAAACACATAAACCAACAGAACAGAGCATCAGGTTCAGTTTCAACCGCCGCTCTCTCCGTTTGTATATTTTCGTAAGAAAACAGGTATACCCATATCCCATGAAGTGAATGTGACAAAATCTACCCAGGGTGCTTGCTTCATTATGGAAGCCACCCCTTCATTTGATTGATAGATATCAACATACAAATCACATATTTATACCGAATACTGACATTACCTTTATTAACAGTTATTTCAGGAGACTGCAAACACTAATGCTTACTTTATAGGATGTTGGTCCATAATGTATTTTTGGGGTATAATGAACATGACATTAAAAATATGGCTGATTATTTTGAATAGCTTTGGTTGATACAAGCTTGTATTTATGAGCTTATGAAACTGTTGGGTACCGGTAGTCAAGTATGGAATCAGGAGATCGGGTGTCAACCGAACCAGGTACATGTTTGTCATGGCTTCTCAAATTCAGTCTTACAGAAAATTATGAAAGAGTTGCATGTTAGTATTCAATAAATATTTTACTGATTTTGTTTGAATTTGATTAATTTTGGTAAACTTTCTCCATGATGTAGAATACTGCTAAACTGGCAAAGTGGTGACTAATGTAGACATTGACTATACAAGTAAGATGCTTGATTATATGGAACAGCTCCATTTTAACACTCTACTTGGGGTCCAAAACAAGATACCGAATTATAATGGACCTTATTCATCAGTGCAGCTTAACCCCAATTGGGCCAAATCTAGCTAACAGTTAATTTTGGATGCCATCATAAAAACAGCAAAATGCTATAAATCAAGTGTCCATGATTCTTAAAAAAAACTTCATAGACAGGGATGTTCATGTTACTGAAGATGCTTCTACAAATGATGTGTGTGCAAAGTTTCAATGTTTTTCCTCAAGGATTTCACAAAATAGTGAATGTTCTGCAACACTGGACGTGATGTGACAGGACTCCTACATTGTGAAGAAGAGGTTTAATGATGTTCTGCATATTTAATTAAAGAGACCTGACACTATACTGATGATGATGAAAGTATAATCACTATAAGTTCTGAGCATACTATTGTGATCTTTGGGTTGAAAATAAAGTAATGAAATTGTAAACCATTCATATAGTAAAGATTTGACAATAATGTGTAAAATTATACTCAAGAAGATGTAACCAAATGAAAAAGTTTAAAGGCAAATATCTGAAGTGAAACATAATACAGTAAAACTGAGATAATTTGAGGGCTAAAGTGGGAATATAAAATCCTCAGATTGTATATTTAATCTTACATAAAGGAAATGAGCTAGTTTTTGGACTTGGAATATATTCCGGATAAGGTACGGTATTCGTTCCTCAGATTATCGCTGTCTGACTGTGTAACCCTAATATCCAAATTCCTTTGCACCCCACCCACTGCTATGTTTGCATACTGCGACAGACATTTATTTCAGACCTTTTAGAATGAAATCAAACTTTATCTAAGGATCAAAACAAACAGAAAACCTTGACCTCCTAACAGGTTAGTGTGAATTAATCTGTACACAAATGTATTTTACCCAACTGAAGTCTTTAAAATAAGGTTGAGCTTCAGTAAGATGTAATGTCAACAAATGTATTCAATTTTTTTATGAAAAATAAATAGACAGATAACTTGAGAGATTTAATCCTAAGAAACATAGGGGAAGATATTGTTAACTGCCAGACAGTTTTAACGTTTAATTTGTAATTGATGAGTAACACCCATCTACTGCCATTAATCGGGGTAAGGAGACAGTAATTAAACTTTTAGAATAAACAGATATTTTAGGACTTAAAATTAATAAGGTCATACAAGTCGTAAAAAACTTTTTCAATAGGGAGGCTCCATCCACTGGCCATATGATATCTCGGACTAGGTAAGACAAACAATGGTTAAATGCTTATCTAATTGGACTTCTAACTTGTACAAAACTTACTTATTTCATGCTATACATTTTCACTATAAAGAAAAAAATCTTAAGACTTTCTAGTGTTAATACACTTGACATTTTTTATTTGTTTACTAAGTTTTTATTTCATTTTTTTCATATAACATTTTAATGTAGCTTGAGAGTAGTCAACCATTAAAGTCTAACAAATATCAGCAATTTGGGAGCTCATTATGTAAACAACAATAAGGCACTGACTTTATCATGAAATTGAAAATATTCTTCAAGTCTGAGCACACATTCAGTGTGTATATTTGCACCTTAACAATCTACCTACCCCATTGACTGTACTCAGGTCTTTAATCTTGAACCGTCTCAAGTAATGGTCGAACGTGATCACCGCATGCCTCTTGTCCACGGTCTCACTCTGTAACAGAAAAACAACCTTGCTGTCATCAACCTTATCAAGCATGGAACACTGAAACGTGCCACGGCAACCATCTTCCTATATCATGCTCTATACCTGCTCAGAAAGGTGAAATAAAAAATTCGACAAAATGGGAGTAAGAACACAGAGCAAGCACAGCTGTACAAATATTGGCAGAGTTTAGTGTATTGTATCAACCTATTTCTTTATATCAGATTAAATCAAAACTTGTTTACACTGACTTGGAAATATAAAGTAAGCAATTGATACTAATCTCTTGTGAAAGATCCTGGGTTGGACCAGTACTCTGTGCCTAGGAGGGTCATGAAGAACTACTATGGCCCCATTAGGGATCAAACCTTGATTGAACCTTCTAGCTGTATAGGCTCTGGACCTTGTAGGCAACACATATTGTTTAAGTGTAAAAAATAAACTATTAATTCCTTACTGTGCAAAAAGCTTGTTTGTTTGTTTGTTGGGTTTAACATCCCACCAACAGTATTTCAGTCATTTGGAGACGATGTCTTCTTGAGAAAGATATAGTGCTGTCACACTGCAGTATCATGCTGTAGACATGTGGCATGATACCATACCCAGTCACATTATGCTGACACCGGACCAACCAGTCCTGCAACTACCCTTATATGCTGAGCACCAAGCAAGAGAGCTGTAACAGTACCATTTTTTATGACTTTGGTATATCGAGGCCGGGGATTGAGCCCATGACCTCCCGTCCCTTAGCCGGATGCTCTAACCACTCGACCACCGGGGACGGTACTGTACAAAAAACATTTCAAAGTATAAGTATGTACAAAAAGGAAGCAATTGTCACACCTCTCAGCCTTGGTACTGCCTGCAGCAACAGTTGACTTAAAGGCCCAATAGGCTGGGTGCCTTTATCTGAATTCAATGTTTGACATGTATTGTTAACATACATCTCTATATAAAATACTTCCTCAGTATTATATGATTGTGTATACAAAGTTACTGTTTATTTTGGTAGAGTACAACAGTGTTAAGATGCAGGTATTAATATTTAATAATGATCTAAATCCAGAGAGCATGAGACCTCTCAATAATGGAATTATTTATCAGGTTTAGAGATCAAAAGGGCTCCCTTGCGACTTTAAGTATACATCAATATTTCATATCACATATATGTATATTTGGTATATAAGCAAGTTTGAATGGCTTGTTTCCAATTGTTCATTTGTTTGGTTATACAGTTCCATTATCAGTATTTCAGGTATTTAAAACTTTGGACTTTGAATCGTAAGACAGATAATAAATAGAGCTGCCACACTGCAGTTTCACGCCATGGACAAAATGGCATAGTACTTATCACTGGGCCACAGCAGTCTTGCTGAACGCTTAATTATGAGTTATATACCATACTTATACCAGTGTCAAAGCCAAGTACTTCACCCCCACCTTATCTTCCAAAGGTAGATTCTCTAAACACTAATTCACTGCAATCAATTGTTTGAATTTCTTACCAGACCTTTGGATATTTCATGAATCAAGGAAGTGTGAAATACAAGTATATGACTGTATTTTCAAGTAAATAAAGTCTAGCTTTTATTAACCCTTTCCCTTATATATACTCATTTTGACGCACTCAATAGGTACCACATAAAGCCTGATCTGCAGAAAACCAAACTCAAACCTTACCAAATTTAATTGTAAAATCCTCATTACCAGACCACTGAGGAGCAGCGAACAGCATAAAACCTGATCAGCCTGCGAGTTACTCGCAGGCTGATCTGGTTTTATGCTGTTCGCATAGGTCTTTTCATGGTTTCCTCTATGAGGGAAAGGGTTAAAAAGAGAGCAGATAATCAGGTTATTTGTATGGGTTGATAGCTATGCAAAGTCATCATTAAGTGTGTTGTTAAGAGGGTGTAATTATATAGGTATTGACAACAGACTGTCCTGATTACAGGTGTTAAAAAGAAATACATGTACTGCTAAAACCAGATAGAAGTGCTAGCTTATCAAAAACTTGGTAAACAAACTGACATTAGTACCACATATAGATCGTGTTTAGCGTAATTTCTTTAATGCATGAGTATGTCTTAATGTATTAATTTTTCCTTCAATTCAATTGTATGTGATTTCTAGACATGAATCCCGGCAGGGTCATTCAGATTTTCATGTGAGGAAGCCTTCCAGCTGGCTTGTGGTAGGTCGGTGGTTCTACCCGGATGCCTCCGTGCATTCGGGGTCTTCCTCCACCTGTAATAAGCAGGATGTCAAACAACTTAACAAATGACAAGTCTTGTTCAAGTATCAGAAAATGTTACTAAGCATACCTTCAGAAATAACTGTATAATGATCAATGTTAATCCTTATGCTGAATGAATCCAGTAAATTCAATTAATCCTGATCACACTGAACACATTCTAATCCCTCCTGATACACTGACACATCAGCTGATTGTCACCTAATGTCAGGGAAACATGTTAACTGGAAAAGAATCCTTGAACTTTAATCTTCAATATCTACTATGAAGTTTAATCTCTCTAATGCAGTAATTTTATCCAAAGCACAAACATTAACAAATTAATTTAAAAGAGTAGACAAATGTTTTAATGAAATTAAAATATTTTTTTTCCATTTGTAGAAATATATACAATTTAGAATTGAAATGCCTAAATTATTGAAGTTCCTAAAACTGGAGATAATCTTACAGATCTCTTCATCACAGCTCAAGCAACAATGAAGAAACTCCTGAACCACTAGCTGAGACAACAGCTGATATCAATATCCAAACCAGAATGACTGATCACTTGGTATGCTCAAACCACAATTGAACCTCCCTTTCTTGAGATAACACTTCCATAAAAACTATTAAAGTGAGAGATGTGAAGACCCATGTAAGTATGGAACTCCTAACATAGTCCAACTATTGATCTCAGGAAGCCATTAGCGATCCCATGAACACACCTAAAGAGACTTCAGTAACTTATCAATACCGTAAATATATATACATCTAGAGATCGCGTCAGATATTGAGGACTAGAGACGATCTGTGTACCTTAACAAGCAAGGTCTGTCAAACAGTGGCTCTATTTCTGATACTCAATAACCGAACTGCAGATAAGGTGCCGACATTCAATTGCGACACCATCCGTGTCAAATACTTACCGATGAACAGATGGACATGGAATGTATGATAAAAATTTTAAATAATAAATGTGGATTGAATATGTTTACAGGGTCAGCAAAATGTATACAGAATGGCTTATGGAGAATAGCAGGTCACTCTAATGACCTGAAATGGTTTATCACCACGAGTTAAAAGATTGTGTAGAAATTCTGATAATCGTATCTGGGTTTTTGATGCTCTTCTTAGTTATTGTCAATATACATGTATTAATGGAATTGGCCATTTAAATCCCATGCTTTTTTGATAAGGACACTCATGGAATATGATGTTTAAGTATACAAGGGGCATGGTACAGATCATACCATCATACTGCACATGCGCAGATCCAGAGGGGGTACTGGGTGTCCAGACCCTGCCCCCCAACCCCCCTCCCATTTAGATTTGGCTATAATGCTTATTATGTCGGACACCCCCCCCCCTCCCCCCCCCAATGAGACAATGCTGGATCCCTGTATGCTGCAATGTATTTCCAATGACAAGTGGCATGATACCATCAACAAATTAATCATTAATTAATCATGTCTTTACGGAAATAACACTTAACACTTATGGAATATGAAACTGTGTGTACCTGAACTCTACACTAGTGGCATGATACTACAGTTTGCAGATACGGCCCCCATAATCTGAAATATGATACATATTATGATAGGTGGCATAATGATACCACATTCTAGTCATGCAAGTCTATGACTGTACCAGCCAGATGGAGATATGCCTTGCAATTCTGAGTACCTAGCATTAAAACAGAACCCTGATAACCAGTTTTACTACCTTGAGACCACATCAACCCTCCATGTACTCAATACCAGAACATTCCTGGACTACTAAATCAATACACACATGTAGAAAAGAGGTCAATACCCCAGAATAGTATTCAAATTAGTTAAAGCTGTCATGTCCAAGTGTAAACAACCAAGTCACAACTACAGTATACCATTGATCAGAAATGGACCAACAGCTCAGGGACTAGTTGCCATGCAGGTGTTCAGAGCCCTACCCAGAGGGAAGAAAGGCGTGGTCCCTCAAACCCGAGGAAGAACACCTAGTGGTAATGGATCATAATGTATGTCATCTGATATAAAAAAGAAAAGCATGTTAATACCTACTATAAAATATTTTGACACCTTGGTAAATAGAGGAAACCAAATATCAGGCAATATTTCCAGGAGCTGTTTGCTCATACAATATTGATTCTAAACAGCCTGTACTGCGAAAATAAAATAATTGCAAAGAAAGATTTGTCCATTTCTAATAAACTGTCCATCCCTTCAACAAATGTCTGAATTATAGGCTTATCTTCTAATCAATCAATCTAATCAATGAAACATTGAATAAAGTGCTGCAAACTGTTTAAATAGTGAAATAAATCAACCAAATTTCAATGAATTGCACAACACATTTAAGAAATTCCTGATTATAAAAACAGGATCAGTCAATTTCTATTAAAAAAACACACATGAATTTAAAGATCAAATGGAAATGAATTTCCTTAGATTGCATAATACAAAAAACATTAAGTGATCCGAATGAAAATGAAAATTCTCTAGATTAGAGCAATGAAGGACTCCTCTACCAGACTTAAGTGCATTATCTGCACATTCACTGGTTATCAGTCTATGTCAATAATCTTAATCCCTCTGTTTAACATTAAGTGTCCTCAAACATTTCATTACACGTCTTGTGTATGCCCAAAGACCACAAAAACCTGAATATATAAGCATACTCATTCCAATATGGGCAGGATATGCTACAAAGATCTAAACTGATACCCCTTCACTGAAAATGTTTTATGTCCATGTACCCAACAATTCATCATCGGAGTCAAAGTACAGGAAAACCATGTGTGCTCTGAGGCCCTCAGGCAGATATACAGAAAAAAAAAAGCAGTGAAACCAGGAGTCATACCCACAGCAGTGAGAGGTCGAGTTATAGTTAGGCAGTGACTGTAACCACTAAGCCATGTTAGCCCCCTCTACTGAGCAATAATTCAATGAAGACAAGTCTACTTGAGGTGCCAGCACTTATCTTGATATGAAAATATTAGTAATTGACCTTAGCAAAGGTCATACTGAAGTTTCTGAAAATGAATAAAATATTTTGAATATGGCAGAAGTAAATTCTGGAATATATGAAGTCAATGCTGATTTTTTTAAATTTTTTTTTGCAGTAAATAAAGTTAACAGCAAAATATACTGCAACAATTTAAGTTTTCTTTTTTGTTTGTTTTTGTTTTCTTTTCTTGTTAGCCCTACACTGTCCGTCCAGTTACATAGATGAAAAGTTTTAGATAATGGAAAAGGTCATGGTAAAATTCTGTATCTGAATGTGAGGCAAGCATCATGAATAAGAATAAGAAACAAACCCTTTATTAAGTTTATAAGGTAAAAAAAATTGAAGCAGACAAGATTTAATGAGCAGACCACTAACAAGATAATGAATAACTTAGCCCACAAGTTTAAAAGCATCACCAAGGTCACAAACATGATTAGAAGAACCCAATGATAGTTTCCAGACCACAGGTAACTGTATCAGTGTGACTGACTCTTTAATCTTTTACCATGAGGGAGTTGACATGACAATAACTCATGTAAACAGCATTAACCAGATAATTTTGCAAGCTGATTAGGTTTTATGTACTCTTCAAACTCTTTAATATGAGATGGTTGCTGTTTTGGAGTGCGAGTATTTCAGCAAGAGACCTATGTAGATTACTTCACAAAGGTAGAACTAATAACATATTGCAAGCCAACTGGAAAGCTTTCTCAAATAAAATTCCAAACAATCAGTCCAAGATTTAAACCCACAGTGCATAAGGGTAGTTCCAGGACTGATTGGCCCATCGTCATATGCCACCAACATGATACTGTATTGTGGCAGCGCTATATCTGTCTCAAGTTATAGACATTGTCTTCAAATGATTGAAATACTGTCAAGGGGACATTAAACCCAAAACACAGACAGACAAACCCACAATGGTAGGAGCATAAACAATGGATCCAGAGGTAACTTTATAAACTGACTACGGTTGTCTCCAGCCTAATCTGGCCTGCCCCTGTTATACCATGGTGTAAGATCACATACCGTGAATGGTCAACCATGTATTTCTGGTATCACCAATACATTATACATACTGCTAAACTGATAAATATTTTAAAATACTCATATTAAAGAATATAAGCTTGTATTAAAGAAGTCAAGCATTTAATCAATCTGATGTGTGCAGACCCTGACTTGACAATACTTGTAAACAAAGGTTGTAATGAAGCCTGAAATAATAGGGCAATTCATTAAAATCACAATGTCATGATGATTGCTACATGTAAAGTTTGAATCTAAAGGTCACAGTGCCAATATGCCACAAATACCTGCCGAAAAATCAACGCAATAACTGCCAAGGTCAGGTGAGTTGAATATTATTTTTGAAAATTTTCCAACTGTGTATGAAGCTACTCTTAGTTTTAGCTAGTTTGACAATGATTTGACAATGATAAGATGGAATGTGTCCAGTATAACACTGTAAAAAGCACAGTCCTGGGACACATCTTAACTGCCCTCACAAGATTATTATATTATTCTGAGACAAGTTGCTCACACAAAATGTTTCAATGAGTTCCAATAAGCTTTATTGTCTGGTTCTTGACTTGAGTGCCTTCCCCTTACAAGTGATGTGATCTGTAGGGGAACCAGACTACAAAACACACTGAAAGTATTTGTGTACAAAATTCACCACAGATAACAGTACATACATGAAAAAACAAGTATTGAGTAAAAACCCCATGAATATGTTACTGTTATTAATTTTAGTCACTTGGCATCCTCCAGCTTAATACCTATGGTGCACAGCTGGAGGAACCAAGGTTGAATAAAAAGCAACTGCAGAGATTCATGTTAGTATTGTGAAATGTCTGAAGAGTACAAAATGGCCCATGTTTGCTCTTTATATGATAAAAAGGGCATCATCTTTGGCATTGTTGACATTGACCAAAGCTCAAAAAGAACCAAATTCTTCACTTGCATGTTAGTAAATACAGACAAAATCATACAGTACACATTAAAACTAGATTTGCATACTGCAAATGCAACGGTTTTCGTGATGATCAACAGTTTCAAACCTGATCAGCCAAGTTAAAATACCAGAAAAACAACAAAATGCAAAATGCTTTATATGTGACCAAAACTTAAAGGCATCTCGAAAGGAATGTGATGTCCCACTGAGCCAGGCCCCAATCTGCTGTGATCAGACCTGCTAATTGCTGGTCATCACTGCAGGGAGTCTTTAGCCAATATAGTACCTATATGTTACGGTAAAACCTCTGATGGGTTGACGCATAACTAAATTATCTGCTACAATGGAAGTGAGATAGTAGGCAAGTTTTACACAAAGCAATAAACATATAATGACTTGACTATTTGAGTTTACCGTCGCTTCGACAGTATTTCAGTCATATAGCGACGTCCAGCTAATTACAGGTGGAGGAAGGACACGAATGCACGGAGACATCCGGGTAGAACCACCGACCTACCGCAAGCCAGCTGGAAGGCTTCCTCACATGAAAATCCGAATGACCCTGCCGGGATTCAAACCCACGCGGTGAGGGGCAGAGTGAGTGTTAAAGTCAGCGACTTAACCCTCTCGGCCACGGAGGCCCCAAACATATAATGAATGATAGTGATAATATGTGGGTTGTTTAGTTTATGATCCCTTACATAATTATTCTTTATTACATTTATTACTTGGAGTCAATTTTGTAACTGCATGATTATAGGATCATACGGCATTTATTTCAGAATTAAAGTTTTGATATTGTAAATATAGAGATACGCATTTTTGTAGTAATTAAAATGAGCCTGAAGGACATAATTCTGACAATGCAAGATCTTTTTGTTTTTTATTTGCTTTTGCTAGAGACATTTTGTTACATTTTATTCAACAGAATTTCTCTTATTGAATAAACAAGTAATAAAATTTGTGTTGATTTCCGACATATAAACATGTTTTGAGGGAAGAAATGAGAGAATGAAAGTAATGAGTGATACATAACTTATTTAAAAAATTAATGTCCCTTTTTATGATAATTTTACAACTTAAATAAAATATGAAAAAATGAAAGAAAGAAAGAACAAAATAAAGTAGACAAAATAAATCAACAGAGAAAGAAAGAAAGAAAAGGAAGATTTATATTTGCTCGAATAAAAAAAAAAAGAATAATAGAGAACTTTTAGGATCATTTCTGGTATTTGGTATGTTCACAACTTTTTTACAAACTGTGAATGACTACATACAACCCCATGTAGCAACATATGCACTCTTGAACAATACCTGTGACAGACTGTGGCAGCCTGCCTAATCAAAAACAGATGCCCACACAACGGCGGGTGGGTGAATTTTTGCTTGATGATATATATTATTATACTCAATACCATAATTAATTGAAAACAACCGCCATAACCAATATATTTTGTTACTATATGCTTTGTCCAATGTTATTTACTATGTAAATCTTGGAAATAAACTATTGAATTGAATTGAATAAATGGGGGGTGGGGGTCACTTATATAAGGGTTTTGAGATGCCTTTAAGCATCCATATATTGGCAATGAGCCAATATGATCTAAGTGTGGCACATTGAACGATTTGATTAATGTTGATCATCACTGTGCGCTCAAAAATGTCTTCCAAAGTGTCCCACTTTTTATACTAAACAGTTAAAAATCAGGTGAGACAGTTGGGAATCCTGCTTATTATTATAAGAACAATAGTTTTCAGTAGTATAAATGATTTACAATTTATTTGTTATCAAAAATTTTGGTAACGTAACAAGCCATTTGGTTAAACATATATCAGCTTTCACTCTATGCCTCAAAGTTCAGTAATGTACTAGAAGGAACTTTTGGTAAGCTAAAACTTGTTTAAAAGGTGGATGTTTGTACATGTACTTAGTTGTTTTGCTATCCAATTCAATAGTGAGTGTGTGGGAGGAATAATAATACATGTAGAATAAAGACACAATTCATCCCCTCTCTCTCCCTCTCTCTCTCTTACCCATGATTCTTTGAGCGCTTTTACACAGGTCATTCAGACCAGTGTTGACACATTGCTCTCATAGTTACACATACACTGTACATTGACCTGTTGCAAGCCAGCTAGCAGAGCTGCATCTAATTATAGAACATAGGTAACTTCTGTCAAATTTTCTCTGTTTTTATTCTGGGTCATGTATTGAAATTCTCTATAAATTCATCAATTCTTGACAGATTTTCAAAATTCTTTTTTTGTTGACGAGGTAAGACATTCTTTTTTCCAATGATGACAAAATATATCACACATTTAAACTTTAAAGGCTTTAAAATCAATTCAAAGTTTGACCAAACTTCATACTGCCACCAAACAACCAAATCAATCCCGATCTGAAAAAACTAAAATTCTTCAAAAAGTACTTTTTAGAGGCTTTTGATTTTACCCATATTCTTTCGATAAAATATTTTTAGATTTTGAGATATTTAAGGTCAAAGAAAAAACCAATAATCACAATATGACCTTGACCTTTGCATTTTTTGAAAATTTGAAACTGTGAAGTCCCTGGAAACAACAAACAATACAATCTGTGAAAATTTCATAAAGATTGCTTCAAAAATAATGACAGAATCCTCCAAAAACTAAAAAAATGCCTATTCTCGAAAATTTGTTTCCTCCATATTTTAGTGCACTTTGACCGCTTATTGAAAGCCATTTTATGCATTTTCTGAAATCGCCACCCCATATATTTTGTGCGCAAAGATCTTCGGAATCAATTTCAAAAAACAGAATGAGCGTATCTAATCTCTAACAAAAATGGGCATGTTTTTCGTGGACACACCCTAATTTGCCAGATTTTTTCAAAGATTCAAACATTCAACCTCTTCTAGCTCAAAAGTTTCAAAGATATGGATATTGCCACTCATCATATTTTAACGGGCAGTTGACAGAGAACAGAATGCAAAAAACTGCATACAAATAAACTGTCAAATGACAGAGTTATCGGCAATTATATGTTTTGATGCTAAACGCCACCTAGCGGCAAAACTTAGTACTAAAATGAAAAACAAACTTAGTGGTGCACAACTTCAGATACATGTGAGTATGCATGGAAATTTTCATATTTGTAGCACTTCTAATCATGTAGCAACAGCGGCCACAAAAAAAGTGCAAAGAATAATAATAATGGAAAAAAAAAAAAGGGAAAAAGAAACACAAGAAGAACAGTAGGTTTTCGCGGCTGCGTTGCAGTCCACGAAAACCTAATGAGGGTTAGATGTCCATATCTCTATAATATAATACTTTGAAGTTCAAGCATTGTTTTGGTTTTAACCCTTTCCCTCATAGAGGAAACCATGAAAAGACCTATGCGAACAGCATAAAACCAGACCAGCCTGCGAGTAACTCGCAGGCTGATCAGGTTTTATGCTGTTCGCTGCTCCTCAGTGGTCTGGAAATGAGGATTTTGTAAATAAATTTGGTAAGGTTTAACTGTGGTTTTCTTCAGATCAGGCTTTATATGATACCTACTGAGGGCGTCAAAATGAGTATATATGAGGGAAAGGGTTAATCAAGAAAAGATACATATAGGCTGCTTACCTATCTTGAACATATAAGACTGCCCAATCCCTTGATACACCTAGTGACACCTCTTGTGTAAATACACTACCACATATACAAGGACCAATAAATGAAGACTTGAGCCTGGGTAAACAATATAGCTTATCGGTATGAAAAACTAGAAATTTAAAAAATTTGTATCCTTAAGTCTCCATCACCTGTAATAAATGTCAAGACACAGAGCAATTATGTTGTCTAATCTTGACATAAATTCATGCGGAAGTGTTAATATATCTTTTGTATTACATAAATGCACCTGTGCCGTTAAAAGTTGCCATGGACCTTTGATAATCAGCAAGAAGAACTTCACTATTTCTAAGTAGCTGGTAATGACCAGAAGCCATGCAAAACTCACTGTGAATGCCCTAAGAAGACACAAGAACTATCACTAAAGGTGATTAATGCCCCCATCACAGATCCTTCACTCAATTAAATATGCAATTGTCATTTTGTATATGGATGGACAGACAAACCAACAAGACAAAATGATTTGTACATTTCTGGAGTCCCATCCAAATTTTAGTGGAGGGATGAAATTCAGAACAGAAAGAGGACAATTCAATGTTAGGCAAATAAGATGTATACAGCTGCAGAAAATAAAGTGGGTTTTTTTTTCACAGACCCCTCCATATACAGTCAACATCGTACATGCGACCACCTGTATTAAACGACTTTTTTATTAAACGACCGTTATAAATCACGCCCGAACGTTTTTACTATATCAATTTATCCCATTAAGCGACTTTTTTATTATGCGACCAGCGACCACATAAACCAAGTCCCAGCACGTAAGATTATGCACAAAATCAACTTTTTTGAGCGACCGTGTTTGATTCCGCTGCTGATTATCGTGTATGCTGAAGCATGTCTATATTCATCTTTAACACATCCGAACAAACAAACAATTATCCCGATCAAAAGTGCTCACCTGAAACCAATTTGTTTTGACCACGCATGACTGCACTATGTGCAACTAAATTCTAAATAAAGTTCCTGGTTCCCGTTTCAACAGTTACTAAGCATAACATAGGTGAAACCATCCCTCCAAATGCCGAATGCTTCGAATTCTGGTAAATCAATATTTGAGAATAAGGTAAATTAATACTTCCGGATGCAATGCGTACCATTAATAATTCGTACCTATAAGTATGTACATTGCGTCTTATGATACGCGACCAGGGTGCACTTATCGGGGGTTTCTGGATTTATGTTAGACAGAGACATAAAGAAAGCTCATTGCTAAATAATATTTTTTCTTGAAATTGTCCGAATCCATCCATGAATTTGAGGTCAAATGTTGTGTTTTTCCACCGAAACCAAATGCAAAGACATGGCAAAAATAAACATGTTGACACATTGTGTAGTAATATAACGTTATGATACAATTTAGCTTACAGTTTGTATATATATGACTTGTGTACCTGGATTTCCAAAAATATCTATTAAGAGACCATTTCATTAAGCGACCACTTTTTGGCAGTCCCATGAGCGGTCTCTTAATACAATGTCGACTGTATATGATTGTTACAAAGTGAGATCAAATCTACTGAAGATTACAAAGACACAGGACTAGGGAAGACAAGAAACAATTCTGATCTCCTAGCAGTGGACATTTTTATGATATGGGAACCAGTGACCAGCATGGTATTGATGAGTTTACACTTACTACAGATTCAGGATTAGACCAGGATCAAGTCAACATGACATAAGGTGACTTGACACTGGCTTTCTACAACACATAAAGAACTTCATGCAGAACAACTGTATCTGATACCTCAACAATATTCAAGTTATGTTAGTTTATCAAGGAGTCCTCAACACAGTCCGCTTCATTCACTGTTCTTCAATATTCATCCCCAGTTCAAGGGGATATTAAATACATTATGTTTTGGTAGGATCATGATATTTTAGTCTAATCCTGTGTATTGATTTGCTTCCATCTGAATGGAGGGTAGGTATTTGCCTTTGAGAGCCACTCAGATAAGTAAATACAGAATGGCCATCCCAGTGTCACGAAAGGTTGGAGCTACCTGTAGGGACATGATACCTTTCCATTGACCAAGTTACTGTCAAGGCTTTGAGTCCAAATGTGCTATTTTTCATACATACAATATCCATCTGTGTTGTGTTTCATGGCTGAAGAGTACAATTTTAAGCAGTCATTTTTACCTCTTAGCCTTTCCTGGTCCCAGGCTTGAACCTGGAATCTTCTGCCTTAAAATTGGCCTGATAATAGCCATAAAGGTGATACTCTAAAGAATCTTAATGAAACTGGAAATGTCTAAGTGATGAAGCAACTGGAAGTAATGACAATTTCCCAAGGGAGTCTGAAAAAATTCTACTGTGCAATGTTCTCAAAACTTAGACCAGTATTTCCAATTATACAATGTTATGGGCACTTATGCCTTCAAATTACATATGAGATCCCTAGTTTGAAATTCTCTTCATCTAAAATAAAACATCTGAATATCTACAAGCTTACAAATACAGCATCTCAATTAAATATGTTTTTGAAAATTTCAGTCACTTAATATACAACATTTAATATGAATAAATCATTTATAAATCCAATTTAGTTGCCTCATAATCTTGAATTGTTTAACTGAAGGGTAAGAAAATGTTACAACTGTAGTTCATAAACAATATTTATTAAGGTTTACTGCAATTTTATTTGTGTGTAAATGTGTGAATGCTTCATTGCTCATAAAAGTAGATAAAACCACCTGACAAGTGAAAATTCTCAAGATGAATTTAATAAACTGAGGTATGACTGCTTCAGTTGACAGAGGGCCTACATCTTTCTCCTGACCAGTCCTAGCTACATGTGTCTGCCTCTACATCTCTCCATATCTACTTCACGCATCTTTTGTCACAACAGAAACATGTTATCATATTATAAATATTTGTTCAAACGTGTTACTTGTGTCCATTAATTCAATAAATCAAGAGCAAGTGACATGGGAGTCATTTTAGCTTCTGTACAACTTGAGATTTCCTATTCCTAATAAGCCTCTATCTAATTGTAGATTTCTGATTGGTTGAGATATTAGTATCAATCTTATCTCCAAGTCTAATTCCTTCCCTGTGTCATCAAATGCCCTAATATCACCAATCTCCCAGAATACACTTTTAATCCCTATTCCCTAATAAATGTGTTCCTTATGTAATGTTTATTATCTATAGCACCTGTATCTCATAATTGTGTCAACATTCTGTTCACAATTATGTATACCCAATCTCAATTATATATTCCATGCATATCTCATATCATATGTTTTGTTATATATTCCCATTCTCTCTATATTCTATGCTTAATGTATCCCATATGCCATATGTATACCTCATCCCATATGCTATATGTATCCTCTTTCTCTTTGTATTCACAAGGCTTAATGTATCCTATATGCCATGTGTACCTCAATCCTATATGCTATAATTATGTATCCTACCTATATGCAAATGCAAATGCACCCAATATGCCACATATCACTGTATAAACTATGTCTAATATATCCCATTAGCATTGCATATCTCATTCCATATGTCATATAGTATCTCACAGTACACTATACAAAATTTATGCCTGATGCATATGCAATGTATTCTCTATTCAAGTTTTATCATATAAGCATACAAATTCATAATTATCTTCTATGCCAAACACCTTGGCTTTACCTTATTTGTCAATATGCAGGGTATCATTCAGGGTATCATTGAACCAACTAGGACATGAAATAGCTATTTAGTGGCAAATGACATGAAATCTGAGAGCAGGTATGGCTGTAAAGATATGTTGTTGTTGTTGTTTTGCCTTCCACAATGGAAAAGGGATAGATTCAGCAATGTCCTAATGGCTTGCATCAAAATTCTACATCTAAAAAAGTATGGCTTTTATAAATGCTCACTGAATGTTGAAAATTTGAATAATTTATTCGCACCATTAATTCACATAGTACATAGTAATATGAGATTATAACTGTGATGGCGTTCTTTCGGAAAGCTGAACACATGCAAAATAGAAATTTTGTTTAGTTAATAAGACAAAAAGTCTTCAGTTTGAACCCTAGTCACCAGAACAATTGCAGTCACATGACTATAGCCAGCTACTTTGACTATAGACAGTCAAGTGATTATAGCGAGTCACATGACTAGTCAGTCATATGACTATAGCAAGCTAAAAATTAAAAGCCATCCACAGGTCTAGCCATACTACTAAGCATAAGAATACAGAAAAATATTTGAACGTTTCCTTTAATAAGACATTCGTAACATTTCTAATTATGCAAATGATGACGGGAAGTTTTTTCTCTTATAATTAGCTTTAAGACTCTACTGCACATGACCATGAATATGGCCTCCAACAGTAACATGATTCTAAAACTAAATACCCATGTCTGACAATCATAGGCATACCCAAACATCAATCAATGGTAATAAAAATAGAACAGCAGTTAAAAACAAAGAAATTCATTTCTCCTTTAGACCAAACCATTGCTACCACTCAATCAAAGAAAAGTCAAGATGATAAACTGTAGTGTGCATGATGATTATCAAAATTTGCAAAATGAAAACCTTCATCTGAATCTGTGAACTTATCACAACCTAAAGCAATGAATCAAGAACTAATTATTCCAGTGGCTGAGTGGTTTGAGGCATTGGGTTAACCCTTTCCCTCATATAGACTCATTTTGACGCACTCAATAGGTACCACATAAAGCCTGATCTGCAGAAAACCACAGTTAAACCTTACCAAATTTAATTGTAAAATCCTCATTACCAGACCACTGAGGAGCAGCAAACAGCATAAAACCTGATCAGCCTGCGAGTTACTCGCAGGCTGATCTGGTTTTATACTGTTCGCATATGTATTTTCAGGGTTTCCTCTATGAGGGAAAGGGTTCAATACCTAGCTGCAGTGTACGGAAATCAATAAAACTGACACTGGAATGTCTCCTAATGCTGGCCACTTAGCATATAAGGTATTACATGATACTATACTAAGTGTGTTATCATGGGGTGATATTGCAGTGAGGCAGCACTATATCTGTCTCATGAAATGACTGGAGCTGTAGGCAGAATCATAACCCATACATACCAACAAAACCATTGTCAACTGCATTTCTAACAACTACAAACAGTCACCTACGAGACCATGACTGCTTAAGAGTATTTAAATTGTGAAGATGTAACAAAACTTGTAAATTTCACATGTTTATGGTTATACCTTACGAGAAAACACATTTATTACTGTTAAACATCTTGCTCACGACACTGGATGTGGCAAACATATCATGGATAATAAAATCAGCCTTGCAGGAGGTATAAAATTTAATTCAACCTGACAAAGTAGGTCAAACTTACTATTTAACCCTTTCCCTCATATATACTCATTTTGACACCCTCAATAGGTATCACATAAAGTCTGATCTGCAGAAAACCACAGTTAAACCTTACCAAATTTAATTACAAAATCCTCATTTCCAGACCACTGAGAAGCAGCGAACAGCATAAAACCTGATCAGCCTGCGAGTTACTTGCAGGCTGATCTGGTTTTATGCTGTTCGCATAAGTCTTTTCATGGTGTCCTCTATGAGGGAAAGGGTTAAACCTTATCTATAGATTTCTGACCTTAATCTATATCATTATCACTTATTGGAAACATGAAAAACTCATGCATGATCAATACACACTGGGGCATGTCATAAGAATTGTTCACAAGGGTCAAAATCTAAAATTTTACATGATAAAATGATACTTTACATGAAAGAACAATCCAAAACAGGGAACATCATTCAATGATGCAATTTACACTAAGATATGCCACAGTAAAGCCAGATCATATTGAAAAATACTAACAGTATAAAACTTTACATTAACCCTTTTCCTCATATAGACTCATTTTGATACACTCAATAGGTACCACATAAAGCCTGATCTGCAGAAAACCACAGTTAAACCTTACCAAATTTAATTATAAAGTCCTCATTTCCAGACCACTGAGGAGCAGCGAACAGCATAAAACCTGATCAGCCTGCGAGTTACTCGCAGGCTGATCTGGTTTTATGCTGTTCGCATAGGTCTTTTCATGGTGTCCTCTATGAAGGAAAGGGTTAACATTGTTTACAAGGATTGAACAGAAAGCAATTTTGCTCATAAAGGTCTTTTTGTTGGCACTGATGGTGCGATTTGTGAGGTCACTGTTGTATGAGGTGATGGGGAAAGCCTTAGTGTCCAAATGGGCCACCACATTCTTTTTTCACATAAAATACTGAAACTAAGTTAAAATATTGAACCCTGGCTGCAAAATTGGTTAAAAACACTCTGCTATCTCCATTCAATAAGGATTAGAAAACAGTATGTCAGCTGATCAGCCTGTGAATTACTTGCAGACAGATCTAAATTTACACTGGTCACATGTCACTTCCTGACTAAGTCTCTCCAGTGTTTAGGGATTAGAATACAAGCTCATCCTGGGGGCAAGGTGAGGGCCACACCCTGTCAAATGTCTTACATCAAAGCTGTATTATACCCAACATATTAAAGATATTTTACTTGGGTAACATTGGGAGAGGAATACTTAAGTTATAAATCAATGTGATCTTGTCGCAAATACCAGCGGGGGATAATACTTGACATTCTGTAACAGATAACCAAGTGTCTGCAACATTTTATGGTTAAATGATATTAAAATCTTCCTCATAGAATCTGCATACATGTACTGTAAACATATCAATCACTACAGTTATTTTGCATATGAAGTTTAATTTAAAACGTCTTCCTCGAAAATATCCATAACACTCATTCAAAATCCATCAATTACACAAAAAGGAGAAAACTTACTCTGAATCATCAGGAACATAATTCAGCAGTCACAAGAAATCTATCAATTTGTAATTCCGTTTCGAACACAGCGTTCTCAAATCACTCACAAATCACACTCGAGAAGAAAACAGATATCGTCAATTAGATGCAAATAACAGGACCTCTCGGGCCAGATTTCAATACCCTATAATTTTCAAGATCAGTAACCCCCTACACACCACACTGACTGTCAACCTATCTCTCAGTCTAATGTCAATACAAGTCACATGCCCAAACAAAAAGGGAGATTACTCTAATTTTTAAAAAAATATTTACCATCATTTTTAACTTAAAAGTTTAAACCAGAAGTTCATTTACACAAAGTTTATATAATGTACATTCAGTATGGTTTGCTAGTCATTACTTACCAGTAATACACACAAAACTTAATATATACATACTAATATTCTCAGTGAAATTATGCCTAGTATCAATATTAATCATTAAAAGGGGGTGTAACTTTGGAATGACCTTGCTTCCAGTGCTATAGAGTTAGTCATCCTGAATAGATCATATATCATAATATTATATCTAACATATGACTTTTATCTTCTATCTAGAGAGAATTCTATAGTGCCTTATCGCATAGGTATTTCCCAGGGGTTAATTTCATCTCAATGAATGTCCTTAAATACAAGTATTATTATTAAATATTACTAATTTCAAAAAATTGATACCTCACATTTGTCTGATATGTTATAAAAGTATTTCATCAAAATAATTACAGAATTTCTGCCATTAAAGAATGTATGAAAATATATATATATATGTATCCCTTTAATTATTTCTACATACCTCTTCCAGAAAGTATACTTGAATAACAAAAAATCACAGCAGACTATGTTCATTGAATGATCTCTCCATTTAAAGTACAAAATATATGACACAAGTAATTCACTTTTGATATGATTATGTAAAGGTTATTCCACAGGACCTTGAGCAGTGTCAAAGATCAGAATTCCACAAAACAGCAACCTTGACCTACCTGGACCTCAATGTCACACTCCTCGCGACCCAGGAATATCATTGTCTTGGGCAACATGTGGACGCTGTCGTGGGAACTGACAAGGCACCACTCTCCTTCCTCTGTGTCGTCTGGCGGCACCTCCTGAAATATTCAGAGTCAAGGTCATGATTAAAGTCATGGTCTAGAAAAAGGTCAAGTCTCTGAATTGGATGTAGCAGGTCAAGTTTGAAGTTATGATGCATCTGAAAAGGTTATGGTCCTGGACTCGATGGAGGTCAAGTGTGTATGTGTGAATACTTGTGGAACCTTACCTTGCAGTAGAATGTTCAGGGCTAAATATTTTCTAAGCACTAATACTGTTTAATGTCATGTACCATTTATTCATACTGTCTCAATGTGTTCTTGTTGTTAGTAATTATTGTTTTCAAGGGATTAAGGTAATAAATACAATCACAGGAATAGAACACAAAACTAAATATGGCATTCATTTTTTGAAATGGATAAACTCTTTTCAGTAAGCTGAGGTTATCACCAAGAAAAGAGCATATAACATTCATATAGTTCCCATAACTTTTAATCATCAGATATCATTTACAAAAAAAATTTGCCCTTGTTTGTCTGTTTGAACATCCTGCTGACAGTATATAATTTCAGTCATTTGGAGATAATGTCTACTTGAGACAGATAGATTGCTACCACACTCACAGCAGTATCATGCAGTACACATGTGGCATGATACCACACCCGGTCAAACTATCATGACACCGTATCAACCAGTCCTGGAACTACCCTTATATGCTGAGCGCCAAGCAAGGGAGTTATACCAGTACCCTTTTTGGTGTACACATAAAACCATAAATAAAGTTTTGCAGCACTGATATATACATGTACATTGTGTTGAGAAATCTTTCAGAAGTCACATGATCTCTATCTTTGAATATTGCTGTTGTCGTAAATGATAGATATTGATGAATTAATAATTGATAAAATCACCATATCAAAAGCACTAACAGACTGGACGTGTAAGAACATAACTCTACGTTACAAAACAATACCAGTCTATTTACTAGGGTGCCGCAGAGCGGTGCCAATGCTGGTCTGTTTTACATGCCAACAATGGGGTGCCATATTTGAGATTTAAAGTTTGAACACCATAAGGTATAAAAAGTAACTGTTAAGACAGTATGAAAAAGAAAAAAAAATCTTACATTGTATAGAAGAAATGTAATTGCTTTGAATAAAAACAATTAAAAAAAAAACAAGAAGGCCATGATGGCCCTGAATCGCTCACCTGAGATTACGAGTCATACTGAACACTCAATCTATGCAGAAGTACAGCAAGAACATCTAAATTCAACACAAAAACTGTACCTACCATCCAAACTTTGAAGGTCATAGCTCTAATAAGTCTACATAAAATCAACTGACTCATAGGGCGGGGTCAATTTTGACACCAGGGCCATGATTTGAACAGACTGGATAAGGTCCCCAAGTAAACATCATAATTCCAGGCTTTGAGAATTCTGAGATGATCTTTTGAAAGTTTTCCTTTACAAGTCTATGTAAAATAAAGTGAGCCCTAGGACAGGACCAATTTTGACCCAGGGCCATGATTTAATCAAAATTGGTAGATGTTCACTAGGCCATGTTACTCATCAACTCTAGGCCTTGTGGTTTCTGATAAAAAAAAAAAAATCTAGTTTTTTTCCTAATTAAGTCTATGTAAAATCAAGTGACCTCTGGGGCGGGGCCAATTTTGACCCCAGGGTCATGATTTGGACAAAATTGATAATGGTCCATAAGACAATGCCACATACCAAATATCTAAACTCCAGGCCTTGGGGTTTTGGAAAAGAAGATTTTTTAAGATTTCATTTTTTTTAAATCTATTTTTAGCTCTTGTGCCCCAGATATACAATGGACCGGAACCATTTGAACAACTTTGGTAGGGCTTCATGCAAGAAACATCATAGGCAAGTTTGATCAAATTTGGCCCTTTGGTTTCAAAGGAGATGTCGTTTGAAACAATTGTGGACGACGGACAGTCACTGATTCTAAACGCTCACATGAGCACTATGTGCTCAGGTGAGCTAAAAAGCATCAAATCTCAACAAAAAAAATAGCTTTCAGAATTATGCTCCTTGTTTTACGACTGCACCTTGTCATGATTATTAAGTATTCTAAGTTTTGAGTTGATATCTTTCATAGTTTTCAAAACATTCTACTTAATAAGCAATTTTGACTAAAATTCTAAGTTAAAAAGGAAAATAACTCCAAAAAATAGCTTTCAGAATAATGCCCCTTGTCTTACAAGTGTGTCTTGTCATGATTGTTAAGTATGGTGGCATATTTCTGCCAGTCACTTATCCACTTAGCTATGTCAAACTTTTTCTGAAAAATTGTCACATATTCAGTTATTATCTGGCAAGTAGAACATTTTCAAGTTATCCACTTTGGTATCTTAACAGGAATAAACTGTCTGTTAGTGCCCACTACTGCCAATCACATAATCACTTAGGGTAACTGGATATCATGCTTTTTTCCAGATAATTATGTGGAAAAATGCCTGTTATCCACATAATTTAAATGAATAAATTGAAAAAAAGGCGAGATATCTACTTATCTTAAGTGAATATATAGCTGGCAGTAGTGGGCACTAAAGGGCAGTTTTGTCCTGTTATGATACCTAAGAGGATAGACGAAAGTTTTCACCTTGCCAGATACTAAGAGAATATGTGACAATTATTCAGAAAAGTTTCGACATAGCTAAGTGGATAAGTGGCTGGCAGAAATATGCCACCATAGTTAAGTATTATAAGGTTTGTGTTGATATAAGAAATTTTGACTAATATTCTAAATTAAAAAGGTGCATAACTCTAAAAATATAGATTTCAGAATAATGACCCTTGTCTTACAAATGCGCCTTGTCATGATTATCAAGTATTCCAAGCTTTGTGTTGATGCCTTTCATAGTTTTCAAATCATTGTACTTAATAAGTAATTTAAAAAAAAAAATCTAAGTTAAAAAGGTGCATAACTCTAAAAATATAGATTTCAGATTGTCTTACAAATGCGCCTTGTCATGATTATCAAGTATTCCAAGTTTTGTGTTGATGCCTTTCATAGTTTTCAAATCATTGTACTTAATAAGTAATTTTAAAAAAAAAATCTAAGTTAAAAAGGAAAATAACTCTAAAAATATTACTTTCAGAATAATGCCCCTTGTCTAACAACTGTGTCGTGTCATGATTATCAAGTATACCAAGTTTCATGTTGATATCTTTAAGATTGTGGGAGTAATTGGCTACATTAAAGTTTTTGCATGACAACGACGACAACGCAGACAATGATCCAGCGATCATAATAGCTCGACATTTTCTTAGAAACAGACAAGCTAAAAATTATCTATCAATATTGGGACTACTCAGAAGAGCATACTAGTTTGTGAAAACTGCACAGAGTTACAAAATCCTGTATTAGAGCACCAAAATTGTGAATGAGCAGCAAGGCTGCAAAATACAGTTACTCTGTATCCACTGCTAAAATATGAAAATTTTAACATCATATAAAAATATCTTGTTAAGTACCCATTTTAAAACAGGCTCTCTATTAAAGATAAAACAATATCAATGTATTATCACATACTGGCAAAACTATTTTCCTACTTGTTTAGATATATTAAATAAATCAAGTTTCCTTTTTTTTGTCTTCACCAAGAAGAGCAACCAGACATTCCACAATAATCCATATTTATACAGGTATCCATCCATCCTACCTGTGGCTAATCAATCTTCTAAAAATCAATGGATAACATCCGTCTATAATCACGTTCTCATTTCACTTTATTGTTTCATTAACAGACTTTTGAAAACAAAGAATAATGTTGTCTCTATGACACTGTAACAAAATATCACGTCTATTTCAAATCCTGATATTTAATGTAATAACAATCATTTTCTAACACCTCAGCTCAAATCCAACAGACACCTGATTAAAATTGAATTCCAATCAAGGAAGATCTCTCAAAGGAGTGGTTTGACCAATCAGTGAAGGGTATGATGTCACATGACACAAGCCTGGAGGGAGATGCTGAGGGTAAGTGTCATTAAATATTTACTGCAACCACCTAATCTATGGCTCAAGTGACATGAAACAATGCACGGGGAAACACTCATCTGCTGTGATGAAATAGGGCTGAATAAAGACTTAACTGGAGGGTTGATATGAAACAGTGCTGAGAAAAAAGAGCAACTCACCAGTTCAGTCTCATATCAATTGCTTATGTACTAGTCATTTCCACTTAGTAATAAAATACAGAGTAATCCTCTATAAACCTTATTTGTCTCTATATTTTCACAGAGAAAAAGAGAATAGACATAAATTATATATGTATCAAAAAGTGGGAATTGAAAGAGTAGTACCATTTTATATTGAAAAAGAATAAAAACAGAAAGAAAGTAAAAAGGACACTTGGGAGAGAGATTTTAAATTCTAAAATACAAAGGGAAACAACCCAGTAAGGAATGTCCATATGATCAAAACTATTAAATTCAGGAACAGGCTTGAAATCTAAAAACTATACTTAGCACTAGATTTCTAATTAATTAAATTAAAACATCAAAATATTTGATTTCGTAAATTTTTTATGTAATCTTTTATTTTAAGTGTGTCATGAACTTGAATATTTTGTAAATTTAACGCATACATAAAGGGGTTAGGATTTATTACTTTGCACTAGTTACTGTTATTGAAATTCTAGCCAGGTATTATTACTTCATTATGAATATTGTAAAACATGGCAATGACACAAAAAAGTATTTAAATTGGGTAAATTCTTGCCAAATTGTGTACATTTCTACATACAGCAAAACTATAAATATTCATTATATTTCAATGTATCTGTTAAATAAGAGTAAATTTCCTTGGTACATAATTCATTATATATTCATGGATTCATGACCTAGAAATCTTGAGTACCATCAAATGGATAGTCTTTGTGAGGATTAATATTTGTGGAAAAAGCCATCCACGAAATTAACTATATTAGTCCCCCACCAAAATTAAAAATTCTATTTATGAGAATATTAAATGCAGAAAATTAGTTTCCACTGTTAATATTGAAAAAATCACACAAAGGCTTGTCAATCCCTTGGAGGTATATTGTTTGTGTACTTTTTGTGTGTTGCAATCATTTGATTTAATTAGCATTGATCAATTTATGATGAAAACTTTTCAGCACAATGTTCTTTGTTAGGATGTAACTGTAATGTATTTGATGTGAGACAAGAGTCTTAAAAACCTTGATAAGCAGTGAATGATACATCTGTTATTATATACAAGAGAACAATGGTCCCTAAAGTGCCCTCTACAATATTCCAATTCTTCATACTGAAAACAATATTATATTGTACATTCATATATTATGCAACTTCCCTGTTAACTTACTATACCTTATATCATTTCATAATTATAACCACAAAGACCAATGCTACTTAACTAAGTTTAACCAACCCTGACACATACATATCATTTCTCTTCCTTGCTGTAGATACATTTATCAAATGATGAGAAACTTTCTTTTCAAACAATGTTCAGCCACCTCCTTTCAGTAAATACATATAGACCAAGAAAAGGTGCCTGCTATGTAGAGTTCAAATGTTAATATCTTAAATCTGGTGTAAGACTACTTAACCCTTCATCTCATCATTATAGATTCAATTTGAGGCTGTGGCAAACAGAGAAGACCCAGTTCTGAGTAGAGTCTCCTCTGCTTGTAGGTTAGATTCTACAAAGTCTGCACAGCAAAGAAATATCCAGTTTAATGTACCATATATATAAAGTTATGTAAATTAATGTTTATCAATTCATAAATTTAAACATAAATATTCATGAGGTAAAGAGTAAATACAGGTGCCCACAAATACAAAAGTTTTCCCATGCAGAAGAGAACATCCTATTATTAACATGATCCATTATAGGCAGTACCCACCCTAATACTATGCTATATTAGTACATGACAGTACCATGGGGACATCAGTACCAGTGTCCTGGCTCCCATATCTAGCTCATCTCTGTACAGAGTACCTAAGTCTGCCTTCCCCTCCCTCCCTACTTGTCTTCTGTTGTGACCAGATCGCCAGATAAGTCAACAATGCAAACTATTTCAACTGACAAGACATCATGTGGACACTGTCTCAAGCCTGTATAACCTTGTACACCATTAATTTTGTCAGATTATCTTTAGAAACAGAATATTTGTGGTTTGGACCTATTTTTCAACATTTTTGATCCCTTTTGAAAACCAAATACACTGTCACATGTGTAGATCGGGTTAACCCATCCTGTTGGCAGCAAAAGGGAGCTAGCCACATTATGCTAGAGTAATAGCTTGTATTTTCTAAAAAAAAAATTTAAGATATTCCTTGGCAAATGGCCTTTTAATATATGATAGTGACCTGGTGCAAAAGGGTTTATGAAATTATATGAGAAAAAATTAGTATGATCTAAAATGTGATTTAAAGAAAGAAAATGTTCAATGCAACTGGCTTTTATTTTTAACACATTATTGTATCTGAGGGAAAATGAAAGTAAATAAAATGCACAACTTTTATGTTGACTTGGTGAAATGGAGTTTTTTATGCAATAAAATGGTTATAAATTTAGTGTTTTAAATCAAAACAAAAACATTTTTCTATTCAAGTTTAAGTGACATAGAGTGATAAACAAGTCTAAATGCCATTCAAACATGTATTTGAATGGCTGAATCCTATCTGTTTTAGCTATTATATGGCTATGTAATCACTCATTTGTCTCATGCCTATATGTTCATCCACATTCTCATAGCTATGTAATCTTCGATGATCTCAAGGCTATGTAATAATTCACAATCCCATGCATGGCTATTTACTTGACTGAAAACATCAACAATTGCTAAGTACTTGACTGAAAATATCAACAGTTGCTATGTAAATGTAATCATTCACAAAGTCATGTCTTATAATGTAAATAAAACTATTTACATGGCTATGCATATGGGATCATTCACATGATGATGTACATACAATCATTCAAATGGCTATTTACATATAGTCATTCAAATGGCTATTTACATATAGTCATTCAAATGGCTATTTACATATAGTCATTCAAATGGCTATTTACATATAGTCATTCAAATGGCTATTTACATATAGTCATTCAAATGGCTATTTACATATAGTCATTCAAATGGCTATTTACATATAGTCATTCAAATGGCTATTTACATATAGTCATTCAAATGGCTATTTACATATAGTCATTCAAATGGCTATTTACATATAATCATTCAAATGGCTATTTACATATAATCATTCACATGGCTTTGCACATGTAATAATTCACATTTCTCATGGCCATGTATATCATTCATTTGGCTATGCACATGTACTCATTCAGTCCCATGGCTATTTAATCATTGATAACCTCATTGCAATAAATCATTCCATAACATCTCAGCCATGTACAATTAGTCATTCACAATCCCATTGATATGTACATGACTGGAATCATTAACAATCTCATGGCCATGTAAAATTACAATCATTCACAATCCCATTGCTATGTCCATGATTGGAATCATTAACAATCTCATGGCCATGTACATTATAATCATTTACATTCATGACTATGTACATGACTGCAGCACTGAAGCGATGGCATGTCTCTCAGCTAAAATATTCTCTAAGATTGCTAAATCTTTTACATGATAATATTTGAAAATGAATTGCTGCATTGATTCTGCTGTTTAATTATTAATGTAACCTTGACACTTCAGAAGCCAGCCTTGATATGAAACATATTGGTACCTCTTCATGGCTGAATTCAGGCAACATGACTTCTCTGCATGTTGTATCAGGAACAGTGCCTGACAAATCAATATTGTTATACCACAGATAATGAGGAAATGGGTCCAGGGAAGCAGACTCAGAGTACATCTGATACACCACAACATAACATGCTGAACCACTGGAAATCCTAATCAGACTGGAAGCTGAAAGTAGAGCTGCCATGGAAACGTACATGACTGCAGATCCAAAAGTTGTGGGTTTGAATACCCATTTGGGGCAAAGATCTTTCATGGCCTTCCCAGGTGCAGAGTACTAGTCCAACCAAGGAATTAATGAAAGAGATTAGTATAGAATCTTAGAACTTCTCTCCCAGTAAACATAAAATGAATAGATTTAAACATAACCAAAACAAACTGATCTGAAGTGTTTTCTCCGATCTCAGGACTTACTAAAGAGTAGAGATGACATGAAACCTGCTCCTTCTGTGGGTTACTTTGCAAGCTGATCTAGTTTCATATTGGTGGCACAGATCTTATTCACTATGGGTCCTGTGTTGTAATGTGTATTGCAATGAACAGGTTGTGTCAAGGTGCCCAGAAGATTAACATGTACTAATATGACACATTTGGGTCGAACAGTTGAGATATCCTGCTCAAATCCCACTATAAACATTACTTCGTGCTAAGTAAAACTTAAATTTTTCATTCAAGTAGGAACACATGCCACTGCTCCCGTCTTGTGAAATTTTCATGTATGTCACTGAATTGATATGAATTAATACCTTAATAAATTAACATGTATTAAGAAATTGAAATATTTGGGTAGGTTTATTTGAGAAACAAGGATGATGAAACTCACCTTTAAGTATTTAAATTTTACTTAGTGCATAGCATGGCTGGTGGAATACTAGTCTGTTTGCTATTGAAACTGTATCTCAGATGTATTTAGAACTATGAAATTACAAAATGGTCGTCAACTCAAATATAATCTCATCTGTACATTCTGAGATAGATTCTTGTCTGTTAATGACACAAACTACTGTCCTAGAATTATTAATCTAAAATTTCCACATCTTCCATCATCTCTGGTATATTCACCATTGGCACATCATGATATATGGGTATCAACATGTAACATTATAAGTTGAATCAGTAACGCATGGATGTCTGACAATGAAATTCCAATTTTACCACTCTACCTCTTAAATACTACTGACTTTAACCAACAAAGTAAAACCTGATCAGCCTGAAAAATAGCAAGAAGCTGATCAGGTTTTATGCATGTCACTGAATCAAGCATCAGATATTCAAATTACCTTCTGGAAGTGAGCCCTGTCCTGCAGTAGAACCAGTGCCTCACATCGGGCTCGAACCAGATGGTCAATACCGTACATGATAAACCAACACTGACGCATATCCAATACAACACTCCGACAGTTAAGACGTTTCCCCTGTTATCAACCTTGACTATGGTGTGAGTATGGTCACAAGAAATTGTGTATCAGAAAAAAAATGCACAACACACTTTTCGTTTATAATTTTTGTGAGAATTTAAACAATTATATTTCAAGTAAGAAAAATGAGAATAAAGAGTTGACATGTGGCTTTTACAATCTTATACATTTCCTTGTGTTTAGACAATAATTAACACTACTGTTTGAACAATATGTCTTTTTGAAAATTTCAAAACTATATACCGTAAAGTGCACCTTTATTAATTTATCAGAGTCAGAATTATGACAAGATCATTAGTTACTTCTTGCAGCTCAAGTCAAGCTTTAGTGACTATACACTTTAAATGATGCATTCCTGATTAATAGCAATTTCCAATTAAGAAGACTTTTACACATTTCTGGAGA
The DNA here is from genome assembly GCA_021229015.1 of Solen grandis. Classification (NCBI taxonomy): domain Eukaryota; kingdom Metazoa; phylum Mollusca; class Bivalvia; order Adapedonta; family Solenidae; genus Solen; species Solen grandis. The sequence continues at coordinate 29,213,035 of CM037777.1, forward strand.
CTTATCAAATGTTGTCCAAGCAATGTATCATTCTTCATATATAATGGCAACAGGTCTAAAGTTTCCAATGACGCATGGTTTTCTTTTTACGTTCATGACGCGGTGGGGAAATGTGTCACCTGGAAAGAATTTGCAGTCCCACAAACAGCTGTTGCAACTGTTACTATGACTACACCAGACACTTTTGACAGGTATAAATATGGAAGCTATGAACCATAAAACCAGGAATGTATTGATTTGGACTGATCATTACAGCAACATCATGCATCCCCAACCCTTAAAACTTCAGTACTTTCCAGTCAGCTGGGACAAAAATCAATTCCTGAATGACTTTGTGAGAACCTGTTTCCTAATGTTAAACTCTGCGGCATTGTCAAGAATGTAAACAACTTCAAAAAGAAATATTCTGTGAAGCAATTTGAGGAGGATGCAACACCTCCAAAAACTGACACTGACTTGATGCTGAACTGAACTTCATATACACATGCTGCTCTGGATAACATGCATAAACCTACAACAGAACCTGCAAGAAAAACTCAAAACACAAGATGACGAATGGACAAAAAACTGACTTATAGAAGCCATAGAAGGCCCAAACACTCACCATAATGCCTGTGTAAGGTAGGTAATATCCTAAATGATGGAATTAGAGGTCCCCCATCATTCAATATTTCCAACAGCAATAGAGAGGCGGATGAGTCATCGCTTGCCAATCCAATACATACAGATCAATGCAGGGGGGAGAACTAGCAGAGATCTCTCATAGACCTGGCACCACTGATCAACTCCTAAAGACTCCAGTAGCTGAACACAGTACACAATGCAGGATACTGGTTTTGGGGCAGCAATGTAAGCACTTTGGGGAGGGGACACAGTTGTTTAAAGAGTTCACCTCAGGAGGTGAGACAAGGAAGTTAATGGCATGAAACACAGCCACACTGTCAAGTAGAGATGGTCTGTTGTCAAATTTAATTTCCCCTTCATTAAAAAATCCCACAAACACAGATTACATGATTCATGTCACCTTATATCAATTTGTATAATATAGCACTTATTTTAAACAAATATAGGGTAATTATATACATTTCCTTTTGTAAGATCACTTTTTGGACTAAATTGCATACTATCAATTAAAAACAAAATAAAAATAATTTATACAACAATAAACCTTTTCAGAAGACAACTGCAAAACAACCCAATAACCTTTGGTCAGTTAAGGTCAAGGCAAAAATGAAAACTATCACTTTCACACATTCATTCTAGATAATGTGTCTGCCGCTATTAGCACTAAACTTTTACACCATTTCTTGGCACCTATATGCTTGAGATGTTGAGGAATGTGGCCAATATATTTATCCATTGCCATTGCATATAAACATTCAATTACATCTACTGGAAACATCCCTTAAACATGTTCTTTATCCATAAACATAGACAAATTACAACAAAATAATGCCTTCTTCACACAAAACTTAGTAATTTCACTAAAGCTGGTATGAAATATGGATGAAGACAAACACAAGAACTGTATTTGTTCAAACTGAGCCCCTTACACATAATTATTATTGGTAATGAGGTCAAAGTGTCCAAACTGCCTCAGAAGTAATGGATAGAATACCCAAGTAACTGCCCCATACCACACACTATCTACACCAGAATTATTTGATGCTTGATATTGGGACATTAATATTGGACACATTTCTCAAGTCAGCTACCTCTCTCCTGGCTGTATAGGGCAAGAACAATCTCATCTTAAGTCAACAATTAAGTCAAGTTTAAGTAGCAAATTCATATCCATTTAAGGGAAATTGTATTCCATATAAGTTGTATAGACAAAAATGATGTTTGTGTTTCACGGTCATCTTTTATGTAATAAGAATGTCAACTTTGTCCAAAATATTAGTATTAGTTGCACCTATGTACTCAAGGACTTAAAAAATACCTCATGTTTAAAACCTAAATATTTCACGTCATTTATTTTTTTATATATTGGCCCCTCCTTTAAACTCTTACTTTCTCTAGTGATAAAATAAAAGGTAGATATAAAATATATACCAATCTTTAGCTAAAATATGTCTAATTACATTTCTAAATGATCTTAAATCAGTTGGGGAAAAAAAATAAATGAAAGATGACAATTTTCCAAGGATTATAAGGCGTTTTTAACCCTTTCCCTCATATAGACTCATTTTGACGCATTCAATAGGTACCACATAAAGCCTGATCTGCAGAAAACCACAGTTAAACCTTACCAAATTTAATTACACAATCCTCATTTCCAGACCACTGAGGAGCAGCTAACAGCATAAAACCTGATCAGCCTGTGAGTTTCCTCTATGAGGGAAAGGGTTAAACTCCTTGAGTATATATCAAATCCATGTTCAATCCATATTCTTTATAATTAATTATTATACATACTACAAAGGGCATCTTGAAGGCCTAGTGGTAGATTATATGACCCCAGTCACACAGTGGTAGTGGCTTAAAACAGAGGACAGAGAGTACTGGACCTACCAAGAGCTATAGAAAGACTTAGAAAAAGTTGTTACAGATTTCCTAAATGATGTAAAATAAGTTTTTATTTTATGTAGGCCTTGAAGTCCTTTGACCTTCTCATAAAGCTAGAAGTGATGCAAATGAGGCACTGAGAACACAGTAAAGTTTTGTTTGATAAAAGAGTTTTGACAGGTTTTATCACATCTGTCCAGTCTTTCTGGGAACAAATGAATTATTCAGCACCAGTGGTGCTAGATAGAGATCCACTTAAATTTTATTAGGCTTAGTAGTTTTGCTGTACAAACAAATGGCTACTGTCACAGATTCTCACTGTCCACCACTGCGGACTGACTGAATACTCGGACCAACTTAAAATACTTGTTATGGCCACAAAATCTCATTATATGGTAGCTCCTGAGGAACTACTGGATGGCATGTACAATAAGATGGCCGATCTGGCATACTATTTGTATTCAGTTATTTGTGCCATTATTTAATAGGGTTATCCCAGGGATGATGATAAGGCATCCAATGATGACTGCTCACAAAAATTATCAAAGCCTCTTAACCCTTTCCCTCATATACCAAAACCTTAAACCTTACCAAATTTAATTATAAAGTCCTCATTTCCAGACCACTGAGGAGCAGCGAACAGCATAAAACCTGATCAGCCTGCGAGTTACTCGCAGGCTGATCTGGTTTTATGCTGTTCGCATAGGTCTTTTCATGGTGTCCTCTATGGGGGAAAGGGTTAAAACCATGCATTCTTTGCTAATATCAACACTGTAATAATCCTATTTGCAACTATATAATTTTTTCCCCATGCAGAGTAACTTGATGATATTTCTTTTCCTTTCTCTATTTTTATAACTAACAACTTTTGATTTACATTACACAACCATGCTTTTCTCAATTTTCAGGGGATTTTTTTCAAACCAAACTGGAGATATTGAACCTGACACTGTCTGAATCTATCAAGAGTATTCACAGTGAAGGCGAGAGATAAATTAGTTTTTGACCGAAAAAAAATGTAAAAGAAACCAGGTTTTCATGTATCAATCTGTCTATTTCTACATTTAATTTCAAAATCTACAGGAAATAATCTATCATTTTTGTCTGAACATCTCAATAGCTTTCTTTAATGACAAATTTTGTCAATTTTTGAGATACAATAAGCTCTATTTACCTTATTAGACTGTTACCCAATTAATTAAGGAACATTTTTTATTTTCAAATTCGAAGATATGTCTTTATACTGTAATATAATATAGCATCAATGTTTCACAATCCAGAATAACACTATCACTTTCTCCATCATAATTATAGGGTATGGCGTATTCATCATATGATGTAAACCTAATGACCGTATCATAATTTAGGTAAATAAACCAACAAAATCTCATATTTCAATCATTTATAGCATTGGTATCTACAAGTTAAATTTTTTATGTCATTTGGGAAGCAACTATTAAAACATGATATACATACTTAACCCTTTCCAAAGTTCCAGGGTTGAACCAGTACTCTGTGTCTGACACTCCACACAATCAGGGGGGGGGGGGGGGGGGTCCGTACTCTCTCTTGGTCTGGCCAAATTTCAGATGTAGCTATAAGGACAGCCTAGTGGTTCATGCATTCTGAATGCCTTAATACCTTCCCTATGGAATTTGCAGACTAAATGCCTGGTTTAAATACTGAAATTATCCACTTCAAATCCCCCAAGCTTTGGCCAATAGTCAATAGGCCATTGCTACATCATTGGGAAGGAAAGCAATCTTATTGACATGGAAGATTGATCTTCAACATGCACGCGATTTCCCAGGAGCATGTGCGGTGTGACAAACAAAAGGCTTTGTGCAGAGGGACTCAGCCTGAGACCCTAGACGTCCAATATCTATCATTCTATATTAACCCTTTCCCTCATAGAGGACACCATGAAAAGACCTATGCAAACAGCATAAAACCAGATCAGCCTGCGAGTAACTCGCAGGCTGATCAGGTTTTATGCTGCTCGCTGCTCCTCAGTGGTCTGGAAATGAGGACTTTATAATTAAATTTGGTAAGGTTTAACTGTGGTTTTCTGGAGATCAGGCTTTTTGTGGTACCTATTGAGTGCGTCAAAATGAGTCTATCTGAGGGAAAGGGTTTAGTATCTTGACTACAACAATACATAACTAACATTACTCTCCTAGCATACACTGGTCCATACCTTCAATGTGTAAGTAGATCAATACCTACTCATTTTATAAGAAATAAGCAAAATTTACCATGCTTGTAATGGGTATACTAAACATCTGTTGTTGGTTAATGATGCCTGTCTTACCTGAATCTAAGAAAACTGACAATAGAGAAGTTTTATGGCCTGGACCAATGTGCATTGCCTTCATATCATATAACTTGCAGCAAAATGCAACAGGATGATTATGATGTAACAAGAGTGACTAATATCCAAACAGAGGCACATAGCCCCTGTGCACACTTGTTTCAATATTAATTAAAACTTGGGAGCTGGATATCATATCTGTATATTAAAAAAAAAAGTCCCATTACTCATTTTGAATCAACACAATATTGCTAGAAATTAACTGATTTTATAAGGATTTTAACAATATGATGCATGATCACATAACTAGTCAAAATATTCTGTCAACAGAATACTATGTTGTAAAGTACAAGGAAGCAGTTTATATCTAGTTCTAGTTCAATTGCATACATACCACTGGGTCATAGATAACCTCTTCCAAGATGGTTGGCAGCTCCTCCTTCTCTGGGGAGAACTGCGGGGCCTCGTGGTAAAACTTAGGTTTAAATCCATATTTGTGCTGCAGCTTACCAATCAGGTTCAGAGCCTTTGTGACTACCGTGTCTTTGTTCAACACATTCATCCCCAACATTGTCCCCCACAAAAAGTTCCCTTTGGGTTACTGTGGTTGACTGCATTAGCATTCAACCATCTAACCCACAATGTGGTATTTTTCCACACAACTGACCCTCACTGTGGTCTCATTTTTCACAAATGAACATCACTAAATGGTCTTATTCTCAAATTAGACCCTCAAAGTGATTTTAAAATACTCCTCAAAACTGACCCTCAAAATAGACATACTCCTCAAAACTGACCCTCAAAATAGACATACTCCTCAAAACTGACCCTCAAAATGGTCTTATTCCTCAAAACTGACCCTCAAAATGGTCTTATTCCTCAGGTTTGACTCCTTAAATAGAATTTGTTCCATTTCATCCTTCATATAGGCACTCATTTGTCCATAAAATAATCATTATTTTTACACATAATGTGGTCATGATTTTTCTTTCACATCATAACATCTCTTTTGTTCTTCACACAGTTACTATGTGGTATCTGGAGGTCTCCCTCTAAATGGTCTTAAAGTGTAATTAAGTCTGCCTTGAATTCCTCACATTTAACTGCCTTCTCAGTCTTAACTCCTTACAATGCTTTCGTTTTTGGAGAAATGTGCGGCCATATACACAGAAATGTTGTGATATGTCCAACTTTTCAAGTTCAGAGTATTGATATGTTAAAGTCTGATGTATTACAATACACAACAGTTTCTCACATCAATAAATGTTCATAACTAACATCCATTCCATCTAGTCCCTGAGAAAATGACAAAATATTTCATTTTTCAATCACTTTTTCTGGCTGATATATGACATCTCTGATCCATCAGCATCGAAAAGTGAGGGTTTAATATTTGCTAGTAATGATCTATGGCCCATAAAAAGGGAAAACAACACTCTATAATTCCCCTGACTCCTCAAAAAGTTTAGTACATTCATGCAAACTTTTCTCTCTTCCTTCAACATTCTTTGAATTATTGAAAAATGGAATACACAAGTTTTCCCTAACCAGTAAATAAAGTAGCAATAATTTTTATCACACTCAGATGCCCTTTCAAAGATTAGCATGGTTTATCCTGATACAGAAATGGTGCTACAGCCTATTAAATATACAGCAATCATGATCAAGGATCCAGGTCGAGGCAGTCTTCCAAATCATGTAACCCCAGTATCCAAATGTCATTTGTGATTACAGAACATCAGGTTTACTTCCCCTGACTGCAGCATTAAATCATTCATCCTATGCTATTCTTGGAAGAAAAAAAAAGAATTAAAGCATAAAACCCAGATTATAAAATAACCCTTCACCTCATAGACATGCTCTGCATGATATACTGGCCAACAGACCAGACCCAGATCAGACAGTTTCTGGAAGGGTCTCCTGTGCTGTAACTCAGATTAATTCTACAGTTTATATAAAACAGCAGATAAAAAATTGTCATAATGAGCTGTACTTTTTGAAGTTCAGAATTATTTTTTTATAAAGTTAGACATTTGTACATAAATATTCATGAGGTAAAGGGTTAATATCACAAAAGTCAAAATCACAAGACCCTGAAAAATACCAGGTATGGAAAGGAAAGACCACACTACAAATATGACCTCATTTAATATATCTTAAAATACTGGTAAACATTCAAATACTGATTTTTAACCAGTATAAAATTTGAATACCATATATTATGTCAGAACTATGAACGAGAGCACTTAAATTTTGCCCTACAACCTTGTCTAATTAGATATTAAGGCCTCTCCGAAGTTGAGCCAGGTGTGGCCCATGAAAGTAATACATGTATTATTAATACTTTTGGAAAGATGAGGTAGATGAAACATTCATTAACGTTCATATTTTTAATAACCTGTGCTTTCTGACTCAGTATTACACAATTAATTAACTGTTTGCCATTAATTTTACTCATCCTGCTGTAAATATTACACTCTCTTATCTCAAGGCCACTTCATAATTGATGATGGTGGGAAAAAAAGGGAAAATGAGTAATGCCCCTCTAGTTAATTAACTCAGGGAGCTAAGTTTTTATAAATATATGTAATACATCCATGTAAACAGCTTCGAGTGATTATCCCTTGAACTGCTTATAAAATAATGACATATTTATTACCAAAAAATTACTGTTGTAATCATTATCAATCAGCAGGGAGTAATGATTATGAAAGCTTCTAAACAAACTTGAGCCATATCTTATAGTGATGTATAATACCATGCTGACGGAAAAAATCTTTGTTTGATTAACAATGGCCGCACCATAACTGTCACATTATCCATCAATTCTGCAGTAAAATCAAGGAGACATAACTCTGCCACTATTAATTTCCCTTTCAAAACATCAAGTCATAAAAATGTCATTTCAAATAGAAAGAAATTCTGCAATAGGTCATCTGATAAGTCTCTCAATTCATCTATCTAGAAAATGATTATCACTCCAATATACCAAATCTAACTCCAAAATCAAACTTTCTTTACAAGAGTAGAATGATAACATCTGACATTCAGTGCCTCCATACAACCTAATACACAAGAAGTGTCCTACAATACACTTGATCCATGGACACACTTTCTTCTGCAGGACAATAGTACTAATAAACCCATCACTGCCTGACACCAGCTGCCCAGCATGACGCCACCCGTCACACTCACATGCCTGCCCCCACATCCCAACATCTGAACCAGGGACAGTATCCTGACAGAATAAAGCTAGTCATGGTCACAGTAACACACAAATACATCCACCATCAGCTAGAAGTAACCTCAATGGTCCAACAGAGTGTTAAGTATTATAACATCTTCCACAGTTCCTTTTACC
>CM037777.1:29221314-29271314 GCA_021229015.1 Solen grandis
ATGTAGCATCATCTTATGGGCCATTACCAAGATTGTACAAATCATAGCCCTACGATGATTAATGACCCCGCACCAGGGGTCACTTGTTTTACATAGAGTTATATAGGAAAATCTTTAAAAATCTTCTTCTATGAATCCATTAGGCCTAGAGCTTAGATATTTGGTATGTAGCATCATCTTATGGTTCATTACCAAGATTGTACAAATCATGACCCTATGGTGATAAATGCCCCGCACCAGGGGTCACTTGTTTAACATAGAGTTATATAGGAAAATCTTTAAAAATCTTCTTCTATGAATCCATAAGGCCTAGAGATTAGATATTTGGTATGAAGCATCATCTTATGGTTTATTACCAAGATTGTACAAATCATGACCCTATGGTGATAAATGCCCCCGCACCAGGGGTCACTTGTTTAACATAGAGTTATATAGGAAAATCTTTAAAAATCTTCTTCTATGAATCCATTAGGCCTAGAGCTTAGATATTTGGTATGTAGCATCATCTAATGGTTCATTATCAAGATTTTCAAAATGGTGGCCCTTTGGAGATAAATGACCCCACACTAAGTCTTCTCCTCTGAAACCATAAGGCCCAGTGCTTATATATTTGGTGTGTAGTATTGTCAGGGCTAAAATGTTTAAGATTGAGTTATATCAGAATTCTTGTCTGTTTAAAAACCTTGTAATCAGTTGTAGCAATGGTACTCAGGTGAGCGATCCAGGGCCATCATGGTCCTCTTGTTATTATTTCAACTTGATATGAATGTCTCTAATAGCTTCTTCGTTGAAATGCGTTTCCTACAAGTATACTACTGATGACACATGGGTAGAGACAAGCTTATTAAGACATAATACCGTTCCTTTATTCAATAGTTTAAGTGACGTATATTTTTTATTATAACCATTACTGTTTTTAATGTGTAACACAATATTAACACCTTTTTACAGTTATTTTGCACTGGAAACATCCATCTTAAAATTATCTGTGTCTTTTTTGAAACAGAACCATTCCTGCAAAAAAGTAGTGATTCGCATTAGAAGCTCCAAAGTATGTAATTTACCAAAAGTAGGTTGCAAGCGTTTTGCATGATAACAAGTTTCAGTCTTTGAAAATATACCCCAAAGCTTGTCTTCACTTTAAAGTTTAACGATTAAACATCTCGTCAAATGTCTACACGTAATCAACAACATATTGATGTACAGTATAAATTTCACGCAACTTAAGAGTGAAATCAAGGTCACGTGACTATTCATTGTGAGACAAAGAGCGAGTACGAGAAGAGTAACAAGAGTTGCATATAACGTCAACTTTCCTTTATTTGCCCTCTACTCGATTTCAACCCTGCTAACGTTTGATTAATAGTTTAGCTATTTCATGTAAATCCAGCCGAAAGTATCTCGGTGCCTATAGGACCTCAATAGTAAGTAGAAAGTGATTCACATCGTCCTTGTTTACAATGTGGTTCATATCCACACAGTCAGATGTCACTTAATTCGAACATGAAGACTATTTTTGTTTGATATATTACGAGCTGAACATGCGTCTGTAACATGGTAGTACCTTAAAACATGAACATAATTTTTTAAGATATATTTACGCGTCAGCAACATACTGTCTTACAATAGAATAAATAATTATGTACCAAAAAGCAGATTATATTTTGGGATGATGAACCGATAGATACAGTTTTAAAACAGAAGAAAAACACGTGTTTGTTTGAGCTACTTCTTTTGAACTCAGATTCATTTGGAGTTTAGGCATTTTTGAGATACAGTACCAAGTTTATGAATCCAGTAAGTTTTTTTTTAAAGTATTTCCATTTTTTTCAATACTATCATTAATTAAGCATTAAACTAAAGTCATTCAAACTCCGACCAATTTCAATAAAGTGTATAGCAACATGGGTTGCAAATATGAGATCAGTTTATTTGTTTGGCTGTTCATATACTTTGTGTATGTGTCTTATTTTCTAAATCTAATCCGTGTGTTTCCAGGACTACTCGATGGGTATGTTCATCCGACAGAGCTGGGTGGATAAGAGGCTGGAATACACACCGTTACCCCGGATACGGTCACTAGAGTTGGACTCGAAGCTCATGAACAGTATCTGGGTACCTGACCTCTACATCACTAACGAGAAGTCGGCCTCATTCCACATGGTGACAGTCCCTAACAAGTTGATGCATATTTACCCAGACGGCCGTGTCCAGTATAGTATACGGTAAACTTTGGCTTTGATATCTATCAAGCTTTATATATATATATGTGTGTTATCGGAAGCGTTAAGTCTTGGGTTCGATCATCAGTCACGACACCTCTCGTAAGTCATTAAAATGGTATTGGCACCCCCCCCCCTCCTGGTTTATATAAATAATAACATAGGGTAGTTTCAAAGTCAGGCAATATGACTGAATCTTCACTTTTAGTATTATGACACAGATCTGCCCAAACTCCACGCAGTAGTTACCTCCCCTTACAGTTGTAGATAACCACTGCCACCACAAGTAAAAATTAACAGAATTCAGCTATTTTTTCTTTTTTCTTAAAAAAATCTTTTACTGCGAGTGTCATTTCTCTAAGTATGTTTGCTTTAATAAGCATCAAATATCGCCTCGTGGTAAAAAAAATAAATCATTTTAAAAAATATTTTTGTTGTTGTGACAGCAGACGGAAGTTTACCATCATCACGTGACATTTGTGACGGCAGTTATTTTTGTGCTTGCAAGGGAGATCACTGTATGGAGTTTGAGGTCTGCCGTGTGAAACATCAGTATTGAAGCACTTTATACAACAAGGAACTTAAGTATCCTGTCGCCTGGACCAAATATGTCACATACACAAATTTAAAAACCGAGATAGAATACATTATAAAACAATCATATATTTACTCCTGGGTTACTTTTTAACTGAATCAGAAAAAAGAGGTTCACATATCAGAAATAGATCCTATATAACAGCGACTAAAAACGACTTCCAACTTAAAAAAAATAAAAAAAATATTAGCTTACCTTTTCCAAAGGAAAGCTGTTGTGACCAATGAATGTCCGTCGTCAGCATTTAACTTAAAGAACGACATCTCTTCCTAAACTATTGGGTCAATTATCATTAAACTTAACAGGCCTTGGGTGGTAGTACAAATTTGAAGAATCTTCTTGTCCAAAAGTGCTGGGTGGATTTCAAAAAAAAATGGCACAGAATTTTCTTGGTTTACTCTCTAAAAATTATTTGAACCAGTGGAAAAATATCGCTGCCAGGGGGCGGAGCCCGTTTCCTTTTATGTATATAGTACACATTTGAAAAAAAAAACTACAAAAGTACTGGCTAGATTTCAATATCTTTCTTTGGGTCACTCTTTATCAAATCTGCTAAAATCATTTTGATCCGTCGAAAATATGGCTGACAGGGGGCTGAAACAAACTTTCATAATATCATAAGATATATGCCGTTTCTTTTCCTCCCACTAATACCTGGTTCTCAGGTAAACGATTCCAGGGCCTTTATGGCCGTTTTGTCTATTATTTCATGAAGATCAGAGTAAATAATGAATGAGAAAACTATTGAATGAAAAAAAAAACAATAAAAACTTATATAAATAATATAACTTTTCCGAGATGTGATTGACTCTCCTTACATTATTGTTTGATTAACTATTAAACTATATATGAATACTATGGCATTTTGTGAATGTAACATGATGTAAATAATACGTTGTCAGTCACGTGTTGCCAGGGTATCGGCCACCATCAAGTGCAACATGGATCTCCGGAAGTATCCTCTGGATAAACAGACGTGCTCGATCATCATGGAGAGTTGTAAGGGATTATTTTCTAGAAGTGCAGTTTCCATGACCGGAAGTGATGAACGAATTTACCGCGTTTTTTCCCGGTCAAAATTAGGAATGATCTAATTAGCATAATTTTAGATACATATCATCGTTATTCTAGTACAATAGTAGGTGCTCTGTGTTTGTAAACCGTATGCAATGGTGTCTAAGCTTAGAAAAAAGGTATTTATATGTGATTGAGCAAATATCTTATTGTACATTAAGTTTGCTATTTCATTCGATTTCTGATTTTAAAAAAAACAACCAAAATTGAAGAAAGAAAAATCAAATCTATATTTCAGTCGGCTACAGCACAGAAACCGTAGTATTTGTTTGGAATGAGGATCCGGTGCAACGTGCTAAACGCATGACCCTGCCCAAGTTTCAACTCGGTGCCATGGTAGCGCTAAAATGTGACAAAGAGTATGTTGGAGGTATGTTACTAGGTTACTAGGTTACCAGGTTACTAGGTTACCAGGTTACTCGAGCATTTTTCCTTTATATGAATAAAATAAGTTAAGCAATAAGAACACTTAATCTTTAAGACAAAGATCGAAACCGATATTTCAACATTTCAATTCGGAATTTAAATATCGGTGAAAAGAGGAAAATGCAAATAAAAATAAGATATGAATATTCACCAGGATGAATATCAAGAAGTTAGTAGATAAAAATTACTTAAACTAATTTAATTAATTTTTCGAAATGTTCAAAAATGTATCGCACAGTACTTTATTCCGACGCATCACCATTCTTGCGCCTTTTTTGTTTTGAACTCGTATTTTTATCCCCCCCACCCCTTCGAAAGAGAGGGGGCATACTGTTGTACAATGTCGGTCTGTCGGTCGGATGATCGGTCGGTCCGTCGGTAGACCACTTTATTTCCGATTAATAACTGGAGAACGCATGGGCCCACATTCCTCAAACTTCATACGGCGATTGGTCATGACTAGTAGATGACCCATATCGATTTTGGGGTCCCTTTGTCAAAGGTAAGGTCACAGTGACCTTGAATGTATAAATCGTTTCGGATCAATAACTAGTAGACGCATAGGCCCACATTTCTTAAACGTCATAGGGTGATTAATCAGGACTAGTAGATGACCCGTGTTTACTTTGGAGATGGGGGTGTAGGGAGCGTAGGGGGGTGGGGGCATGTGTGTCGTTTCGACAACTCTTGTTATTTTGGATTCCGAATGACGTCATGCTTACAAGTTTTGTTTGTCAACAAACGCAAGAAAGCCAAAATATGGCGAGTTATTGATTCAGGGCTATTATTTGATGTACTTTTTACAACACACCTTCTTTTCGATAAGTACTTTTTCTCATCTGGCATATTTTCAGTGAAACAAAGCAATAGAAAAGCTGTGCTCGTACATTATTTCTGACACGAAAATTAATTTTTTATTTACATGCTAAAAGATTAAATATAAAAATCAATCAGATGCGTTGTTTCATTGTACCCTTAAGTCAGTTTCACAAGCACAATTGTGATTTTTTATTGAAAAAAAAAAAACGATGTCAGCCAAAATAAAACAATGTAAGACCATGAATAGATGACTTACTTTTGCCATACAAAAAATTATTTTCTATATGTTAAATTAAAAAGGACCACGATTTTTTCGTCAGAACTGTGTTCCTTCGAGTATATGTAGAGATAGAAAGGGAGGTAAGGCAAAGTTTTGAGGAGGGATGACGCGGAAATCCATATTAGAAGCTCGCGCAGCACACGCTTTCATCCACTCTCAACTCTCAGGCCATATACAAATATAATAATTTTTTATTACATTTAAAATACTTAACATCCATACGAGATAGGTCACAAACTGAGCAAGGTGCAAAACAGGATTGACAAGGACAGATTATTAGACTTATAGACGAACACGAGTACATGCACAAAACAGTAACGACAAGAACGACACACCCTCTCTATTCAAGCCTGTCTACATTTGATTAAGACCCAACGTGCGCTACTGGTGTCCCCTGACGTCACGTGTAACGTCGATGTTTCAGACATATTTATTCCTATTAAAGGAGAACACGTAGATCTACGTAAAATGTAAGTGTAAAACATAGCTTATTATTATATACTATATATATTTCAAATCAAATCAATTTAATAGAATAAACGAATAATTTTATATCGTGCAAACATCTTCGACACGTGACAAGTTTAAATGCAATGTATCGGGTATAACTATGGAATTTCCATTTTCAAATTCTGAACATATGTAGAGTAAGGAAGCCGAAGACGCAATTGCAATCTTTCCGTCTAATAAATTTCATACATGTATTTCCTGTGGGTCTTGATACATCTGGTGATAGCCACTTTCTCCATTTCTTCGAAATCGTTCGTTCCTTATGCGCTTGCCTCCACGTACGGTATGGAGAGATGTTCCTAAGAGGTTCTTTTCCTTTTCTACAGTTTCTTCGCTCACTGCCGCTAATATATCATTCCCGGCTTTCAATGCCGTATGTGACCGTTGAGATTTTGACTTTCCGATTATAGTTTTTATGTCTTCTATTACACATTCAGAAACTTTTAGGTCTATTTTTTCTTGGCGGGAATTGATATGGATTTTATTGTAGGAGATTTTTCTGCTTTTAAATAAAATTCTAATTTCCTAATGGCGCTCTATTTTGGAAAGGTGTTTTTACATAAATATTCCTTCTAAATTTTGGGCTTTTATTTTTTTGCGCATACGGTATTCTTGCTTTCTGTTTTTCTCATACCCTTTTTATCTTGATTTTTCGTTCGTTTTTACCGTTTCTTCACTGCTTCAAATATTTCTTTATACACAGGTTGCTACTTCCATTTCTTACATTTTCGGGATTTTAACTTCAACTGTTTTCTGTGATTTTTCCACTTATTTGCATACAGATGTATTTTATCACTGAGTTCCTCACCCGTTCTTTTCATCCTTCAGATCTATCAGAAATAAAAAAAGAACATCGAGTCTGACGTCCACATATAAAACGTTACGCGACGTCATAAATTTACAAATATGCACTCTTTTATTTATCGACAACAAAGAATCTAATATGATAAGGTATTGCAATTTATATATTAAATTAATGTACAGGAAAAAGTGTTTTTAATCTCTAAATGTTTAGTTGGTACAACAAACAGATCAACTGTACAAAAACTGACGTCAGCATAAGAAGAAAATTGTCAGTATATCAGGTAATGTAGCAGGCAGAAAAAGGGCTCGGAGAAAACGGAGTTTGTGTGTGTGACACAGACAGAGAAGAGTTAGGCACAAGGACCGTTCAGAGGTGGGGGACGCAGGAGAAAATTAGAATATCGGGAGTACAGACAGACATGGTCAAGCAACTAAGGCAGTCGGGGCCGGAAGGGAGCTGGTCTCAACGTGGAATTTACCAGAATAAAATGAACCAGCATAATTTGTGGACACATGAGTCATTCTGATTAAATTTACTTCAATGTTCATTTATGACCATATATATATATATATGACTAGCTGCCGACACCTACTAAGCCGTGTTAGTGGACGTAAGCAGAAGACCTCTGTAGATGTCCACCTACATTGGTGTAGGACCGATACAGGTGACGACATGGCAAAGTTCTTGGATGATTGTTATATCCTGGAAAGAGGAAGGATAAAAGGCAAGTGATCAAGACAAGTCTTTCACAAGGAAGCAGCATGCACACCACACCGCCCGGACAATGTGTAGTGGACCAAATGTCATAATGTTCCAGTTTAGAGAGTCGAAGAGTCGTATGCACTGAGGATGTTGAAGTACCAAGACTTGGTTCGAGCATCCAGGTGTAACCGGGTTGGTGATAAATCAATAGGCAAGGAGACATGAGGTTTGGTAGCTCAGTTGGTATAGTGCAGGAAAGTTATTACTTCCAGGGTTCGAGTCCCGGTCAAGCCATTGATTTTTTCACCACCAGTTACACAGGGATAGAAAATGAAAAATGGGAGGCTTTCTATCTCAGTCAGTATGGAGGATTTTATTAGTTAAAGGCACGGAGGGCTACAGTCCGACTTAGTAAAACTTTAACAGCATATAACTAGATATGACTTCAGTGTAGCAGACTAGACCTGCCGCTGACATAGACTGATCAACCTTACGGGTGTACCGAGTGTTAAAGAGAATGATGATGCCAACGTGAGCAGACAAACTGTATTATCAACAATTATGGCAAATGAGTAGTATTTGCATTGGTGCATTTACATCAGTAACATGAACAACAAATTCTTAAAATTTTTAATTGTTTTTACTAATTAGAGTTCCGTTCCGCCATGGCAAGCTTCAGATGACGGTATGAGATACGCGTATACGTCATCACATACGTCATCACATATATCAGACATAACTAGTTAGTAGTAGCATAATTATTGTTTTCATTTAATCCGGGATGGATTTAACCATACTTTACTTTACTCGAGATTGAGTTACTTAATTTAGAGGGGGCCGCCGTAGCCGAGCGGTTACAGTCGTGGACTACAAATCTCTCAGCCCCTCACCGCTGTGGGTTCGAATCCCGGTAGGGACTTCGGATCTTTCATGTGAGGAAGCCTTCCAGCTGGCTTGCGGTAGGTCGGTGGTTCTACCCGGGTACCTCTGTGTGCTCGGGGTCTTCCTCCACCTGTTATTAGCTAGACGTCGCTATATGATTGAAATACTATCGCAGCGATGGTAAACCCCAATATAACAACAACTTAATACTTAAGTTAAGACTGAACCTGCTGTTTGTTTCAGTGAACTACACGTGCCTGAGCCTGGAGTTCGACATCGTCAGGAGTGTCGGCTACTACATCACCCAGCTCTACATCCCCAGTATGATGATCGTCTGTCTTTCCTGGCTTTCCTTCTGGCTCGATATCGACGCCGTGCCCGCCAGAATATCCCTAGGGCTTCTCACAGTCCTTACCATGACGACGCAAAGCTCAGGCGCACGTGCATCCCTACCAAAGGTGTCCTATGTAAAAGGTGATATATTTTCTTTCGCTGTGGCAAAGATAAATGAAATGTAGGTAACAAGCAAGACAAAAACCTCACATTTTCAGCAATTTCATATGCTTATCTACTGGAGTGGAATACGGTACGCTTGGAAACGGGTATTTAACAATACTGGCGTTGATTGCTGATTTCGGTAGGATGTCCTATCCATATGTCAAGACTAACTTGACCGTTTTATTCCTAACAATTGAAAATCAGAAAAAAACCTATATATATCCAGCTGCAGGGGGTATCCTTGTAAAGGGCTTCTTGTGTATAACTTTGGGATGGTCTACTTTTACTTTTTCTGGTGCCCGTTGCAGGTATTGATGTCTGGATGGCCACGTGTCTGTTCTTTGTGTTTGCGGCCCTCATAGAGTTTGCCTACGTCAACGTACTGTCGAGGATTGAGAAAAGAAAGCTGAACACAGTACAAAACCTGGATCCGTCCGACCCGACCAAAGACCCGGATGATCCTCAGGTTAAATCATTGAGCGATTTTAATTTAGCAAATTACATTTTTCCATCATTTAGCGAAATAAAGATCTCGTGATATGATTTTCATCTTAATATTTAATTTGAGCAAATGTTATATATTTGAAATAAAACAATAAGCTACAGTTAAATGTCTGTAATGGAAACATTGGTTGTTTGAGTTTCATATCATTGAAAGAATTTTCACCGACATGTGCATGATTTAGAAACCTTGCCTTGACATCGGGCCAGTCTGTCCTGGAACTTACCATATTGTATAATTATGCTGAAATATGTCATCAAAGGATATAATTCCAGCAATAATTTTGGAGTCGGGAATAAAAAAAATTCATTAAAAGATATTAGGAACCACTTTTTGTTTAATGTATTTATAAATCCAGATCTTGCTTTGTCTGATAATATATTGTTAGATATTCATATTTCAGGGACCGTGTACAGTAGAGCCGAAGAAATTCAGCATATTAACACCAAATCGAGAGAATGCAAGAAACCTAGACAAACTATCGAGGGCCTTGTTCCCGGCTGTGTTTTTCCTCTTTAACCTCGTGTATTGGTGTGTATATCTATTCTGGGAACCAGATAAATCGGATCTAGTCTGAAGCAAGTCTTGATGATAATGCAAACAAATATTTAGTAGGGTGATGTCGCAAGTAAACATTTGATATATGCGAGTTTGTTATGTGATAGGTTTTCGTCTAGAAAGTGTTAATACATGTATTTGATATTTGTGTCTCGAAGTAATACTATTTACTATTTAAAATAATTGTACCACATCTCGATGAGATATAATCCATATTTACTCAAAATAAACACTTTTCTTATTTCTCTGCTAACTGCTGACGAAGAATGGAACGATGTTGTGTAGCCAATACTGTGAATGAATCTATGTGAACGTGTGGTCTGTAAAGAAAACAAAGGGAAGCAACTTATGAATACTGGAATGCTACAAATCGTTATACATCTTATAAAAAATAAAGTTCTGTCAGACACTGTGAGATATGTTTTTTTTTTTATCTCACCGATAAAACAAAGTGATTCATCTGTTAGCATAGAAGTAACCAATATTCAGTTCATTTATCACCATAATCGTCGACGTTTGTCTTTGAGGGTATGTCTAGCATTCTTTATCCGTATAGATTGGAGATGATTGGAGATGATTGTCGATGGAAATCATACAATTTAGAATAAATAAACGTTAAAAAATAAATGAAAGATGTAATAAATGTAATGATCATAAAGTTAATTGCATAAAATACAAAAAGAAAAATGGAATTTTAACATTTATTTGAGGTCATCCTAAATTTGTGGCCAATCAGAAGCTCTGATCATTCAAATTTATCAGCGATATATTTCAAAAGTTCACCTTACTATTCGCATGAACAAAATAGATCAATCTATTTAACGAAAATTTTAGGATGACTTTTAAGTTGGATTGACATTTCTCCATACAATAGAAGCCCACGCTCGCCACGGCTTTTAAGTCTGTAGAAATACTTTGATAGACTCTATCCTATACATAGATTATGAAAGCAAAAATCATGAAGTTTAGAAGTTTTTATTTCTCAAAATCCAGAAGGTCAATGACCCAAGTGGACATATACATGTACAGTTAACACATATGATACATATATAGACAAAAAAAAACAAAAGAAAAAAAAACATGTAGAATTGATGATTATATCATTGAAATGTGCACCATTTTCAATTATATGCAAGTCTTTCTGATATAATTTGTAGACACAAATGTATTTGCGTTATTTACTATTAATTTTGTAAGTCTTTACAATCACTGATCCAAAATCTTTACAAGGCAATCGATGAACAACATTCCAGCATCCACATACCTACTGAAAACGAAATATAGGCATGACAGCTGGAAATTAAAATACAAATACATGTACATGTATACATAATATACACACATATAAATATTATTATTATTTATTACATGTAACAACAGAAAATTACATCAAAATCCAAAGGCTCAGTGAGCATAAAACTTACCTGCATTATATCATGATACTCGCTTTCACCTGTAGTATTATCAAGAACTGCGAGAATCATGTAATGTATACTTAGTTATTCAGATGAATATAGTACATGAGTCTTCATTTTTATGCAAAGAGCTTTTGGTCATGAAAGAAAAAACTATGTGAACCGGAAGTAGTAACTGAAATGTAAACTAAAAACAACAACAATATATATGATCTATAGAGGCCAATGATTTACATAGCACGTATGACTAGTGTTTGGAGTAGTGGTGTAAATCTATGTAGGATCTAATCCTTGTTGACATTATGTTTATCCTTAATGTCGTAGCGGACAACGGAAAGTGGATGCAGTTTGGTTTAAAAACTCACGTGCGATGCAGTTTTAGACACCAATGGTGGAACGGAGCGCAATTTATTGGTATTTCTATTGGTATTTGTACAGGATCATGAAGACATTTTTGGAGAATATCATAGTCGTTATCATAGTCGTCAGTGTTGTCATTGACGTCATCATAGTCGTCACTGCTATCATGGCGTTATCAAAGTCGTCAGTGTTGTCATTGACGTCATCATAGTCCCTTTTTTGAATGTGATATTGGAATTTTTCATTAGAAGTAAGGTTGCTATTCATCACAAGCATTAGTGTTGGTACCATTCCAATATCATATTGTACTTTTACCAAACCGCCGTACGTTTTTGGATGTTTGATACTTATATACATTATGCATTATGTTGTTCCATACTAGAGTTGACATCATAATGAAATCAGACAAATATTTTATATTACATCTGCTACTTTTATCCCTTTTAAACATGCATATGCAATTTCAAAATAAATTTGTAAAATTCGAGTTGTGCTTGTTATTCAAAGGGTTTCAAAGGGATTTTGTTCAAAGACTGTAGAAGTACATATTTATATTTTGACTCAAACCACACAGTTTCACCCTCCTCATTTGAATTTTGATACATATATGCTGAGAGGCAGTCTGTCTGCCAGTCCACCTTGAGCGTGCTGTAGGACAAAAACGCCCGCATGATTCGTTTCTAACAATTGTTTCTATCGTTCGCAGTTGCATCAAGGGTTGATTGTGACCTTGACATACCCAGAGAGGAGAGTCGTGGACCGTCCGGTGACGGCGATCTCGCAAGTTGGGCGACGGCTTGGTTGCCAGTGCGGTAATGTTGGTAAAGGCAATGCCTGTCTTTCTTTTTCGGCTAATCTGATTTCAGGGGAATCTTTCACTTCCGCGGCTCTCAAGGACGTTGTATAGCAAATGGACTCGCTAGACAAAAGTGGGCGATAGTGTTTGTTTGCGGTAGGTGCCGTTGTTAGACTTCATGGGCATGCAATCTCGCTGCCGATTCCCTCTCCACATAAGTTGAAATGACATAGCAAACGTCGGTAATGTCTAAATAACAGTCAACAGACCGACCTGGACTAAATCTCCCCTAAAATCAAGACAAATCGAATCAAAGCCGAAATCATCCCGGATAACGGATAAGCTGAATTATGAGAGGAATTATACCTTGATCTCATGAATATTCATGTAAAATATATGACTTTAATGAATAGTGATTTACAGTACCATATACGGTATGTAAAATGGACAGTGTAGAATCTGTGCTACAATATTGTATTAGCAAACAGAGCAGACACAGGGCTGCGTTCAGTTAACCATAACGCTTGCAATTGTTGCATTCTATATATACTACAGTAAAACAGGAGTGCAAAGGCTATCGTTACGGTCTTTTATCGGTAATTGAACGCAGAGCTGGAGTCTACTCATTTTGCCATTGCCTCAAAACGCATCCATATGAAATAAAACGAAAAAATTAAATTTTTGGTAAAAATGATATAAAACAAGGCTCTGTCTAGTGTTGAATGAATGTTTTTAATCAGCGATGACCACTAACGATAGATTCTACTTATCACAGTTAACACACTGTCAACTGTTTTCGTCAGTGTGTTGTCATGGGTTCTGTAATCCTAACGGCAGTAATTCGGCTTAAATGAATATACATAGAAAGTATGTTTCCCAAGCCACATGTAATTTATATCATTGAATTCAATAAAATTTCTTTAAAAAAGTTTAATAATGATACTTACAATTAAAAGAAGTGTGTTTCATATATCATAACAAAAAATAAATAAATACTTCCGGTGAATACATTGAATCTGTCGATAATGTAAATGGTCACCATGAAAAGTGAACACACATAGTGTCTTGACGGTTTGCTATGATCTTGTCAAATAAAATATACCGGTCTCGGTAGTGGAGTGGCTTGAATGTCCACCACGGAAGTCGTTAAAATTGTATCGGTATAGCTCCATTGTTTGGCGCTCCGTTTATAAAGGTAAGTCCAGGACCAGCTGACACCGGGTCAGAATAACGTGACTGGGTGTGAGACAGACATGTTGAACCTGATATGTCACGGAACGTATATGTCACATGTGTGATATATCCGACCGAATAAATGACATCTGTCTAATGTGACATATTCGTTTGGTCATTTTTTGAAGTTTACTCAGAAACGTATATGTCACATATGTTGTGTAAACTATTAAACTATTTTTGTTAAACTCATTCCAGAAAGAGAGTTCACATAGAGCTACCTTGAATACAGATAAACGGGTGGTTCTATTCGAATGAATAAGTTCCTCAATTAGCATGAATAGGGCTCTTTGACTGCGCGGATGCAGAGACGGACGGACAGACAGTCTTATTACTACATGGCTACTGCATCCTGAATGAATATCTCGTGCCTGCGTGTTTGTATATGTAAACGATGAACTCATTACGCCCCCTCCCCATTCTCTCTTCAAAGAACGGGGGTACATGTGTATATTGCTTTACACATGTCGGTCGGTCCCCATATTTGTCAGTGAGGTTTGGCATCACATGTAGATAAACTCTATTAATTTTAATGTCAGAAAATCAAAGGTCAGGGTTTCAACATAAATACCCCCCCCCCCCCCCATCAATATATGGAGAACATTTTTATGTAGCCATCATATGTGGTAGGAAAGGTAAGAAGGTTGGTCATCACATAGCTGACCCCTACTGATTTTGGGGTCAGTGGTCAAGGTCACAGTTACTCTCATTTTGTAATCAGGTTACGATTGGCAACAACATGCATTATCCAGTTGATATTATTGGGGCGTAACGCCTTAGTTAAATATAAGAAGTCGTTCATGGGTATCAGTCACAAAACAGTCGCATAGTCTTTGTTATTTAACAAAAGATAAGTTTTAATTAATTTCATAGACAAAGCGACCATCTATAATCAGACTGCACATACGCACTATGTCATTGTAGATTGAAATATAATTCATAAAATAATCATAAACATACGCATGCATATCATATTAAAACATGTACATCTTATGTATGAAAAGTAATTTTCTTATTTATTCATTGAATATTTAAAGGTAATTATCTACTTCCTTCAAGATGCACAATGCGAAGATAGATTCGTATTGAATAACACACACACACACACACACACACAATTTCAGTCTTAAAGCGACGCCCATCTAATTACAGGTGGAGAGTGGCACCCTGATGGAACCATCGCCCTACCAAAAGCCAGCTGGAAGACTTCCTCAGTTGAAAAATTCGAACGACTACACCGGGATTCGAACCCATAGCGATGAAGAGTTGAGCGAAATTAGCTCAGCGGCTTTACTGCTCGGACTCGAAAGACAAATGAGAGAGAGAGAGAGAGAGAGAGAGAGAGATTTGCCTTATATTAAATTTCTCTAGGTTCTAACTCTGTTAATCAATAATCATTTTCGAACATTAATAAATAAAAAAAATATTAAACATATAATGATAAAAAATGGCTGTTGTTGAACGTCGTTATATATAATATTCATTGAAAAATTCATTTTTCTACACTCATTTCTCTGCATGTGAGATATTCGTTTTGATGTTCCTATAAAAATTTAAGTATACATCACATTTTCATGTGCGTGATATTTTCGCGTGTGATGTATTTGGTCGAATTTTCACTCGTGTGACATACGTTTCGTGACATAAGGTTCAACACAACATTTTTACATGATTAAAATACTGCCGGTTGGACATTACGCCAAAACAAACAAAATATTTTAAATAAAAACAAACACAATATACTTGTAAGACAGACAAAATGTATTTTTGTTACACATTGTAAAATATATTTAACAGTAAGACAATGTCTGGCTTTAATTTCATCAGGATATATTGTATACGTTTTTCTGAATATTGAATCTATATAGCAGGTAAGGAACAAATGTCTCTTGGATAAATTCTGCTGAAGGTAAATGATACCGGATACCCCGTATATGCACGATAAGCACGTGCATTACATGCGACACCTAGCGGTAAATCTTGCAACATTTCCATAGTACAACAGCTGAACAATAATTAATCCGTGCAACATCTAACCACCGCCCGGATACCCTCTCTCTTCAAGGTGGCTTCAAGAGCCTGCTTGGCATCCTTCAGTGTGAATCTGTGTGTCACCAGGGGCTTGAGGTTTACCTTGCCTGTAACATAGGTGATTCTGTACATTTGTAGGCTCCCAACAATGAAACAAGACACCATAATGTACTCCTATGTTTTATTACTTCCCCCTGGCAGGGGAAGGGCTGTATAAGAAGCCGTCTCAAATGTGAATTTGCTTCTTCCTAAATGTTTAGGGAAATATCTTTGCAGTTGGCACAGACGGAGTGTCATACGCAGCAACCAGATTGCTAAGTCAAAGCAGAAGGTCATACTCGGGGGTCAAAGTTAGAAAATGAATGTCAATTTCCTTGTTCATGCTTTTATGTTACAACAGATTGGAGGAGTTTCAAATAACGTGGAACAAATGATTGTGCGACGCGCCAAAAACACCCCTACAGATTGCTAGTTCAAAGGTCATAGTCATGCTTCTTCCGGCATATCTGGGTCATAGTATTGCCATGGCCATGAGTGGTACGTCAGCTAGTAAATAACATCTGAATGTTCATCGCTAACAAATAGCAGTGTTGTGGGGGTATTAATCAATTTCAGTGATTAGTTTTAGAGATGAGATAATATGTGATGAGTTTAAAAACAGGGTTAAAAATTAATTCAACCGGCATCAAAACGAACTCGGAGTTATAATGAGATCAAATATGTCTACGGCGTGATGCTGGAAAGAGGCAGCACTTATCTGCCTAGGTAGACACTGTATCCAAATGCCTGAAATACTATCGGTGGGGCGTTAGGCTCAACATAATTTGATCCCAGTACAATGAGTTTTACCTGAGGCGACCAGGGCCAAGGCCTTAGGGAAACAGTTGACGTAGGCGTTACAACCACGTAAATCGACCTCCCGTAGAATGGCGTCCTGTATTGGTATATCCATGGTCTCGTGTCCGATACCGACCAGTGCAACACAGCCTCCTGCCCGGGTCGCCTGAGGACACATAAGTTATGTACATTGTAGATAAAGGATCTGACGTCAGCTGTCTGCTCCATGGCCGAGTGGTTGTAGTAGCCGACTTATTACTTAGCCCCTTACATCTGTTTGTTCGAATCCCGGTCTCGTCACTTTTTTTTCATGCGAGGTAGCCTTCCGGGTTGGTGGTTCTACTGGGGTGCCTGTGTGCACTCGGTGTCTCTCCTGATCTTCCATCAAACCAAATTATAGTTTATTTTAATATTCATTCAATATGTTTGTTTATCATATGACATGCTCCAACAGCTGTTTCCGGTTTCGTATAACCATCACATATATTCCTATATTTAACACGTTACATATAACTTTCAGGCCGAATAACATCACTCCTCGTCACGTGCGTGTATTCTATATATGTATATGCGTGGTGTGTTGAACTCGAACAGCTGGATTAAATGTGTTTGACGCAACTATGATAAAAAATATGCATTATTCATATGATGTTGAAAATGTATGAGAAATACACACGTTAAATCGTTATTTCATTTATTATTGAATAACTGTCATATAAGTCGTATGATAAAAATAATCTGACAGGAAATTTCATTCATCATAACTTTATTTTACTACACTCGTTCATGAAAATGTTATTATGTTATTAACATTTTTAGAACGAGTTTAGTAAAATTTGATATGAAATAACAATTCATGTCAGATCCTATATATATGACATAAACCTACATGTATAGAGGTTTGTACACTTGCACGAGCTCCGCAACATTCAATAGCAATAGATGGCTTCTCTCCAATGACTTCAATCACTTTACCAGCGGCGTCTTCTGGTTCCAGGGATTTAACGTTAACGGTTGCATCTGCCCCGAGTTGTTTTGCAACGTCTAAACGTGCCTGATCAACATCTGCAATAAATAAATTTATTGAAATAAAAATGGTCATCAAAATATGGCTAGTCGATAATTGTCATCCTTCCCTCCCCTTCCCTATCCCCCTCTCTCTCTCTCTCTCTCTCTCTCTTCCGCCCTTTTCACAGTTGAATATCGCAGTTGTTATTTCTAAAAATAAACTTTCAAAGCGTGACACATGTTTGTCCTGCGGTTTGGGGGCAAGAATTTTTCATGACCTTCCCAGACACTAAGTACTGGTCCGATGCAGGAACCGTCGAGAGGGATTCGTATGATTTGTAAGAACTTGTTTTCCAATCGGCGTAAAATAAAAAGGTGTAAACATTAGAGGTCGTGTGTTCGGTCCACGGCCGCTTCATACCAAGTCGTTAAAATGGTACATATATACGATCGCCTCCTTTGCGCTCATGATATAAATGCAATTTCAGGAATGGTCGGCCCGGTGTCAAGGTAACGGAATGTGTGTGGCACCATGCCTATATCTGTAACTTAAGTATTGTGTTAGATGGACGAACCTGTAACACAGACCACTGCAGCACCAGCGGCCTTGGCTGTCATCAGGCTAGTGAGTCCTATTGCTCCTGAAGTTGAGAAGAAGAAGAAGGGTATGAAGATAATGATATCATTAACATCACTGTCATGTAATGACTGGCACAGGTGATAAACGCATTTTCTAGTTATAGCCTACTTGTATGTTGTATGATATTTATGAACATGTTTTGCGATGACATTTTACTCTCTTATATGCCACAATCAAGAGAAAGAACAATCTCAGAGAAGACATCTGACATACATGTATATACATCTTCATCCATCCCTTTAAAAGCATTGAACTAACAGGAGGGCCATGGTGGCCCTGAGACTACTCACCTAAAAACCAGGTATCAATGAGAGGGAAAGAAACAGCAAATATCTTATGATGTTATGGAAAATGGGCTCTGCTCCCTGCCAGCCATAAATTCAATGCATACTCTTTTCAAATTTGTACTAAAATGGGCTTCGCCCAATGGAGGCCATGTTTTTTTTACCAATCTAAATAATTTTAACAAACTTATTAGAGTGTTACCAAAGGACATCTGTCCCAAATTATTTTGAAATCTGGCCAGTAATTACTTTTTTTTCTTTTTTTTCTTTTGTGGAGAAGATTTTCAAAGTTTTCATATGTTTTTTCCATTTCCATGACAACCAGAGTTCTGCATAGAATCAAATTCTTTGAACAACTATGAAAAGGCATCACCCAAGGAACATTCCTGTGAAGGTTCTTAAAAATTGGTCCAGTGGTTCAGGAGGAGATGTTGTTTAACGGACATTGACCCATCCTAATGGCTCACCTGAGCACAACGTGCTAAAAAGCAAACAGTGGAATTGTTGAAACATTTTACCTCAAGATTTCAGGCATGGAATTTTTTTCATCAAAACAATTCACGGTCTGATTTGGATTAAGCAAATTCCTAAGACCAAGAGATGCGCTACTCGGCGAAATATCGTAAATTCTCGTCTCGGAAATGTGCGTTAGAACGAGAGTATCGTGTTATAATACGCTAGCGAAAAAAACTGCTCAAGCTCAATATTACGATTCATTAACGAATATTCGTTTGATATTTTAATATATAGAATAATATAATCAATTTAAAATGAATGATGGTGATTTAAGGAACGGCCATGTTTATACTTTATTATTCATTTTATGCCTCTTCTAGCGAGTTCAAGAATAATGAACTATATGATGCTTCAGATATCTGAATTTAAAAGATTTTATTAATTAAATAGATATATGTTAAGACGACTTCAATTCCACTAAATGACATCTGATATTTATCATCAAGTATAAAATCAATGAATCATCAAAATACATATACGTTTTTGATATATAATTATATGAATTCACAGAAAACGTTTTTGCAATCCAATTTAACATCTAAATGCTGTTTAAATTTAAGTAGCGCATCTCTTGGTTTAATGGCTTTTGGTTACTTTTCAATACATATGTGATAAGAATGTAACGAAACACAATCTTTTGTTACAAGGAAAAGACCATATTCCTCATTAAGTTTTGGATATATATGCGACACAGACAATTTTCCCATCTCTATAGTATTGGACGAAACAACAAGCATTAATTTAACATGCTGGTGAAAATTCCTGTAGAATTATGACACAAGCTCATACAGTTTTAAAGATTTTTGCGACACAACTATTTAAAAATGATACAAAGGCTACAGGTCTGCACATATTGAGTGAAACAATAAACAAAACCTCAGGTGTACAACGTTGAATGCTGGTCAAGTTTTGTGACTCTGGCTCATACAGTTTTGGAGAAAAACGCGACACAGCTATCGGTCATAGCTCTGTATATATAGGGCTTTATGTGTGAAACATTGCATACAGATCAACACTCCTTGCAAGTTTTGAGACTCTTGTCCATAAAGGATTTGAGATATGGCTCCGGACGGAAAAACAGGTGTGACGAACAGACGGACGTCATTAACAATATCCCTTCCCCGAACCTTTGGTTAGGCGAGCAGACTGGGTGATAAGACAAGATTTACCTGCCCCTGATACAAGATTTACCTGCCCCTGATACAAGATTTACCTGCCCCTGATACAAGAACCTTGCTGCCAATATCAACTCCCGCCCTGTGACACGCGTGGACCGCTACGGATAAGGGTTCAAGAAGGGCGCCTTCCTCTGTGGTCACGTGATCCGGTAACCTGGCAACGTACACGTTTCGTATTGTATGATAACTTTTTACAAGGGGCCAAACGCAGTCGAGCGGTTATAATAGGTTTTTTTTTCTATCAGTAAGCCTATAACCGCTATGGGTTCAAGTTCTGGCAGTGTAATTGACTTCTTTCACGTGAGAAGGTTTTCCAGCTGGTTTAAGGTAGAACGGTGTTTCTACCATTATTGGATCACCTTCACTTTTCCTCAGACTAAGACATTACCAGAATTCTTTGACAAACTGGATCAGTAAAACTGCGAAAAGTGCAATACCTAGATAATCGCCTCGTTTAAACTAGATGTTTATCTTATTAAGATTATCTTTGCCTGTCTGTTTTGTGGCGGCATACAACGTGGTCAGCACAAGGAATAGAGGAATATACTTCGGAATAGGCACAGTGTTCGGATAATCGCTCTAACATGAAACGAAGGTACTCAAGAAATCAAACCTTGTATGTATATATGGAAGGAAGTATTTCATGCATACTTACTTGAAACAACATTCCGCCGGATGGACTTGATGTTTAGTAAGGAACCCGTCAACCGGCGGAATACCGCTTACTTTAATATTCGGACACATATTATAACGGCCAGTCTTGCAGTCATGGCAACGGTGGCACGAGACTACGGGCTCCATAGCAACCCTGTCACCTGTAGTATATAGAAGTCTGTTGCTTACTATATGTTACACATATTACTTGATTGGGTGAAACTCGAATGCATAAAACAATCATGGTTGTCTATGTCTTATGCAAGAATAGGATTTCGGTTGTTTAAACTCAGGTTTTTCCATCGGTCCATTATTATGCAATAATGTATCATATAATTTATGTAGAGTAAATTTGTGACAATCCTAAGATCGATGAGGGATGTTCGGACAATCGCAAGGCTCGAATTACCGAGAATATTTTCCCTCTGTTTCTTCCCACCGGGTCTTGAAATGTACGTAGGCACGATGTTCGGAAAATGGCTCCTCGGATGTTACAATTTCACTGTGAATACACACATTTCAACTAACTGTTGTCGTGGGTCATAGTTTATACAAATGTACAGTGAAATGACATGCGGTCGAATCAACTTTCATAAGATGATGAATGATATCTTAAAATCAGGAGAGTCCAGATTCATTGTGCCTGTAAACAAAATCAACAATATCAGTAATACCTGAAGAGCACTTACCGACAGCTAAGCTGGAAACACCTTCACCAAGCTTAGTGACCTGTCCAGACCCCTCGTGCCCCAGAACAACGGATCCATTGATATCCATGTGTCCGAAACTTCCCTCCTGCCAGAAATGGACATCAGTACCACAAACACCAACATGTTGAATTGCAAGCTGCACCTCTGAAAACAATCGTTTGTAAGAAGAAGAAGAAGAAGAAGACGATGATGATGATGATTAAAGAATGAGATGAAAGAAGAAGAAGGAAATAAGCGAAAGAAGATGACGATAATGATTGAGTTCTGAGAAAAAGAAGGACTGTTGAAAAAGCCTCAGGACTGTTGACTTTATTGTTGACTAATATAATTATCCCTTGACAATATAAATACTGGTATGTGACCTTCATTAAAGAGAAGCCCAGCATCGGGCCTTACCACAACCTTGTGAGCATGTTATTGCACATGGTCTGTCATAAGAGTATATATGTATCTAGAGAGAGAGAGAAAGAGAGAGAGAGAGAGAGGCGTAATTAGATTTTCAATCTTGAGGGATACCACGTGTTTTGCTATCGCATAGTATGTAATTATACGAGCCATCTTACTAATTAGTGAGTATCAGTTTACTGGCCGTGATATTTTATACGGAAAGCTTCATGTATAAGTCCGAACATTTGTTTGAGAAGAGACCCGTGGACTGAATTGTTGCAATACTTTATACACCTCTGTCTTATGGTGGAATTGACTCAGATGATGTCGGTATGAGGTTTAAAACAAACGTACAATCCATACACCAAACATACACACAAAGACACAAGCATTGACTTGCTTTAACACAGCAAACTATATCGTCACTCACGATTCTTACACCACTTTTTATCGCATTTTTTAATTAAAATTTAAATATACAGTAATTAAGCTCACGAAATATTGATCTAATGTTATATACTCACGTCCTGGCCCGGGTTCCGTTATAGGACGGTCCTCCTGGAAAGTAGTAATTAAGTATAGGTTAATGTTTGTTATCGAGGGTTTAACAAATTAAACCGCTAAATTAAACTTGTTAAACCCTCGATAACAAACATTAATTAACTTACTTAATGTATGGAATTATGTTTTGACGTTACTATCCAAGTCCACCTCTACACGCATGCGCACAAAGATTGGTCGTATATACTAGGTTACCCATTGAACCAAGTGGTTTAACGAGTTAAACCGATCGAAAATTTTTGAAAAATACTGCAATCTCATTGGTCAAAATATAATTCCATACATTAAGGACGTTCCAGCGGGTTACAGCTGATTTTGATTTTTTTTTTAATTTCTCATTTATTTTAAGTAGAATGATAGAAGACAGGCCAAATTTTAAGATTCATGTGTTAAGAATATCATCAAAAGTATATTTGCCAAATTTTGAAGGTACAAATATTCACATTTTAGTGTTTTTATGCAAATTTGGCTAAAATTTCAATAAAAAAGCAGTTTTAGTTAAAAAAACAAATCTGGTGAGGTATGTATTTTTTTACATTTTCAGAAAGCATTTATATCAGAGAACTGACTCTGAAAAAATAAAGGAAATCTGTCTGTTGAATTTTTTTTTATTTAGAAAAATATATATAAAAATTCAGTTTTTGGATAGTTTTTGTGTACATTTTGGTCCGGGCACTAATGAGATTTTATGCCCTTTTGGTATTTTCAATGCATATTTGACAGTATTTTTATCTGAAACTTATAGAATACATTAAAAGTTATAAATAATGATAAAAATATTTTAAAAATATCATTTTAATATGCTGTTTCAGTATTTAGAAACGAAATCTTTCTTATCTCTTAATGCCATGTTTTATCAACAAATTTTTAATTTATATCTTTTAGTTAAAGTCTAAAGTACTTTTATGCAAATTTTTAGAAAAGTCTGTCCGTTAGAAAAAAACAACCGCTGAAACGCCTTTAAGTGCATTATTATTCTATTATCTTACTTGTGACATTTCCAACGAATTAGACATTTTACACACACATGTAAACTTACTATCTTAAGTTCCTTGTTTTCATACAGAACGAGTGACGGGTTCTTCTCGGTCATCTTGTAAATGGAACACCACTGTTCACAGATACGTACATGTTATCTATTATAGTCGTAGCCTACAGCACTAACGCATGCGCAATGGCATTTTCCGTGCAGTTTTTCTATCAATCATACTTCAACCCCTTTTGAACATGAATATTCATGAAGTAAAGGATGATTACGATGCGTACTTCTAGAGGAAATACCGAGTCTTGATACTCCTGCCGACAATGAGATGTAGTAAATAGCGGTGTCCGGTGATATCGCGGGTTGTCTGGTATAACGGTAATGTCATTTTGTCGGGAAAGATTTTGCCGATCGCCACCTATATAGTGACACCACTTTGTAAACAGGAAGATGCAAGTCTTATAGAAATTAAAAAAAAGGTAATATGTCTCCACAAATGGTAAGAAAAACGTAAATTTCTTGCAGCATGCCGTCTTCCTACTAAGTCTGCTCACCCCATCTCTACCGAAATACGTTTTATGGCATAAATTGATAATGAATTGACAGACTTGATAAACGCACGAACTTTGTCTTCTGCATTGTTCAATGAACGATAATTGTTTTGATCATGTAGCAACATATGTAGGTGGAGCCTTCGTTCTTTTTTTTTTTCTTTTTTTTTTTAAGAAATATCACGATACCAGAGACTCGTGGGATGTTCTATATAGGCCAAAAATGGTGAACAATAACATGTTTTAATACGTTATTAGAAAGGATTAAAAAATAGATTGTTTTCATTTTATGGTGCAAAGGTGGAATAACAATGACATGCAGAAGTAAATAGAAGATAAGCATACGTTGATATTTTATTTCCGTTACAGTCATTAGTATCACGATATGAGGGAACACCAATCCTTATTAAATGTTGATGCTGTTATCCAGTGGTAGAGTCAAGGACCCTTGTGTTCGATTCCCAGCTGATATGATATATTTCATGACCTTCCTTTACACTAAAGTCTTTTTCTCAGAGGAAACGAGATAGAAATAAGTTAGAATAATTTGAATGTGTACTTCGGCGAGAAGGTTCAATCCTCGGCCGAGACATACCGACGTCGTTTAATTTGATACTGGTACCTTAGCACTCAATGCAGAAGGGCAGTTCCTTTGACTGGATGTGGTTTTATTACACATGCACACAACGTGATAAGCACCGAGGCAGAGCTATATCTGAAATGTTTTCGGTGAAACAAATAATAAATAAAACTTGAGAACATATTAATTCATTCAGTTTAGCTACCGTAACGAAACTACATGTATGTAGGAAAAGAATGCACCGGTCATTTGATGAATGCTTTCCATTGATGTACATTCAAAACATTCCTTTAGCAAAGAGAACAAGATAATAAAATAATGCTACAAATATAGTAAACCATCTGCAAAATTTAAACAGTATCATTTTAGTTCCCACAACAACAACAACAGCAAAATATAAAATCCTACGTTGATATCACATTGAAATATATTACAGACATTAAAACTTAATTAATCTATTGTCAATATCGTTTATTTTACCCCGTTTTCCATACCGTTAACACATGCAAATATGGTTGCTATCACGCGAATTAACAATAAACACGATATTGGTTACCGTCGTTATACATGTACACTGATTCTGAATCGAAGACCGACAAGCCAACCGAAACAATATACATGTATACATATGTCGTTTAAAAAAAATAGAAATGTAACTCGGTAAAATACAGAAATAATTTGACCTTGAATTGGTTAAGACTGAGTATATGTTGTCATAAATGTTTGGGTTTACTAACTTCAGCAATTTCAAAACTCAAGTACATAAAATATGATCGCTGAGATAAATAGAATGTTTATGAATAAAACTATGGTTAGTAATTATCGCTAGTAACTCTGTGTTAAAGTCATTTTAGACAAACATGATCTGGCCCCGTGTTCTCGAAAATATTTAGGCACGATCTCGGACTCAAATTTGAGTATCATACTCAAATCCCTATTGAAATCAATGGGCATAGTTTGAGTATAGGTGAATTTGCTACGCACCCGTGACTTAATTACTACGCATCCAAACTCCCGCCCATATTTTATTCGCCGATAAAATATAGGCAAATATTTATTATTTCGATTCTAACCATGCAAATATTTCGTACTTTGCCGGACTAATTTGCCTCATTCGTGTGTCATTCGGTTGCTAGGCGCGTGCCGACTAGGCTGTTACTTATATTGTATTTACCCCCACGAATGAAAATTGCAGCGTCACTATGTAGACATTTCCCGCAAAAAGTTTAAAAAATAAATAAATAAATAAACGAGTTAGACACAGAAAGATTTCACGCTGATAGCAATTTTGTTAAATCTACATCTACGTCATAGTGACCACCAAAACAACATTTCTCAAATTTGATTATGTTTTCAAATTATGAGCCTTATGATCAAGCTGAGAACGAAATTATACGTCATCTTTCTCCGTCATCAAATATGACGTAGGACCCTATAAATTTAGTGGTCTCCTATCGCTTAAAGTGATAAAAGAAAAATTCATGTACGGAGGATGGATTTAAATGGAGGTAGGATGAACGATGATTTTACTCAATATCCATTTTAAGTAGACAGAGGGAAAAAAGTAGTTCGGCAAAAAACAGTAACGATATCAAATTTATCTCACTGATAAATCCCAGTAAATCACTGATATATAAATATCATTAACTCTATTGATAAACGGCATATAACGGAAAGGGTGGGGCGCTCGATCGGTTTACGATCCGGGGGTGGGAAATGTAACGGCCGGTATTTTTTATCGCATATTCATAATTTAAAGTATGGGTGAGTTTAACGCCCCGTCTACAGTATTTCAGTCATTTAGAATGCTGCAGATGACATGTTTCTTATAAATCCTAATAATTATCACCTTCAACATTTGCGCATAAAATGTACAATTCTGGTTTTATTAATAAACGGATAAATATTATTGGACTACCCTGGCCGCAACATACCAAACTCGTATAAGTGGTCCCGGTGTAAGAACAATGTGACTGCGTCTAGTGCCGTGCCACTTGTCTATGGTGTGGTCTTATGTTAACAAAGTACTATAGGACTGTCGTTGGAACGTTCAACCCAAACAAACCAATTAAACCGATTTGACAGACGTGAGGTGAAATGTACGCTTGATTCACCTCATATCTAATTACACGGCTAATACCCCACTGCCAATACACCACTCTACACGTAAATACCACACTACTGTACACATTTCTAAAAGAGCAGCTATTTTCACGGTTGACCGTGGTCTCATAAATGAACCTAAAGGACGAATTCAAACTGCTGACAAATAACTTATCTGCACGACTTAGTGTTTCTCACAATATACTGAGTTCCCCTTTCGGTTTCATTTCCTTATGGATTTATTTCCTTATTTTGTGTCGAGCTGCAAGACAGCTCTACATTGATAGGTAAGGGGCAGTATTGATAGATTTCTATTCAAAATAAGAACTAGATGTCATTCGTCTAAACGAATGATAGGACTTTCTGCAACCTGTGTTAATGCAAAAAGCAGGAGATAGAAGTTTCATGTAATGACTCACCTCTGGTAGTATTTCATGTTCATGCTGATTAATTGACATTATATTCGCAAAAATAAGCGTTTATTACGAAAGCAGTAGTAGTAGTATGCTTATAACGTCATATGACGTCACGACTCAAAATATATTAAGAAATTCTGCAGAACTGCAAACTGTGTAAGTTTCATCTTTCTATCTCATCCAGAAGTTCTTTAGCCCTAAAATGAAATTTTTGGTCCTATGTTCGAATCTTACTTCAGCTACAATACTTCGGTTTTTCGGAATTAAGGTTAGCTGACAAAATATTCACACCTTAGTTTCAAGATGTACCATCTGTAAATTTTTGAAGAAAATCTGATCATAAATGTCGGCTGTAGAGCGCGAACACCATTTTTCACTATTTTTTTTTTTTTTTTTTTTTCACTATTTTTAGCTCTGACGTCACGTGACGTCATAGGGTGCTGAAAATGCTGTTGCTGAAAAGCGCATACTTTACTGCAATAACTCTGAAATTTTCATTATTCTGAACAACTGGCATAATGTCGAAATCATTGCCCCAAATTAAAACTAAGTGGTATGCTTATGACGTCCTCTGACGTCACGATTCAAAATAATTTTAGAAATGCTGCAGAACTGCAAACTGTGTAAGTTTCAACTTTCTATCTCATCCTGAAGCTCTTCAATCCTAAAATGAAATTTTCGGTCCTATGTTCGAATCTTATTTCAGCCACAGAACTTCGGTTTTTCGGAATTTCGGTTAGCTGACAGGATATGCACACCTTAGTTTTAAGATGTACAATCTGTGAAAATTTGAAGAAAATCCGACCATAAATGGCGGCTGTAGAGCGGGAATACCATTTTTCACTATTTTTAGCTGTGACGTCATATGACGTCATAGGGTGCTGAAAATGCTTTTGTTAAAAAGCGCATACTTTACTGTCATAACTCTGAAATATTCATTATTCTGAACAACTGGCATCATGTCGAAATCATTGCCCTAAAATAAAAATTAAGAGGTATGCTTATGACGTCACATAACGTTATATGACGTCACGACTCGAAATATCTGTAGAAATTCTGCAGAACTGCAAACTGTGTAAGTTTCAACTTTCTATCTCATCCTGAAGCTCTTTAATCCTAAAATGAAATTTTCGGTCCTATGTTCGAATTTTATTTCAGCCACAGAACTTCGGTCTTTCGGAATTTCGGTTAGCTGACAGGATATGCACACCTTAGTTTCAAGATGTACCATCAGTGAAAAATTTGAAGAAAATCCGACCATAAATGGCGGCTGTAGAGCGTGAACACCATTTTTCACTATTTTTAGCTGTGACGTCATATGACGTCATAGGGTGCTGATGATGCTTTTGTTTAAAAGCGCATACTTTACTGTCATAACTGTGATATATTTATTATTCTGAACAACTGGCATCATGCCGAAATCATTGAACTAAACTAAAAATTAAGAAGTATGCTTATGACGTCACATAACGGAATATGACGTCACGATTCAAAATGTATGTAGAAATTCTGCAGAACTGGAAACTGTGTAAGTTTCAACTTTCTATCTCATCCTGAAGCTCTTTAATCCTAAAATGAAATTTTCGGTTCTAAGTTCGAATCTTATTTCAGCCACAGAACTTCGGTCTTTCGAAATTTCGGTTAGCTGACAGGATATTCACACCTTACTTTCAAGATGTACCATCTGTGAAAATTTTAAGAAAATCCGACCATAAATGACGGCTGTAGAGCGCGAACACCATTTTTCACTATTTTTAACTGTGACGTCATGTGACGTCATAGGCTGCTGATAATCATTGAAATCAAAATTTCCTCACGTGACTAATAACCCATAAAAATTTCATCGTCCTAGGACTATTGCAACATATTAAAATAAGCGTTTAGTTAGGAAGAAGAAAAGAGTAATAATAATAAAAAATGACGTCACGTGACGTCATAT
This sequence comes from Solen grandis, assembly GCA_021229015.1. Lineage (NCBI taxonomy): Eukaryota > Metazoa > Mollusca > Bivalvia > Adapedonta > Solenidae > Solen > Solen grandis. The sequence continues at coordinate 29,250,369 of CM037777.1, forward strand.
GACGTTTATTTTCACATAATTGTTGGACACCCAGAGACCTACTAACTGACAAAATTTCAACTTTCTATCTCAAATAGGACAGTTTTTTATAAGCATCTAAAAATTGACGTCTTTGGTTCGAATCTTGGATCCGCCATAGATGCTTGGACTTTTCGAATTTTGAAAAACGGACACCGGTATGCACAATAAGAACGTGATATACACATTCTGTGAAAATTTGATAAAAATCGGCTTATTAATAATGGCTCTGGACCGTGTACAAACTTTCGTAGTCAATTTCAAATGTGACGTCATATGACGTCATAGGCTACTGAAAATCATTGAAATCGAAATTTCAGCATCTGAAGCATGGGTCCTTAAATTTTCATTGCCCTTCGACAATTTCAACTTATAGAAATACTCTTGTTAATATTAGAAATACATTATCATATAATGACGTCACGTGACGTCATATGACGTTTATTTTCACAAAATGTTTAAGACTCTCAGATACCTATATACTGACCAAATATCACTTTTCTATCTTAAATAGGACAGATTTTATAAGCATTTAAAAAACTTACGACCTTGGTTCGAATCTTGGATTCGCTATAGAACCATGGACTTTTCGAATTTTGAAAAACGGACACCGGGATGCACAACTAGAAATTAATATACACAATCTGTGAAAATTTGATGAAAATCGGTTCACAAACAATGGCTGTAGACCGCGTACAAATTTTTGAAGCATATGTCAATTGTGACGTCATATGACGTCATAGGCATATGAAAATCATAGAAATCAAAATTTCCTCACGTAACTAATAAGACATAAAAATTTCATCGTCCTACGATTATTGCAACATAGAAAAATAAGCGTTTAGTTAGGAAGAAAAAAAGAACTAGATGTCATTCGTGAAAACGAATGATAGGACTTTCTGCAAGCTGTGTTAATGCAAAAAGCAGGAGATAGAAGTTTCATGTAATGACTCACCTCTGGTAGTATTTCATGTTCATGCTGAACAATTGACATTATATTCCGAAATTAGTGCAAATGATAAGAACTAAGTATTAGTCTGTGACGTCACATGACATCATATGATATCATAACTCTAAACATATGTAGAAATTCTGCAGAACTGTAAACTGTTTAAGTTTCAACTTTCTATCTCATCCTGAAGCTCTCTAATCCTAAAATGAAATTTTCGGTCCTATGTTCGAATCTTATTTCAGCCACAGAACTTCGGTCTTTCGGAATTTCGATTAGCTGACAGGATATGCACACCTAACTTTCAAGATGTACCATCTGTGAAAATTTGAAGAAAATCCGACCATAAATAGCGGCTGTAGAGCGTGAACACCATTTTTCACTATATTTAGCTCTGACGTCACATGACGTCATAGTGTGCTAAAGATGCTTTTGTTCAAAAGGGCATATTTTACTGTCATAACTCTGAAATTTTCGTTATTCTGAACAACTGGCATCATGTCAAAATCATTGCCCAAATATGAAAATTAAGAAGTATGCTTATGACGTCACAAGACGTCATATGACGTCAAGACTCAAGATATATGTAGAAATTCTGCAGAACTGCAAACTGTGTAAGTTTCAATCTCATCCTGAAGCTCTTTAATCCTAAAATGAAATTATCGGTCCTATGTTCGAATCTTATTTCAGCCACAGAACTTCGGTCTTTGGGAATTTCGGTTAGTTGACAGGATATGCACACCTGAGTTTCAAAATGTACCATCTGTGAAAATTTGAAGAAAATCCGACCATAAATGACGGCTGTAGAGCGTTAACACCATTTTTCACTATTTTTTGCTGTGACGTCATGTGACGTCATAGGGTGCTGAAGATGCTTTTGTTCAAAAGCGCATACTTTGCTTTCATAACTCTGAAATTTTCATTATTCTGAACAACTGGCATCATGTCGAAATCATTGCCCAAATATGAAAATTAAGAAGTATGCTTAAGACGTCACATGACTTCATATGACGTCACGACTCAAAATTTTTGTAGAAATTCTGCAGAACTGCAAACTGTGTAAGTTTCAACTTTCTATCTCATCCTGAAGCTCTTTTATCCTAAAATGAAATTTTCGGTCCTATGTTCGAATCTTATTTCAGCCACAGAACTTCGGTCTTTCGGAATTTCGGTTAGCTGACAGGATATGCACACCTTTGATTCAAGATGTACCATCTGTAAAAATTTGAAGAAAATCCGACCATAAATGACGGCTGTAGAGCGCGAACACCATTTTTCACTATTTTTAGCTGTGACGTCATGTGACGTCATAGGGTGCTGAAAATCATTGAAATCAAAATTTCCTCACGTGACTAATAAGCCATAAAAATTTCATCGTCCTAGGACTATTGCAACATATAAAAATAAGCGTTTAGTTAGGAAGAAGAAAAGAATAATAATAATAATAATAACTAGATGTCATTCGTGAAAACGAATGATAGGACTTTCTGCAAGCTGTGTTAATGCAAAAAGCAGGAGATGGAAGTTTCATGTAATGACTCACCTCTGGTAGTATTTCATGTTCATGCTGAACAATTGACATTATATTCCGAAATCAGTGCAAATGATAAGAACTAAGTATTAGTCTGTGACGTAACATGATGTCATATGACGTAAGGACATGACTGCAAACTTGATTTCTAGTTTAAAGGTCCTATGTTCGAATCTTACTTCAGCCACAATACTTCGGTTTTTAGGAATTAAGGTTAGTTGACAAAATATTCAGAACTTAGTTGCAAAATGTACCATCTCTAAAAATTTGAAGAAAATCTTATCATAAATGGCGGCTGTAGAGCGCAAATACCATTTTTCACTATTTTCAGCTCTGACGTCAGGTGACGTCATAGGGTGCTGAAAATACCTTTGCTCAAAAGCGCATACTTTACTGCAATAACTCTGAAATTTTCATTATTCTGAACAACTGGCATCATGTCGAAATCATTGCCCCAAATTAAAATTAAGTGGTATGCTTATGACGTCCTATGACGTCACGATTCAAAAAATTTGTAGAAATGCTGCAGAACTGCAAACTGTGTAAGTTTCAACTTTCTATCTCATCCTGAAGCTCTTTAATCCTAAAATGAAATTTTCGGTCCTATGTTCGAATCTTATTTCAGCCACAGAACTTCGGTCTTTCGGAATTTCGGTTAGCTGACAGGATATGCACACCTTTGATTCAAGATGTACCATCTGTGAAAATTTGAAGAAAATCCGACCATAAATGACGGCTGTAGAGCGCGAACACCATTTTTCACTATTTTTAGCTGTGACGTCATGTGACGTCATAGGGTGCTGAAGATGCTTTTGTTCAAAAGCGCATACTTTACTTTCATAACTCTGAAATTTTCATTATTCTGAACAACTGGCATCATGTCAAAATCATTGCCCTAAAATGAAAATTAAGAAGTATGCTTATGACGTTATATGACGTCATATGACGTCACGACTCAAAATATATGTAGAAATTCTGTCGCACTACAAACTGTGTAAGTTTCAACTTTCTGTCTCATTCTGAAGCTCTTTAATCCTAAAATGAAATTTTCGGTCCTATGTTCGAATCTTATTTCAGCCACAGAACTTCGGTCTTTCGGAATTTCGGTTAGCTGACAGGATATGCACACCTTAGTTTCAAGATGTACCATCTGTGAAAATTTGAAGAAAATCCGACCATAAATGACGGCTGTAGAGCGCTAACACCATTTTTCACTATTTTTAGCTGTGACGTCATGTGACGTTATAGGGTGCTGAAGATGCTTTTGTTCAAAAGCGCATACGTTAGTTTCATAACGCTGAAATTTTCATTATTCTGAACAACTGGCATCATGTCGAAATCATTGCCCTAATATAAAAATTAAGAAGTATGCTTATGACGTCACATGACGTCATATGACTTCTGACTGAAAATTTTGATAATTCTGCAACTGCAACTGTGTATTTCAACTTTCTATCTCATCTGAAGTCTTTAATCCTAAAATGAATTTTCGGTCTATGTTCGAATCTTATTTCAGCCACAGAACTTCGGTCTTTCGGAATTTCGGTTAGCTGACAGGATAGGCCACCTTTGATTCACGAGTACCATCTGTTTGAAAATTTGTGGAAAATCCGACCTTAATTGAAGGCTGTAGAGCGCGTACACCATTTTTCACTATTTTTAGCTGTGACAGTCATTTGTGACTCATAGGGTGGCTGAAGATGCTTTTGTTCAAAGCGCATACTTTATATCATAACTATGAAATTTTCTTTATTCTGATCAACTGGCATCATGTCGAAATCATTGCCCTAAATTGAAAATTAGAGTATTGCTTATGACGTCCATGGACGTCATATGAGTTCTGACTGAAAATATTTTGTAGAAGAGAAATTCTGCAGAAACTGCAATACTGTGTAAGTTTCAACTTTCTATCTCATCCTGAAAAGGCTCGGTAATCCTAAATGAAATTTTCAGGTCTATGTTCGTATCTTATTTTCAGCCACGAACTTCGGTCTTTCGGAATTTCGGTTAGTGACAGGATATGACACTTTGATTCAAGATGTACCATCTTGTGAAAATTTGAAGAAAATCCGACCAAAATGACGGCTGTAGAGCGCGCGAACACCATTTTCACTATTTTTGGGCAAAAAGTCCTTATTATATTTGAAATGTGCTATATCCCCCGGGGACTTAAACCCAAGCAAAAAACAATTATTTACTTCTGCTACCAAAAAAACAACGTCTGGTCTTACTGTTGCAAAAAAATTGTATATTCTTTTAAAGAAAAGAAAAAAATGTATCACCTACATTAAAATCATAACAACAATGTCGCTTCTAAAACTACTATCTTGTGTCATTTTTAAATCCTGACCTTTGACCAAATTTTTAAAAATTTAAAAAAAGACGTAAAGGGAAAATGGACAATGCCCCAAAACAAGTTTAAAAAAAACTTAGGATTATTAAATTCTCAAGGAATTTCAGCGGAAAAAGGATTTTATTTTAAAAGGGGTCCCCGGCCCTTGATTTTGATCGAATGACACCCAAAATAAATAAGGGTCTTCAATGACAAGGGGAAATTTTCCCCTCCCAATTTTTAAAAAGCATGGTATAGTAAAAAAATCACTTGGGAAAACTTTGCAGCACGGAAAGGCCGTCCACGTGACCCTGAGAAAAAAGGGGGGTCAGTCACGCGTGACGGGAACACAAAAAATGGGGAGCTGCACCTAAGGTGAGTAGCTTTCCAAATGGGGTCCCCCCCCCCCCGGGGGGGGAACCCCTCTGACGTAAAAATGGGGTCAGTAAAGTGTGCCCCTTGAACGGGAAAACAATGGGGGAATGCTGCACCTAAGGGTTTGGATAGCTTTTCCAAGTGGCCCACGTGCCTTGACGTAAAAATTGGGGGTCAGTCACGCCGTAACCGGAACGGAAAAATTTTGGGATGCTGACCAAAGGGTTTGAGAAAGCTTTCCCAATTTGGGGTCAGGGGACGTAACAAGGGGGTTCGCCGACTGAACAAAAAAACAATGGGGATTCCCCTTAAGGATGAGTGCATTCCAAGTGGGTACGTCAATCCCTTTTCAACCCCCTTTTTCATAAAGTAAAACCCCGGTTTTTTGGGAAATACAATATATAAAAAAACTAGGGTATTATTTTAAATCGTGAGCGTAAACCCAAAGAATTTTAATGAAGGGAAAGCAGACGTTTTGGGGTGCGTGTCATATAAAAATTTCCCTTTTACCCCCTCTTTTCTCTCTTTCTCTTCTCTCTCTCTCCCCTCTCTCCCTTTTGGTGTTTTTGTGTTTTAATTTATAACCAGAAATTTTTTACTTTTAAACCTTTTTTGGGGACGCATAATGCGTATCTTTCCCCGATCAAAGACTTCGGATTTTTCTGCGAGGAACCCTTTGGGTTTTCGACTCCGGTGGGAAAAATTTCCCTTGGCCCGGGGTTTTGGTTGATAAATGGGGGGTCGCGGTTTTTAATAACACCTCGTTTCTTCTCTCTTTTTCTCTCTCTTTTCCTATCAAAGTTTTTTCCCCAATCTCAAACCCCCCTTTTTTCATTGGGGGTTCGAACCCCTTTCGGGGGCCCTTGGGATTTTTTCATGCGGGGAACCCTTGGGTTCGACTCCCTCGGAATTTTTTGGGGCCCCAAACCCGAAATTATTTTACTTTTGTTTTGGGTTATTTTTTTGCGCGCATTTTTTTAAAATTTTGAAAAAATACGGTGTGAGAAATCTGCCGCTCCCCAGATTTTTCCATAACAATTTTTTTTATGAGTTATATTCGGGGGGGTTTGAGGCGGGCTACTCAAAAGCCCCGATTTTTTTGGCTTTCAAGGGAATCTGTTTTTACTGAAAATATACTAAGATTAAAAATTTTAAAGAAAATTTTTTTCAATTTTATAGGCCCGAAACTTTTTTGTTTGCCCGTCGTTTCGTTTTTTTCTTTTGTACCCCTTTCTTAATTTTGTTTTCTAAATTTTCTTTTAAAAAACCCCACGTTGTGGTCAGTGACCATCAGTTTTTGGCAGATTTAAAATTTCAAATTTTTTTTAGGTTTTTAGGGTTAAACCTTTTCCCCTGGGGAAAACCTCGAAATTTCGATATGAAGGGGGCATTACCGGAAAACTACGAAAATTTGGGGGGTTTCGAAAACCTTTTTGGGAAATTTTAAAACCATTTTTTAAGGGACAAACATGAAAAAGGTAATTAAGTGGGGGAATGCGAAAAAAAAAGGGGGGCCCCGTTTGGCAAAAAAACCCTTTGGAATTTTGCTAAATTTTACGTTTTTGGGGTTAAGTTTTTTTTTAAACCCCAAATACTTTTAAAAATATGCTTTTATTGGGGAAAAGGGAAAAAAAAATTCCCCTTTTCCACAGTTTTGGAAAAAAAATGATTTTTTAGTTTTTAGGCAAACGAGGATATGAAAAGGTGCATTGCATTTGTTACTTTAAAAGATCAAAGCACGAAATGCCCAAAAATTCCCAAATTCCATTTCCTTTTTTTTCCCACTGAGTTAGTTATTGGTGAAAGAGCACTTTTTTCTCGGGCTCCCAAATGACATTTTTTTACCTAGTGTTTAAAATATTTAGGGGTAAATTTTGCAAACAGTCGCTCCCCCTAAATTGTTTGTTTGTGTGTTTAACGTCCCCCCCGGGACGAAATTGGGCTTTTGGATAGTTTTTGTAGTGTCACCCCTGAAAGTACATGTATTACGTCAAGAAATGTGACAAAACCACACCCGCCCAACCGGGCCCCCCAGTCCGGGACCTTCCTGTATATTAAATAATGCCGAGGCCCAAAATTTCCTTCTAAGGGACTCTGGTATTTCATTTTTGGGGGGAATCGAAACAACGTCCCCCCGCCCCCGAACGGACCCTCAATCATTCGACCACTGGGGACATTTTAAAAAAATTTTTCCTTTATTTTTTGGGTCAAAAAAAAAAAGTTTCGTCCCTTGACTTAATGGAGGCATCACTTTTCCCAAAATTTTTAGGGTAGGTATATATTTCTCTTTAGCGAAATTTTCCCAAAATTTAAAAAATTTGTTCCTTATTTACGGGTTGACAAAATTTCAGAAAGTAGTTTTAAATACTTCTAAAAACTCTCCCAAAATCATTCATTCTTTATGTAAATCTGCATTTAAATTATTTCGTATTGGGGAATATTATTTTAATTTATTGCCCGGGTCTATACCCCGCTGCAATAAAATAATATTTTTGGGTCCCAATAAATTTCTTTAAAAATTTCATATAGTCATGTATCCAGTGTGGTGTGTGTGTGGGGTGTAAAGGGGGGGGAGGGGGCATCCGTGTCCAGGGGAATACTAATTTTTAGATTTGGAGAGTCCTTTTCTTTGGAAAACTTACTTTAAACAATTATCTACTGTGAATTTGAGAGGAAATTTTATTTTTGATTACACCTGCGTACCCGTGTTGATATTTTTCCAATACCCGCCCTCTTTTTATAATTTGTGTCTTGTTATACAATTTCAATTTCAAAGGAAATTTGGAAAAAAAAAAAAAAAAAAACAACAAACAAAAATGAAAAACCTTTTGTCAAAAAAAAGTTGTTATAAAATGAAATTTACTTTGAGTTATGTTTGGGTTTAAACCCCGGGAATTTTAGAGCTTTTTGTTTTTTTTTTGGGGATAATTTTTTTTTTTATCTTTTATTTACTTTTTTCCCCAAGGTGGACAGGAATAGCTTTTCAATTGTTTGGTCAAGTGAATCTGAGACTCCTTAGGGGTCTTCTTATAGTTTCGGTTAAACAGGGCCCTTTATTTTAAAAGCTTTTATAGACTGATCCCTAAATTGATTTTTAAACCCTAAAATTTCCCCTTGAAATTTTCTTGCTTAATTTCCTTGTACCATGTTTTAAAAGAAAAAAAAAGAATTAGGGAAGTTTTGACTTGGGAGTAAGTGTTCAACCCCCTAATCCGGGTTGATCCTTTTCGTATTCTAAGGTTACCCCCTTCCATATGAAAAATGCTGAAAAACGCTTTACTTCAAAATTTAGTTTAGAAATGCCCGGAAAGGGAAATTTTTGGTTTAGGCTAAAACTTTTTAAAACCTTTCCCCAAACCTTGCCATTCAATCCCTAATTTCATTTTTTTCCCCCAGTGACTAGATCTATATCAAATTTTGAGAAATTTATTTCCCCGGGAAAAACTTTTAACAAAATGTCTTTCTGGCTGACAAAAAAAAAGAGGAGAACTTTTTTAAAAACCCTAACATATTTCTGCCCCACTACAGTACCCGGGACTATTTCAGTTGGGAAACTTTAGCCCAAAATGTTCATGTTTAAAAATTTTTAAAAACAAAAAAAAAAATTTTGGGCCCCCTTTATTCAGGAATGTAATTGCAAAGGGGCCTTTTCAATGGAGATGCTATTGTAAATTTGAAAAAAAGCCAAAAAAAATATTGCCATTTTTTTTTGAAAATGTAGCTTTTTTAAAATTTTGTCTTTGAAAAACCCCCCAATTAGAAATATATGTATGGGGGAAGTGATAAGGGGGCCCACCCCGGGGGGGGTTATACATACCTGCTTTATTTTAGATTTTTTTATACCCCATGAAAAAACTTAAGTGGTATATGAAAAACAATCACCGGGTTTTGCTAACATGAAAAAAGACATGTTAAAAATGGGGTAAAATTTTAAATTGATCTGAGTGATACAGAAAATAAAGGGCCATAGAGAAAAAAAATTTGACAGCAGTTCACAGTAATTTAGCAATTTAGGGAAAGTTTTCTTTTGTGTTGGCTCCCTTAAAAAGAGTTATTTTTTGGCCCCATGTAATATTTGAAGGCTGTATTTGGAGGGGTGTGTTGTTTTTCCAGGAAATTGGGAAACATATTCGGGGAAATAGTTTTTAAGGTATAAATATATATTATATATATATTTATTATATATATATAAAATCAAAGGGAATTTCCATCCATTTTTTAAATTATAATCGGGGTTCCCAAATGCTTAAAAAAATTTCGTGTAGAGGGTAAGAATTTGTTTTAACTATATTGGACGGTCTATAAAATACCCTTTACAAATGGTGTCCCCCAATGAACCCTGCGTATTAAAAAAAAAATGGCTCTTTCTCCATCCAGGCAAACCGCCCGGACGTTTTAAAACTTATTTAAATTTTAAAAAAACCTTAATTTAGATTTTTTTTTTTTTTCCCGCCTTCTGATAACACTCACTCTTCCGCATGTCTAACTTCATAGGGAATTACAAAATCGTTAAAGTATGCAAGCACTTTTTCCCCCGAAAATGCTTTTAAAAATTTTTTTTCCCGGGCAAGTCCCCTTCACCCCCCGGTTTGTTTGTCAGGAAACAAAAATTCAAACATAGCGAGGGTGAGTAGAAAATTTTTTTTTGTTCCTACAGATCATTTGAAAAGGGCTGTTTAAAAGCTTCTGTGATAGACAAAACTTGAAACTTGTTTTAGTCTTAAAGCACGGGAAAAATTTTTAAAAAAATTTAATAAAAGGTTTCTTTCTTAAAATTTTTTGGATATTTTATAGTGTTAGAAATTTATGTGATTAAAAAACAAAAACAACAAAAAACCGACGAAAAAACGATGTTTTTTTAAACGGTTTTTTTTAAAAATTTTTTTTACAAAAAAGAATTTTTTTTTTAATTTTAAATACGCATTGTTAAAAGTTTTTTTAATTTTTAAATTGAGTTACCATGACCAAATTCTCTTTATTTAAAAAAAATTACCGTATTTTTTTCAAAACTTTTAATATAAACATCCACCACCCCACCCCCCCCATCAACTATCTCAATTCGGGAAAAAAGGGGAATTTTTAAAAATTTCTTTTTTGGGAAACAGGTACGAAGAAATAAAAAAGGCCTTGTTTGCTTCCCTAAAGGCCTATACTGAAAAAAAAAACAACTAAGTTGTAAAAATTAAAAAAATTTTTAGGCAATTTTGATTTGTCAGATGCATAGCATTTTAATATGTTAGAAAAATCTTTTTTTTCTTTATTGAATGTCCCAAAATTACCGTTCCTTCAAACTAAACAAAAGGGTTCATTGAGGTTTACCCGCAAAAAGTTTTTTAAAACCCGGGCCCCCGGCCCCGGACGGGTATCTTGTGAACCCCATTAATTCAAAAATAATTTCGTGGGTTCCTTGAAAAAGGGGTATTTTTTATTATTTTTCTACTTCATGTTAGTTCTACCGTAACATAAATTTTCGTTTTAAAACCCCCCCCCCTACTTGTATTATTTGGGATGTATTATACATTTTTGGAAAATATTTTATTGACTCAAAACCCAGCAGTGACTGTTAAGTTCCTTAAGAAAAAAACAAAAACCCCCTCCCCCCGGGGCCATAATTTTATTTCTCCTTTTTTTTTTTTAAGTGTAGGGTATTCTTTTTAGAGTTTTCTACCCCCTTATGGTTAATCATCAATTACAAATAAAAAAATAAAAATTAAAATTAAGTTTTTCGGAATTTAAAAAACAGTTTAAAAAAAAAATCACACAGGGGCCAATATTAAAATTTTGGTCTTTCGTCCCAGGGAAGGAAAATTTAAAATTTAGGGTTTGGCCCCCTTTCATGTAGAAAAAAAACCAACTGTGGGAAATGGGAAAGGTAAATTTAAAACCACTAGCGTTTTGATGCGGCCCGGTTGATACGGTCCCAGCATTATCCGGGTATATGTGATAAGGACAATTTTGACCATTCGGTTTGACTTCACCTATTTTTTTTCTTTATCTTTAAGATCCCGAACACCATGGTCCCCAATTTTTCAGAAAGGTACTTCCCCTTGATTGTCACAGGGGGCCCCTTTTCACAAAGTGCGTTAAAAGGGGGTTTTTCCATAGAGACGTGGGGGGGGGGGTTTAAAATGGTATTTTATTCCGTTTTTTTAGTGTTAAAAGGGGTTTCCGGTTTTTTAAATAGGGGCCCTTTCCCCTCCCCCCCAGCAAGAGTGTGCTTGCCCTTATTAAAAACAAAACCCAAAAACCAAACAAAAACCCTCCAAAAAAACAAAACAAAAAAAAACAAAAAAAAAACAATTTCCCCCCAAAAAAAAAAACAAAAACAAAAAAAACAACAGCAAAAAACAACTTTTTTGAAATGGCAAAATTTTGGAGAGGGGGGGGGAAAAATATTTTCACCCTCACTTCTGTGAATTTGGGGTATGCAAATTTTTGAAACTTTGGGAAATGGTTAAAAAAGAGTTTAAAAAAAACATAAATAACGTGACTAAAATATTAAAAAGAAAAATGTAGATACATCCTTCAATATGAAGCCCCAATTGTGGGAAATGTTTTAAAAATCCCCCTTTCAAGTTTTTAAAATCCCTTTGGATTTTTGGGAAAAAATTTTTGTTCTGATTTTTGCATGTCTTTAATTCATTAGAGTACTTCAGTGATTGTAGCTTTTTCTATATGTCGTTTTTCCCCAGCTTTTTAAAAGGGCCCCAAAAGGACAAAGTAAGTAAGAAGTAATGTTAAATTCCAAAAACCCCCCCCGGTTCTTAGACTCGTATTTTTATGAATTTTTTAAAAACCCTTTTTTTAAACCTTTCATGAAATTTTGTCCCCCATTAGAGTCGTGCTTTCTTTAAGGATGTATAAATTTTTGTAGCCAGAAAATTTGGTGTACCAATAAATTTTTTAAACCTGTAAATTTTTTGTACCAAAAAAATTGAATTACCCATGTAAATTTAATTTTAAAATTTATTTTTTTTCCCCTTGCTTTGTATTGAAATTGGTCTTGGGCATTTTAAAAAAAATAGAGAGGCTTCCCCAAAAATGCACGGTAACATTAAGCAGTGTTTATTTTGTTCAGGGTTTTTAATTTATTACACTACACTTTTGTATTAAAAAAAGAATCAAAAAATATTTTTAAGTTTTTGTACTGTTAAAATGTAAAATTTAAAAAATTAAAAAAAAATTTTCGTGGTGAAAATTAGAATATTTAAAAAAAAATGTTATTTTTGAAAAGAGTAGGTTGTTTCAAAAAATGTGAAAATTTTTTGGGACTTAGGTACGGAAATTTTTTTGACCCGGGAAAATCTTGACTTGAGGAATTTTTTTTTCATAAAATAACGGACTTGTAAAACCAAATAAATTCCAAATTTTCCCTTTAATGTATATAATGTCAGCCAAATTTTTTTAGTTCTCAATCCTCCCATTTTAGTAGGGGTTTTTCAGGTTGATTTGAACCCGTATTTTTTGAAAGGTAGAAAAAAATTCAATTCTTTTTGATGGTTAAATTTTCCATTTTTCTCGACAGTTGCTAATAATTTAAATGAAAAATATGCCCCCAATCAGTGGGCCTTTTATTTGGCATTTTTGGAGGGTTAATGACAAGCATGGTTTGAGTGTGTTTTGCGGGTGTTCACTGAAATAAGAAACGTTGAAAGAAGTTTGAAGGGCAAATATGTTCCCCTGTAAAGTGATTTATGGAGCTGATTAAGGTTGAAAATGGTTGGCTTGAAGTAGATGTGTTTTGGCGAGGGTTTTTTTTAAAAACACTTCTTTGTTTATGCCTATCTCCAAAAAATAAAAATTTTTAAGTTCACCCCCAAGAAAAAATTACTTTCAAAGTTGTACCATTTTGAAATTTTGTGACAATATTTTTTTTTTTTCAAGAAGCAAAAACATTTTTGTTTTAAAAATAAGGGAACGGGGGAATCCCTTGCTGAATGTTAAGGGGTATAGGTGGGGAAAATTAAACATAATAAAAAAAGGTTTAAAAATAACCATACATGTAAAAAGGTCAAATTTGACTTTATATAGTGAAATTGGGGTTCTTTCGTCGGAGTTAAAAAACGAGAATGGGTGAAGAGGTTGCGAGAATTTGCTTTAAAAGGGGGGTGGGGGTGTTCACTTGCAAAAAAGTAGGAAAACCCCAAAGGCAGGTTTTTGAAAAAGCCGTTGTGTTCCGCAAACCCCCTTTTATGACCCCTTGGTTTTCCCGGAAAAAAACCCCTTTTTAAAATTTCAGGGTTTTTTTCCCAACGTTTTGAAAAGCCCCTTGGGAGCTAAAATTTTTAACTGAGTTTTTAAGTGAGGGGTTGCTGTTTTCGGACGGGTTTCCCCGGCTTTCCTTTCAAGCGGGGTTTGGGGTCAAGGCATGTGGATTTTGAAGCGACGGATTTTGAAAATTTGGTTTTGGACCCCCGGGCCCCTTTTATTTCCCCCCCTCATATTTTTCCCTTTGGTTTTTAAGAGCCGGGCCCTTTTTTTTTTCCCCATTTGGGGGTTTCTTTTGCCCTTTTCCGGGGGAAACCAAGGTTCCCCGGGATTATAGCGATATCGCAAACCCAAGTCCCCGGTTTTCGGTTAATTTTTCGGGTTTGACGATGTCCGGGGGACCCCGGCGCTGACAAGGCGTAAAAGCAGAATCCTGAAAATATGCAAAAACCATTTTTTGAGTATTCATACAGCGCATAAACACTTTTTTTTCTCATTTAAATTAAGGGTTTCGAAATTTAAATCACGTGTCCATTTCCATATATTCGAAGTGGGATCGGGTCCACGTGGGCTATCCAGGCAATCGTAGTAGAACTGCAGATTTTTTTAGTTTGGGTATTTTTAAAAAAAAAGTAACATTGGTTGACTTTTTAAATCATGGAAGACGTCATTAAGGCATTTTTGATAAAGGGGGGTGACAGGGGAAACAGTTATTTCTATTTGCCACGGATTTTAAAAATATTTGGAAAATTATTATTAATAATATTTTTAATTTTATTATAAATTTATTTCTAATCATAAATTAAATATTTATTAATTTGAATTCAATTATGATTTTATTATTATTAATTTTTTTAAATTTTATATTTATTATAATTAATTATTATCATTTTTTGTTTTTTTTTTATATAATTTTGTATTATTATTAACCTGATTTCAATTATGATTTTATTCTTTTTTTACTATTTATTTATTTTTATTAATCTGTTTTCAATTATGATTTTATTATAATTATTTATTATAATTATTTATTATTATTATTATTTTTATTATTTTTATTATTAATCTGATTTCAATTATGATTTTATTCTTATTATTTACTATTATTTATTTTTATTAATCTGTTTTCAATTTTTGATTTTATTATAATTTTTATTTTTAATTATTTATTTTTATTATTTATTATTAATCTTTTTTCAATTATGATTTTATTATAAGTATTTATTATAATTATTTATTATTTATTATTATTATTATTAATCTGTTTTTAAATTATGATTTTATTTCTTATTATTTACTATTGTATTTTTTTTATTAATCTGTTTTCAATTTGATTTTATTATAATTATTTATTAAAAATTATTTATTTATTTATTATTTTATTAATTTAATTTAAATTATGCCCATTTTGAATTTATACCCCTAAATATTTAAAGAATCAAATTGATCTAAGATATAATTATTTATATGAAACTATTTATTTGTCTGTTTAGGTCTATTTCTCTGTCGTTTTACATTGGGTTGATATCCGAATAGCAATATATAATCTTTTTCGGCACTTTGCAGGAAATTGTGTACATGTATGTTTAAAAGCTGACTTACAACTCCCACTCTGTCCCTGCAATGATACAAGTAGGGGGCAGTCAATTTTTCTTTGACGGTTTTTGACATAGTGTTTTTCATAGAAAGCAAAAATTTGGAACAACACAAGTACATACGAGTATATTTACAATATTTCATTCTTGTCTAATACTTTCAATAGAAGAGGCAAAATATATGTGCATATCATTACATTTCCCTTTATTCCTTCACCGTTTGGGGGGAAACAAGTTTGTGTAAGGGTCATGAAGTTTTACCCTTCTGATTTTTAAAAATACAGTTTTAAAGGATTCCCCACAAAAAGAAACATTTTTTATTACAGACATATGCTTTGAAAATCACAATGCTGAAAATGAAATGGACTGACTTTATGTTCTCCAGATAATACATTTTGATTTAATAAATCAACAACTACCCCATTAGGTTGTTTTTTTTTTTTTTTTGTTTTTTTTTTGTTTTGTTTTTTATTAGAAAAAATATGAAATAAAATTGATGGAAAACCCCAAAAATCCATTTACATTTTTTTTGGATAAACTATAAGCTTTTTCATTTTTATCAACTCGTATAATTTTACATTCCTTTTAAAAAATACATGAATATAAACGCAATCCATTGTTTAAATATTCTGTTTCCGTAGAATATCGTTGTTGGTATGCTCGAGAACTGGGGTTTTAGCTTTTAATTAAGCGATATAAATCCCCGCTTTAAAATTTGAAAAGTATTTTTGAAAGTTTTGCCGTGGGCAGGCCATTTGGACTTCAGAGTGGAGAATTATTGTAAATATTACAAAAGGTCTGTAAAATTATCGGATGTAACGATAATTTTTTTTGATGTCTCAAAAATTTTAAAAGTATATCTCATAATGTACGGATGACTCTTTCAGCATAATTTGCTTCAGAGGCACTTTGTGTTTTTGAATTGATAAATATTATGTTTTATGTTTGTTTTTTGTTTTTTTTTTGTTTTTTGTTTGTTTTCAAAAAAAGATTTTACCTTGTGATTAATGAATTCTGAACCCCTATCTGTTCTTATTTTTTGTAAAAATTTGTACGCTTAGAACATCTATGATTGCAGAAATAACTGTTTTGATTTTTTTTTTAAAAGTGGACGTACGAGAAAAAAACGTGACATTTTGTCTATCACAATAAGTAGATACTTGACACCATCATTGTATTTAGAAATTTATTTTCAACAGACATCAGACCCATATCAGCTGATCATTAAGCCCTGCTACTTGAATGTGTGGTGTTCTGTTTTTTCGATTTTCTTGTTTCTGTACGGGTATGAATCTTGATTGTTTAGCATGTCTGAATAAAATAAACACTAAATATTCTGGATATTTTTGCTTAATATTTGATGTAATTTACAGTACCCAAGGACTCCAGGTTTTTTTTTTATCAAAATAAAATCGAGAGAATTTTTTTCCTTCTGTGACTTATCCAGCTAACATATAAATGTTTATAACTGGTAATTATAAAAAAAAAAAATAACATCAACATACATTCCATTCATTTTAATATAAACAAAACAGAACATTTCATTTTCGATGGTAAACATTCAAAGTGAAAATAATAAAAAAAAAATACAAAATGAAACCAATAATAGTAAAGTTAATACTTTCAGGGTAAGAACAATTGTCAATTAAATCATATGTCAGCTGCACACACTTTCAAATAATGTTTATTATTGTCCTCAAAATGAAGTGCAAAAAAGTCTGTCTTCCAAGGTGTAATCGTCAATACCATTCTTTTTTTTTGGTTTTCCCTGCTCTGTTTCATCACAGATAGAAAGTCTTTGCTTTCGATAAAAGGTTTATGTAATTGTAAAATGGTTGGGGGAAAGATTTAAAATGGCTTTTATTTCCCTCCCGGAGTGAATAATGTCCTTTTCATTTATGCCTTCAGCTATCTTCAAAGTAAAAATCATTTGATATTCTTCATTCATCAGTGTTTATAATACAGTCATGTTGGTGTTGAGAAGGATGGTTTGTTTGACATCCATAACATTTCTTTCTCACTGTCATTCCTTTTACCTCACACAATGCTTTCGCATATAGAAAGTCAAAAATATGAATTCATCAACGTCAACTTGCAGATGGTGAAATGCAATGATCAATTGCGGAATTGTAAATTCTTCTTCATCGACATTGGCTGTCATTGAATCACAGCATTTATCATCATTCATTATATCCTCGGACAGTGCATTGAAATAAGTCATTCTGCATTGTATGATGTGCTCTTTTCTACGTGTTGAAGAGGTTCTGGGTGAAGACTATTTTTTTTACATGTGAACTTGTGGCAACTCCATTTACAATAGATTAACCAACCAAAACGAAAAAAGGCTTCAACTCCGTTCGGGCGCTTTGCGTTTAAAGTAGGAGATGCACATGCGCTGAGTAAATTTTGATGATCGTCTCTCAAAGAGAAATGCTAAATAAAAAATATTTTGATGATGATGAAGCTTTCAAAATGGTTATATCAATACATGTTTTATCAATACTTAACAATAAATAATATTATTATTAGTATTGTTGTTGTTGTTGTTGTTATTTTTAAGTTTTTCATAACCATTGTGGCAAAGCTAAGAAATGTTAAATATTCTAAAATCATGTGAAATCTATTACAATTCTGATTCAAACTGTCTCCTGCATGTGATACCATTAATATTCAAAAGTTTTAAAGACATGCGCTTGGATTTACCAAATTTTGTCAGATGGTTTTAATATCAAACGTTTTAAGATTATTTATTGTCATTTATGTCTTTTCCGTAAAATATTAACATTTTCAATACTCTTAAAATAATGATCGCTCGCTGCGAAAAAAAAAAGTTACGGATAGTGACTATTAGCATTTCAAGCATGATCTCTGTAATCATCGTCGTGTTGGCTATTAAGACCCATCCTACCTTAAGGAGTTGTAAATAATTTTCGATTTTCTTGTTTCTGTACGGCGTATGAATCTTGATTGTTTAGCCATGTCTGAATAAAATAAACACTAAATATTCCTGGATATTTTTGCTTAATATTTGATGTAACTTTACAGTACCCAAGAGACTACCAGGTTTTTTTGTATCAAAATAATAATCAGAGAGAATTTGTTCCTTTGTGATTATCCATGACTAACATATAAAATGTTATAACTGGTAATTATAAAGAAAAAATAACATCAACATACATTACCATTCATTTTAATATAAACAAACAGAAAAATTTCATTTTCGATGGTACACATTCAAAGTGAAAATAATAAAAAAAAATACAAAATGAAACACAATAATAGTAAAGATAATACTTTCAGGGTAAGAAAACAATTGTCAATAAAAAATATGTCAGCTGCACAAACTATCAAATAATGTTTATATATTGTCCCTCAAAATGAAGTGCGAAAAAGTCTGTCTTCCAAGCGTGTAATAGTCAATACAATTCTTTTTATTTTGGTTTTCCACTGCTTGTTTTCATCACAGATAGAAAGTCTTTGCTTTCGATGAAAGGTTTATGTAATTGTAAAATGGTTGGGGGAAGATTTGAAATGAGCATTACTTCCTCCCAGGAGTGAATAATGTCCTTTTCATTTACTGCCTTCAGCATATCTTCAAAGTAAAAATCAATTTGATATTCTTCATCATCAGTGTTCATAATACAGTCATGTTGGTGTTGAGAAGGATGGTTTGTTTGACATCCATAACAGTTCTTTCTCACTGTCATTCCTTTTACCTCACACAATGCTTTCGCATATAGAAAGTCAAAATATGAATTCATCAACATCACACTTGCAGATGGTGAAATGCAATGATCAATTGGCGGAATTGTAAATTCTTCTTCATCGACATTGGCTGTCATTGAATCACAGCATTTATCATCATTCATTATATCCTCGGACAGTGCATTGAAATAAGTCATTCTGCATGTATGATGTGCTCTTTCTACGTGTTGAAGAGGTTCTGGGTGAAGACTATTTTTTACATGTGAACTTGTGGCAACTCCAGTACAATAGATTAACCAAACCAAAACGAAAAAAGGCTTCAACTCCGTTCGGGCGCTTTGCGTTTAAAGTAGGAGATGCACATGCGCTGAGTAAATTTTGATGATCGTCTCTCAAGAGAAATGCTAAATAAAAAATATTTTGATGATGATGAAGCTTTCAAAATGGTTATATCAATACATGTTTTATCAATACTTAACAATAAATAATATTATTATTAGTATTGTTGTTGTTGTTGTTGTTATTTAAGTTTTTCATAACCATTGTGGCAAAGCTAAGAAATGTTAAATAATTCTAAAATCATGTGAAATCTATTACAATTCTGATTCAAACTGTCTCCTGCATGTGATACCATTAATATTCAACGTTTTAAAGACATGCGCTTCGGATTTACCAAATTTTGTCAGATGGTTTTAATATCAAACGTTTTAAGATTATTTATTGTCATTTATGTCTTTTCCGTAAAATATTAACATTTTCAATACTCTTAAAAATAATGATCGCTCGCTGCGAAAAAAAAAAAGTTACGGATAGTGACTATTAGGCATTTCCAAGCATGATCTCTGTAATCATCGTCGTGTTAGGCTATTAAGACCCATCCTACCTTAAGGAGTTGTAAATAATGGAAACCGTTTTATCCCGCAGATCAAAACAACACCGCAAACAAATGCCCGCCGTGACGCCCGGCGACGGTTGTTCGCGTCGGGAGCCGGAAGATGTAAGTATTACTTTTACTATTGAAAGTATGTTAAATTATTAATACACTAATATATATTAAGATATACGAGAATGATAAATTCAGTTAATTTATTCTTTTCTACGTTTCATTAAATAGAAGATTCATGGCTGTATCCGTTTTATCCCACAGACCAAAACAACACCGCGACCAATTGCCCGCCGTGACGCCCGGCGACGGCTATTCACGCCGGGAGCCGGTGAACAACCCTTCACAAAGAACTATAATCAGCGATGGTGCGTGGATGAAAACGCATGGATACTGATAGACGGAAACGCGTTGAGAGAGATAAAAAGTACAAGGTAAAAAATATATTGAACGATTCTCGAGTTTGCGCGGGGGATTTATGCGTAATGTATTGTTGTATAATAAATAAATAAATTAATTAATAAATTAATAAGTAAATAAATTAAATAATAAAATTCTCCATTGCTTACACGGAGAAGGTGAATAACTTAGCGTAGGACAATGTTAAAAGCGACTATCTCGCCTTATGAAAAACCGCTAATATCCGTTTATCGTCGCTAGACTAAGCCGGATTAACTCGCCGCGGATCGGGTGTGTCTCTTGATTATAGAATTTAGACATAAAAGGTGGAATCGTTTCACACCGATTGTCAAAACATACGCATTGGCACGCGTATTGCGAAGAAATATGTAGAAAGACAGAAATGATAGAAAAAAGAGCATTAACATGTATAGAGAGGCGATTTCGAATGTTCGACTTCATCCAAAAACAGTAAATAATACGTCCGAGGACGGGTGAGACAGTGGTTAACTTACATATTACGTTCGATAGATAAACCCTATTTTATTATAAACAAAAGATAACTGCACCTTCTGTGGGTCAGCGCTGCGATTTGTCTAGACTCGCAAGCTGCACCCTAATCAGTATGATTCGTGTAATCGATATTTGTATAGAACATAATAGGCTTCTATTTCTTGTGTTTCAGTCAAGGATTAACTCAACTACCACTCCCAAATCTCGCCAACAGGAATCCGGCGAACCATCCGTAAGTTATTATGTTTTGACCTTCATTCTTCCAATTTATGAGACTTAATTAAACGGGAAAAGAAATTGACATAATCGTAAGAAAGGTTTAAACAGCTAAACTTTCCGATGGAATAACTTTGTTTACGATGTAATTTGATTTTTTTTTTCAGCTCAAAGTCAGACGGGTCCTGTTTCCGGGAGAGGTGGTGGTAATGACACCCCCTC
>CM037777.1:29271414-29298970 GCA_021229015.1 Solen grandis
CCCCCCCCCCCTCTTCTTTTTTCCCCTTCCCCCCCCCTCTCCTCTCTCCCCCCCCCCTCTCTCTCTCTTTTCTCTCCCCCCCCTCTCTCTTCTCTTTTTTCTCCCCCCTCTCTCTCTCTTTCTCTCTCTCTCTCCTCTCTGCAGATACTAACTCAATGCATACAGTATTTTTAAGATGTCTTTTAAAACAAAACAAAATTTTTGGAAAACCCTCAATGAGTTTTAAGCACCGATTGAATCCTATTTTGTATTATTGTATGTGAATTTTTCGTTATAGTATTTAATTTAAAAAATATTTAAATAAACTAACTAAATTGTTTTTAATAAACTTGTTGTTGATAAAATTTGTTGTTTTTAAAATATGTATTATTCCTGTCTTGCTCTTTTGATTTGTAATAGCACGGTTTTGTGAAATTAAAAATTTTTTTGTTATATGCAAAAGATTCTTTAGCTCGTTCATTCAGATTTAGCTACGGGCCGAAAAATTTTTATATTTTGTACAAGTCCCGTATATAAAATCAGACGTCGAAAATTGTAAATTAGAGATCTCAGACACGTATTTTTTTCATCGTAAAAAGGCGATTTTAAAATGAACCAAAGGGATGAGAAAAAGTTTTTTTTTTTGTTTTTTTTTTTTAGAATACTAATGTTTGCATAATTTTAAATTTAAAATTAAAAATTTTTGATTTTAACATTGAATTCAGGTTATTAATATCATTTTATAATGCGTAAAATGTAATTTCACTTTTTTGCTTCTTTAAAATTTTTACTTGTGTAGGTTTTTTGGGGAATTTTTGCTTACGCCCGAGCGAGTGTGAAAAATTAAATCAAATATTGGAACAAATAAATAGAAAAAAATAGCGAAAGAAAAATCTTTCGTTTGTTCACGGTATCAATTTAGTGTTACGGAGAAGAGAAAAGGGCCCAAAAAAATTTAGTATGAGTACAGTATCAGTTATCATGACACGGGCCACTACTGCAATCGAGAATAACAGCACCAAGTCCCCCTTTTCATCCCATTGTCTTCCCGTCCCCGTTTTATAATTGCGCAAAAAGAGTTTATTGACTTGCTAAAAAATGAAGAAGGAAAACAATGTTTTTTCCCCTTTTCCCCTCATATAGACTCATTTTGCGCCCTCAATTTTCAAAAAACCTGATCTGCAGAAACCACATTTTTAAACCCTTACAAATTTAAAATTACAAATCCTCTTTTCCCAGACCATGAGAGCAGCGAACGAAAAAAAACCTGATCAGCAGCGAGTTTCGCAGGCTGATTAGTTTTATGTGTTCGCATGGGGCTTTTAAGGGTGTCCTTATAGGGAAAGGGCCCAAGCGCAAATGGATCATTTTTTAAAATTTTAAAAACAAATTAGCCATCATCATCTCAATATTATTAGATCAGATTTGCAAACACATTTTAAAGGGGATTTACTTTTACGTTACATGTTGAAACTTTATTATATGGACACTTTTCGGGGTTAGTAGTCAAGAAACAGAATTTTTTTTTATTTACATTTTTCCTACAAAATAATTCCCAGTATTTCCCCGATATTAAACATCGAAATAATCAAACAAAAAAATGTTGTCGAGTATATATTTATGTGTAAAATCCCCCAAAGGGAAAGTTAACAATTTGTCAAATAATTGGAAAGGTCTCGTGGTTATTCCTTTACTGTAAAACCCTACTATTTTGCTATAAATTAAAATTTATGTTAATTATCCTTTTTTTGTACTTACTTCATTTTAACTTTCTAATGAAGGGTCGATTCTAGGATCCTGTTAGGACATTTTAAAATTTCGCTTTTTTTTTTTAAAAACCAAAAAATTTAATTTAAACTAGATACAATCACGGCAATGCATGGGAATTCACGTCGTTGCCCATCTAACGATATGACATCATGATGGGGGATATAATATCACGAGTATGGCAGCGTTAATCGCACCCACCCCAAAAATTCAAAAACCAAACCCCCGGTTTCAAAGAAGTTGATGGTTAGGATGCCTTCAACTGGAGGTAATGCATTGGGTGCGCACCTTAAAAAAATCACTTTTCAGGGAATCATGAAAAAATTCGTAACGCTGTTTGGGGCAACAAGTTGAAAAGGGCATTAAACATAACGACGTCCAGGTCTAGTCCCAAAAACTTAATGTCATGATTGTTAAAAAAAAAAAAAAAAAAAAAAAAAAGGCAAACTCGTATTTTTTGGGGGAAAGCGTATAAAAGGGTTTTTACCTTTTTCCAAAACCAATCTAATTTTGGGTAAACAACCAAAGATTGGGAAAAGCATCGTTTTTTTTGGTTTGCATAATTTTTTTTAGGATATTTCCATCAAAAATTTGGGAGTTTAGGGGTCATATCTTTCTGCTTTTTTTTAAATTTAATCCCTATTCAAACAAAAAAAATCAGTTGAAAATTCAAAATAAATTGGAGTCTTCAAAAAAGTATTTAACCATGGTATTTGGATTTGAAGTCTAAAAAAACTCGTATGTTTAGGAAAGCTTGCGCAGATAAGCTAAGGCCAACAGCCTCTGTGGCGCTGGTTAAGGCCCATTTGCAAAACCCAAAGGGCCCCCGAGATCAAATAAAATTGAGGGAACTTTTTTTTTTTTCGTTTATATTACATCCCCTTTTTTCACATCTAGTATATTGCATTTCCTAAAATTAGAGATATTAGTTTTCTAGCATTATTTTAAAATCCGGACCTTTAAACATGCCCGCACTATAAAAATTTTTTTAAAACACCAGAGATGGGTTACAAAATATTTAATTAGCCCCGGGGAAACCTTTGACTTTTTTTTAAAAAATTTCATTTTTTTTTTTTTTTTACACCAATATTTTTTTTTTAAGATTTTTTTTGTTTCCTCGATGAAACGATATAGGACAAAATGGGGCGTGAAATGTGCCAATCACTTTCCGTCAACTCGTTCATTGAGAGACATATTACATTTATAAACAATTTTTAAGAAGTATTTGGTTGATCTTGTCAAATTTTAAAAAAATCCTTATTAACATATTTATAAAAAAATTCAATAATCATGTTCGAAGGTCCCCACTCCACCTTGTTAAAGTTTTCCTTGATTCGAGCCTGTAGAAAATTTTTCTTCAAAATATAAGTTTTACACATGTTTTTAAGAACCGCTGAAAAAAGTTAGGTACATAACGAGTAAAAACGAGACAAATTTTAAATGTCTAACAAAAAGTGAGGGGGAAATAATTTTAAAACACCTTTTATTTCCCCCCCCTCGACGTTCC
This sequence comes from Solen grandis, assembly GCA_021229015.1. Classification (NCBI taxonomy): domain Eukaryota; kingdom Metazoa; phylum Mollusca; class Bivalvia; order Adapedonta; family Solenidae; genus Solen; species Solen grandis. The sequence continues at coordinate 29,274,668 of CM037777.1, forward strand.
TGGTTTGGGTCAGTACTTTGTTTTGGGAAGGTCGTAAAATCCTAAATCCTCCCAGGGGATCTCGAACCCTCAATTTGGGACGCACTCTCGTATGTTCTACCTTCCACGGCTATAAATAATTGCTTTTGTGAGTATGAAAATCACATAAACCAAAATTAGACGCCAGTTTTCCTTACTGTTGGTCGTTTAAAATGTAAACAGGGTTCTTATTTTTTAAAAAAAAATTTAAAAAAAATTTTTTTTGAAATTTTTAAGGTTTACTTATAATTTTTTAAAAACCCACACGGTAATTATTTCCCCCCTTTTTTTTTATTTAACTGGTTTTTTCGTTTTTTTTTCTTTCCACCATTTTTCATTGCACTTTTGACCCGACATTTTCCTTTCATTTTTCTTCACCCAATTCCTTTCATTCATTATTAATTTAAAGTTCTGAACTTTTTACGATTTTTTTCCTACGTGTACGGGACCTGTCTTAAATTAATTTCCCAATAAAACAGAGCAAATTTGCAACATTTCGGACCCCGGGTAATCGAAAACTATTTGCATGAATTTTAAAAAATCGAAAACTATTTATTTTCTGAAAAAAGGTTTTTTTAAATGGGTTGATAAAATCTTCCTGATCCTTCAAGTTTGAAACGCCCCCGTTAAAATTTGGGTTGAACCCCGTGGTGTCACCTAAATTAGAACATTTTAAAGTTTCTCTCGCAAATTTTCGAAACTAGCCCCACAACAAAGTTGCTGTTTTAAAAAACCAAAGGGAGAAATAAGGGGAAAAGAGAATTTTAAATCGAAAATGGTTGGGGGAGTTGGAGTCCCCCTTTTTAAAAGATCCCAAGCCCCCCGACCCGATGTTTTCCGGGTGTCAAATTTTTGCAGCGGGGGGATTATAATTGGGGGGAGGGATGGCACATTGACGCGTTTTATAAAGGAAACCCTTTCAGTTTACTCTATTTATTATAGCGGGGCATTTCCCCAACGGGAGGACACAGGTTCTTCAAATATCTTTATTTTTTTTAATTTTTTAAAGCATAGTAAAAAAACTGACCGGGCCCCAAAACGAACCTGGTCTGGGGGGAGTGCAAGTCCAATCCTCTAACCACTGAGCCAAAGTCGCCCTTGGCTGTTGTCAAGATTGTATTTTCCCTGTGAACACATCGTCACATTACTTTCCCCTTTGAGAAGATTCGACCGAATTGGTCGGGAAATAGGGGAAAGACAACTCCAGGCTGGCAGTTGACATGGTCAGCCCAACAATGCAATCCAATGCTCTAAACCATGTCCAGACATTACCCTGGACCCCTTTGGGACTGGGCCAGACGACAATGTGACACTCGCATTACAGCTGAAAATGGTACGGGTGTGCTATCTTAGTCGTATTAATTTTAATTCTTTACTTTTTGTCCCCCTTTTTTTGACGGTGTTTATTTTTTTTTTTTAAAACAGTATTATCAACCAAAATAGACACGGGTAGACACTAAAAATTATCCTTTTAAGTTGTCCCTTGTTGATTGTCATGCATTTTTTAAAAAATGTTTTCCCGATTGACTGAAACGACACTAAACTCCACAAAATTTGGGCGTAATGTCTTGTCGTTTCTTTTTGTCATGTGTCATTTACAAATGTACGTGTCGACCTTTCCACACAACCCCAAATATTAGCAAAAAATTATGAAACAAATGCAATGTACACAATGCACAACTTTTGAAACGCGCCCCACATTTACTGCGATTTTCGTGAAAAAAAGTAATAAATTAATAAATTTTTGGGGCTGCCTCTAAAATTTTGTCAAGTGTATTTGCATTGTCTTTTGGGGTTTTTATTATTGTTTCAATTTTGTCTCTTTTAAATTGTATGCTTGCCTTCATCAGCACACATGACTTTAAAATGGAAAAAAACCGGTTCCATAGTTTTATGTGTGTTTCAACTTTTTAAAAAAAAAACTTTCTTATTCAGTTTTTCACTTGTGACTTGATAGACACCCTGTCAGCTGAGACGAGAGGGGGGTGGGAAGTCTCGGATCTGCAGATGGGAAAAAGCCACATTTTTCATCCTGATAATCCCCCCCCGTCCTAAAGTCCCATAAGTTGTTGCTTAATTGCTTTATCCAAAGTTTGCCTTTCCATGGTTTTTGAATTTATACCAGTAAGACATTTTTCCCTTTTACTAGAGGGGTTTTACATAACTTGAGGCAAAGTAAAATCTGCATCCAAATTTGAAATACCAGTGCATTCAGAAAACTGCCTGTTAGCTAATGGTTTCGAGTTGGAAAATGTACCCTGTTTATATTCTATACTCCGGGTATGACAGGGGTTTTCAGCATTTACATTAGGAAAAATTACAGTTTAACCCTTTTCCCCCCCATATAAAATCATTTTTACGCATCAATAGTACCACTAAGCCTGATCTGCAGAAAAACCCCAGTTAAACCTACAATTTAATTTTAAATCCCATTTCCAGCCACGGGAGAGCGAAAAGCAAAAACCCCGATTTTACCCCGAAAGTTACTCGCAGGCGATTTGGTTTTATGTTTTTTGCATAGGGCTTTTCATGGGTTTCCCTATGAGGGAAAGGGTTTTAAATAAATGCGGGTGGATTTGGGGCCATATGATCCAAAATTATGTAAATCAAAATATTGGTAATTTTTTTTGATATATAATTTTCTAAAAATGTTTTTTGTAAAAGAATAGGAGGGTTTTTTTTTTTCATTTAATTTAGTGTGCATGCATAAAAAATTCTTTAAAAAAAAGCAAATATAGGGTTTTAACAAAAACACTAAGCAACCCCCACACTGTCACGGGCGCCTACTAATTGGTTTTTATATGTAATATTTTATGACTGCGGGGGCGACATGTTCGACAAAATTCGTTTGAGTGAATATTATAAAGTTAAATTGGTCATGTGGGCTTCTTTTTTGGTTTTTCTCTATACTTTTTATTTTCCCTCAATTCTTCATTCATTTTATCTTTTTTTTTCTTCAAGGTTTTTTTTTTGGCCCCTTTTTTGACAGATATTAGGTTGTGTTCCCCTCACAAAAAAAAAGTCCCCCCCCCCACAATTTTAAGGGAAAATATCCCAATTAAAGGGAAAAAAAAAGAAAAAATTACGCCCCTTTTTTTCAGGTGTTTGGGTTTAAAGTGTGAGTTCAAAGATACAAGGTTAATGAACAAAATTTTTTTAATTTTTAGCTCCCTGACAAAATTCCAATACTTTTGTACCGCCCCCGTGGGGTTCCGTTGTCCCTGTAAACAATTTCTTTTAAACGACATCTTTTCCTCTGAAACCGCTTGTCGAATTTAATGAAAAATTTGGCAGGAAAGTTTTTGGGGGGCTTACAAAAGTTTCTAAATAAAGTTAATGAAGAATTGGTTGCCACAAAAAAAAAAAAAAATTTGAAAACTTTAAATATCTCCTTTTTTGCCTTTTTATTATATAGGGGAAACTTTAATAACATTTTTTTCTGGAAAAACTGGGGCAATTTATTAAAATTTCAGGGATGAACCTTGGGTTTAAATTTACAAAGTTGAAATTAAACTTGATCAATTAAATTTTGCCAGGAAAAAAAGAAAAAATTGAAAATTTTAAAAATCATTTTTTCCAAAAAAAGGCAAATTTAAAATAAATTGGGGCAATCTTCCTTGGGTCAACCTTCCAAAATTCTAAAAATTTTCCGAAACCGTAAAAAACTGCCCCAGGGGCGGGGCTTATTTCTTATAAAGTAAAGGGAAAAATTTTAATAAATTTTTGAAACCACTGGGCAGAAAAGAAAAAAGGCAGGAAGACGGGAAAACCCAAAAAGTCCAAAAAACTTGACCATATTTGAATTCTGGTTCCTGGCAAAAAAAAAAAAAAATTAAAAAATTTAAAAAACATTTTTCAAAACTTGGCAGAAATTTTTAAAAAATTTTGGGCAATTTTTCCTTTCAACTATTTATCTCGGTGGCGATTTTTGGGCCCTATCCCCCCTTTTTTGTTTTTTTTTTATTAAAATACTTTGGGGTTTTTATTTGATCTTTAAAAAAAAGCAAAAAAATTTCCCCAAAACTTTTTTGGGCCATTTCCCAAAAAAAAGGTAAACAAAATTTAAGTATTTTTTCCTCACTTTATTCCATGGAAGGAATAAAGCGAAATGCGGACTCAAAAAGGGTATTCAGGACTGGTTTTCCCCTGTCCCAAATGAAGGTATTAACCTAAATTTATCTTTCATCGAAAATTACAACTTGCATTGTCATTTACATCTTCATTCTACTTTCTCTTGCTTTGACGCACCAATTTGGGCCACCCTGCGGGAAAATACCAGTAAAATTGTAAAGGAAGATCGCATTAAATTATTCTCATAAGGAAAGTTTTGTTTTTTTTTAAAAGAAAAAGGGGGAGGAGAGAGAGACAGACAGACGACAGGACCAAAGAGAAAGAGAGAGACAGAGAGAGAAACAGGAAACAGAAGAGGAAGACAGACAGAGAGAGACAAAGAGAGAGAAAGAGACAGACAGAGAGAAAAACTTGTCGGGCCATATTTCATTCAAACTTGAATTAATTGTTCGCTATCAAAATTAAAACCCATTTCAAAAAAAGCAGGTAACCCTAAAAATCATTTTGGCACAGTTAGGGCCCCTTTTTTGACTTAGAATGTTCTGTATTGGTTCAGTTTTTTTTCCCAAAAACCATCAAACAAAACAGTATTCATAATCAGGAGGGGAACCTCGTGTCAAAAGGGCAAGTAACTGTAAAATTTATATTGGCACAGTTGTTATACCCCCTTTGCAAACTAAAAATTTTCTTTGTTGGTTTTTCAATTTCTCAAAAATTGTCAAACTTTTCACTTAAAGTTTTAGATATTTGATTACTTTCAAAATGGGAAGGATTTCAAAGAGCAGTAACTCTGAATTTAAATTTTTGCACAATAATGCCCCTTTTCATCTTAAATTATTTTTTTTACTGTTCATTTAAGAAAAATGTCGATTGAAACATAAAATATTTTAAGTTAATTTTTTCCATGCAAGTTTTATATCTGTAAGTAACTAAACCGGGAGGATTGGAACTTCCCATATGTGTTTAGGCTCCAATACCCTATGTCACATGTTTTCATGTCAACACTAAAAATAGTAACGGCTAACATTATACTACATGTATCCAGCACTCAAAAAAGTTAAGCATGCTGTCTTGAGACAGCTCTTGTCATTAAACACTCCCCAAATGTTCCCTTCTTAACCCTTTCCCTCATATAGACTCATTTTGACGCACTCAATAGGTACCACATAAAGCCTGATCTGCAGAAAAAACCCCAGTTAAACCTTACCAAATTTAATTTAAGTCCTCATTTCCAGACCACTGAGGAGCAGCGAACAGCATAAAACCTGATCAGCCTGCGAGTTACTCGCAGGCTGATCTGGTTTTATGCTGTTCGCATAGGTCTTTTCATGGTATCCTTAAGGGTTAATCAAATTTTTATGTTTCTTTTTGAGATGAATCTGCAATTTTGTGTTACACTAAATTTCTCAATTTAAATTTTGCTAGCTCAGATTTTTAGCTCATCTTTTTTTCAAAGAAAAAAACATACTTGTCAACTCTCTGATGTTGTTGTAGGGATAAACAGTGAGTAAGGCATTGTGAAAAACTTGGACCTTAGCCATAACTTTTACACTCTTAAACCTCCTCTCAGCAAAACTTCACAAACTTTGTTTCCACAAGAAATACATTCCCATCATTGGCTAAACTCTGAGGTCCATTTGATCAAAATTTTCCCCTATTTAAAAATAACAAAAAACAGATAAGCGTTGGATCTGCATGTGGTGCTCTTGTTTGAATAATTGTAGCTGTTAAACTTCCTAAAAAATCAGTGTTAGTCTGGTTGGGAAATGATTTTGTTAAGGAAAGGTTTCAGGTTCAGTCCCTGACTGCAAACTACAAAAGTTTAAGAAAGGGTACTTGGTGCCCAGGGTGAAAATCTTTATAAAAAATAGTTTTGGAACAGGTCATCCTTGGTCAGGTTAACGTGACTGGAGTATGATATTGCAAAGAGACAGTATTTATATGGATCTATGTAGATAAAGTCCCCAGACTACTGTCATTGGGACATTGAACTCAAGAAAATAAACAATAATTAACACAAGGGTAAGCATTTGTTTACAAATCATTGTTAGTTTGTTCTTTTAAAGTATGGCCGTTACTTCCTTTTAAACCCTTCCCTCATAGAGGACACCAGGAAAAGACCTCGCAGGCTGATCAGGTTTTATGCTGTTCGCCTGCTCCTCAGTTGTCTGGAAATGAGGAAATTTTATAATTAATTTGTTTAAAGGGTTTGAGTTTGGCCCTTTTTGCAGATCAGGCTTTAGTGGTACCTATTGAGTGCGTCAAAATGAGTCTATATGAGGGGAAAGGGTTAAAAAAAAGAATTTTTTTTTTTTTAAGAAATCAATTTTCATTTTCAAAACACAATTTCGACAATATTCATATTACATATATGCAGAAATAAAATTATACATTTAAAGGAAGCAGGGGTTAAGTTTTTAAAAATCCTGAGTTTACATGTAGTTCTGTCTTATGTTATTTAGAAGAAACATTTATTGGTTGTATGGCAAATTCTGAAAATAGGTAGACTCCAATTTTAATCTTGCAGTGGAGGTTGGAGACTTTTTATATCGGACAACTTTAGCAGTGGGTCATGAGGCAACACCAGAAACCCAGTACCCTGTGGATCAGGTCGGGCTTCGGATTCTGCACAGAACTACCATCAAGGGAACCAATGAAAACCCGCCAAGTGAGGTCATAAAGGAAAAATGTTTTCCCGTCAACCCAACCCTTTTCCCGCACAAATTGTTGGACAGATTTCAGTTCTTTTGATAAAGATAGATATTGCTTTGAGCACTTTAGATAACATTTGCTGTTCAACAGCTGTCATTATGACCCATCTTAATTGGGGTTTGTCACTTGATTAGAAAAATTAAATTTATAAAAAAAAAACAAAAAAAAAAAAACCTTCATTTTTGCCTAATCACTTAGAGACACAGGTTTTTCCTTCACAAGGTTGTATGAAATGTTGTTACAAAAATTAAATCTTCATGCAATTGCACTATATGCAATTTTTATGAATGTGCTTATTTAGGCCTATCTGATATGCATATAGCCTTTTTTCATTATGATTTAAAAAAGATTAATCTAAAAAATAAACCACTATTTTAATATGATAGATTGTTAAGTCAGATTCCTGTCCTGCATCACCAGATTCAAGATACACCTGTAAATTCAATCATTTCTTAAACCAGAATATGTATATTCAAATACTATCAATTCACTCAATAATCCAATTTGAATAAATAATTAGATATGCGTGAAGTTCAAACCAAGTTCTTCATTGAACAAATAATCCAATTTGAATAAATAATTAGGTATGCGTGAAGTTCAAACCAAGTTCTTCATTGAACAAATATGGTAAAGTGTTTGGATATATAATCTCAAGCCAAATCAAAAATAGTTTGAATCAAACGAATTGGTAACCAAGGATTTTAAAATAAAAACTATAGTGTCATTCAGTTACTGAGTGAAGATCTAGTTCCTGAGTGGTTTTGAAGCTGTTTCCTTCAGTGTGCAAGTCATTCACCCTGCAGAAGGTTAGTGCATGTCCCAAAAAAGTGCAAATGTTTAATTTTCATTTGTTTCCATAAACATTGATGGAGAAACAAATTCTTTCAGTTATCAGTATAACAAACCTTCTTGGAGGTTCCTGGGTTGGACAAGAAAAATAGTGCTAGGGAATCTAGTTCCCCCTGGGATTCCAGATCTTAGCCAAAGTACACTGGGAGAGACCATGGTGTCCTGTTTGTGTCACCTACTGAAAGCAGAGGTGACACAGGGATCACTTTTCCGTTGTCTGTCTGTTGCCCATCCCTTTTTCCATCTGCCTCAGCAGGTGACAAATGCCCAGAGAACACTCTTGTCTGTCTGTCGTCACACTGTTTTATTTTGCCCCCTGTTAAAAAAGGTGACCAAGTGTTCAAAGGGTGTCATTCTTGTTTATTATAAATGGGTGGGTTTGGATGGTTTTTGAGCATAAAATGAACCCAGTTTTTTTTTTTAGTCTAGTTTAAAGCATTCCTAAAAGTTTAAGTGCTTGTGATAAAAAACCCATATGAATTTTTTAAAGTTACATGTATGTCCTTTTTTTTGAAGATTATTTTAGTACAATTTAAAATTTAGAAATTTTTTAATTTGCAGTTTCAAATTTTTAGTAGTGATAATGGAATAGATTTTTTTTGGGGAAACAAAAAAGTTGTATCCTAGCTTTTAGTCGGGTTTGTTTTGGAACTTTTTTTACCTTCCCTGAATTGACTTGTAATCCCCTTTTATAGAATTTTTTATATATCAAATTTAATACTTTTCAATTTTTTAATGTGAAAAATCATTTTTTTTTTAAAGGGGAATACTCATTATAAAAAATTTTTTCTTTTATTATTATGAATCTGCCAACTTAAATTGTTCTAAAAAACTTTTTGGGCATAGAATTTTGTTTTATTTGCCCAACGCCCAAACTGCAAACATTTATCAAAAAAAATGAAAATGTGATTTTCTGAAAAGTTTTAAACATTTGTTTGTTTGATATTTTTATTTAAAGATGGTTTAAAGTGCCCGTATTTTGTTATGATAAAGCAAATATTTTACATGATCAGTATTGTTTTGAGAATGTTTTTTTTTTATTTGCAGTTTTTGTTTAAAGTTATAAAAGAAATAAAAGAAATTGGTATACTACATTTAAAAAAAGGATCCCGATTTTTTCCCGTAAAAAGTGATGGTAAAAGTTTATGTTTGGGGGGCCTTGTGGCTGGGGGGAAAAGTCGCTGATTTTAACATCACTCAGCCCCTCACCGCATGGGTTTGAACCCCACGGGTCATTTGGTTTTTCTTTTGGGGAAGCCTTCCGGTGGCTTGGGGTTTTGGTTGGTGGTTTTCCCCCTTTGCCTCCGGATTTGTGGTTTCCCTTCACCTGTTTGTGGGGGGTCGCTATTTGACTGATATACTGAAGCGCGGTAAACTCAAAAAAGTCAAGTGAAAATAGTCAAGTCAGATGTTTGGTTAAAGTTTGTGCTATTTTAATCATGAAACTCTTTTAAACCCCTTTCCCCTCTAGGGGAAAACCCATGAAAAGCCCTTTGCGAACAGCATAAAACCGTCAGCTGCGGTAACTCGCGGTGATAGGTTTTTTGTGTTGGCCCCTCAGGGGTTTGGAAATGGGATTTTGTAAATTAAATTTGGGAAAGGGTTTTAAAACTGGGGTTTTTCTGCAGTAGGCTTTATGGATCCCTATAGGGGCGTCAAAAGGAGTCTAATGAGGGAAAGAGTTAAGTTTGATAGGTTCCTGGTGTTGAAGTTCGTTTGAAAACTTATTTTGGCTATTTGTGTGTGTTCTTGTTTTTTTTTGTTTTAATTTGTTAATAAATTTTTTGCAATGTTTCCAATTTTGCTTTGTTTTCGTTATTATTCGCTGTATATTTGAAAACCTTGAATTATTTGTTTCCCTTTTTATTGTAAATTGAATTTTCGTCATCGTTCCAGTTGACTGTATTTTTTAAAATATATTTATCGAAAGTTATGGCTGGATTTTTAATAAATTTTAAAAGAAAAAAATTGTTTTTTCCTCTTTTTATTTGAACTTTGTTTTCTAAAAAATAAATTTTGTATTTTTCCTTGGCTTGTTTGTGGCCCCATGATTCATAAAAGTTGAGTCTCTACAAAAATAAAACCATTATGAATTTAAAAAAAATTAATCAAACAAGATATTATTTGAATTGGGGTTTGAAAAAATCTCTTCTTGGGAAAAAAATTGCATCCACGAAATATATCATGGCGACCCCCCCCCTTTAATGATTGTTTTAACGGGGGCACCCTTTCTTCCTAAAAATTTAAAAAATATTACTTTTAAAGTTATGTAGTTGTGTTTAAGTTTTAAAAACGCTCAAATGGGATTGCACCAAAAAATAAAATTTTGGGAAATGAGTAATTTAGGTGATATTACCTAATTTGGCATTTTTCACATCTCGTATTTCCCCGGGTTTTCAAAACAACATATTTAAAAAAAAAAAAAAATTTGCCCGGGGTAAAAAGGGGTTTTTGGCATTAAAAAACTTCATAATTGCCAAAAAAAAAACCCCGGTTTATTGTGTGTCCCCGCTGAAAGCAGAGGTCATAATAGGGATCATTTTCCGTCTTGCCCGCCGCCCCGTCTTTTTTTCGTCACACTTCAGAAGGTGACAGTGTGCCCAAAGAACAATCTTCAGTTTATCTACATCGGTTATAATGAAAACCTGTTTTTTCCCCCCTTTTTTGTTAAATTTATTGAAAACCCAATTTTATTTTGGTTTTTTTATTTTGTGTTCGCCAGGTAAACGTATTATTGGTTTACCGTATGTGTTTGCTATCCCCAAGGGGGTTTTTTTGGCCTATCTAGTTTTTCGTGGCGGTTTATTTTTGCCCGTTTACCCATGTATTCGGCAGGTTTCTCTCTTATGATTAAAAAAACCCTGTTCGGGAAATCGTTGATTTTCTTTTTTGAATAATTTTTTTGATCAAAATAGTTTCATCCTCAATACTATCTCTCAAAAATTCCGGCGGTGAGGAAAAAGACAAATTTTCCCCGTGGTTTCCCGTTTTTGAGAAAAAAAAAATTAAAACAGCCCCATGAAAAAAACAATAAGCTCAGGGTTTCTTTTGAACATTCATGATGGTCGGAAAAGGCCACAAACAATTTAAAAGTCTCCAAAACCCAATTGTAACGTGTGAACATTCCCCCGCTGTTACTTTACGCTTTCTCCTTTTTTTCTCTTTTTTCCTCTTCTCCTTTGCACTGGGGTTAGCGAAGACTGTAGACAGTTACTATTATCTTCTTTATTTTACTATTTTTAAATTATATTACAAATAAAAATCCCTTTTTGTTTTTTTCGATGTTTCCCGGGGTTTCCGTAGTCCAATGATCTTCCATGCAACAAATCATGCTCAAAGTGCAGGAAAAACTGAGAGATAATTGTTGTAAACGGCGGGGTTTTTAAAAATAACGGCCCAAAAATACAATATATAATCAACAGAAAACGTTACGAAAACAAGTTAAGGTGTCTAAAGGGAAAGAAAGTACGTGTTACAAAAGGTGAATTAAAAAACTAAAGTATGTTTAAGTCATAAATGTTTCTACCCAATGGTCAAACCCTAAGTTTTAAATGAAAAAATTTGTATCAAACTACAACGAAACAAAATATTGCTTTGGAAAGTTTTTAAAAATTTACACATTTTAAATATAAAATACTGTCAAAATTTCCCTTGTGACAAAATGCCTTGAATTATCGGGGATGGCTCCAGATGTACGGGAAAGTTGGGGAGATGCGATGGGCCCCCCACTTCGTTGTTTTTGGAAATTTTAAGGGGAGGAAAAAAAAACAACGCAAAATGTTAGGGGTGGGGACCCTGGAATGTTCCAGTAATGTGGATTGCCCAAGACGAAATACTTTTAACCATCGCCAAAAAGTTCCCAAAGATTCAAATCCCCCAAGGCCCCTTTTATTTCGGGGGGACATTCCGATGCTTTTAAAATGCTGAGGAAAAAAATGTAAAAGCTTGGGTGCCTCTCTGGCTTTTTTTCCCCGTTAAAATGTCGGGAACACTTTTGCAGTCCATCCAAAAGGCTCCACATAGCTCGCGTGCCCGTGCTTCCCCAAAGTACCCATGGAACCTCTTCCTTCGCTCGGGAATATTTGTATCCTATTCCAATCAGGAATACCCCCCGAGGTAAAAAATCCCCCATGGGGCTGTGCCCCAAAAAATTTTACTTTGAAAATTTGTCAAGAAAAATTAAAGTGAGTTTTTTTTCGGATTTCAAGGCGGGGGGCCCCACCCAGCTAGCTGCGGTTGTTCGCTATTTCTATCTGGGTGCACATGTGCTTGACGTCTCCCATACCTGTTTTTAGCGGACGTCATTTTTTCCAGACTACTGCGGCCATGTTAAAAATTAAAAACAACTGTCTATAATGCCCATCAACAATTTTTATTTATAAAAAGACTGCTTATTCCTTTTTCAAAGCGGCCCCTTTTAGAGTAGACCCAAATTAATTGAGGGATTTCTTCCTTTGAATTACTAGGATGCTTGGCCCCCTGCCCGGTAAAGTTCCCGCTAATTCAATCTTTTTTCTTAAATTCAAGGGGGTCACACCACTTTGTTTTGGTTTTTAAAGTTTTGTGAAAAAAACTCGAAAGGCTTTTCCCGTGGTTAAAGTCTCAAAAAGCAGCCCATGAGTGATAATTAATAGGTAGGTTTGAATTTTGATGATTCTTTTCAAGTTGAATTGTTTCAAGGGGGCGCCAAGTAGCTGCCGTCGTTGGAAAAACCATTCGCTCAATACGCCTTTCTCTTACGATGCGGGTTTTGGTCAGCAAAAAAAACATATAAAGATTTCAGTGGTCCCTGGGGTGAGTCGCACGGCGACAGCAGTAAACATTTGACCAAAGAAAAGGGCGTATTTGAAAGATAGCTTGTTTCCGGGAAGGGGGACGTACGTCCTCGTTTTCAAAAAATGTGTGTTTTACATTGCGGGGAACAATGAGTCGCTTTGTTTTGTAAACCCTTTAATGAAGAGTATTCAAAATACTAGCGTGATTTCATTGGGCGCAAATAGCTGATTGAACATGAAAAAGAAAATTGCCCGTGGAAAAAACCCCCCGGTATATACGAAATGATAATATATCCAAGTTTTCGCGATGGATTCCAAGTGGGATCACAAAAAAAATTTTATATGAATAGTATGGGGTTTGAAACCCACAATGAAAGATTTCCCTTCTTTCCCCTGGTCATAATACTGAGAATTTGAAAAAATTGTAAAGGGCGATCTGCAGTCGTTGGCCCAAAAAAATGCTCATTTCCAGAACGTGGGGTTATGGAATGCTATTTTAAAACGGCGAATTTGCAAAAGTAAAAAAAGTCGTTGTCAGACCGGATTTTTCCCCGCTTGCGATTTTGTTTTTCTTTCCCAAAACCTGTCCTTCGGAAATTACAATTTTAACAAATAACTTTTGGTCATTTAGGCTGAGGCGTGATAAGCTGAAATCAGCCCCAATGAGAGAAAAAAGGCCCCCTCTTTTCGAATCGGGGGCCCCCGATTTTCGAGCCGGCTCAGTCAGAACCGGCCCCTTTAAAATTGTTTGTTTCCTTTTGTTGCCCCAAAAGGCGTAAATTAAATAGTCAGATTTTTTGGGGTTCAATTGAAGGCATGATTAATTATTTGAATTGCGGATGCATAGAGCTTTTGATGACACAAAACCCTGCACCCCCAAATCGGCCGTACATAAAAAAAGCCCCTTATGATGTTTCAATACATCCCCCAGCTAAAAATCGTTCAGTTGTCACAGGTCTTTCAAAAAATCGAGTCTCGGAAATTTTTCAAAACGAGTTTGAAGCGCATCCGTTTATTACAGGTGAAGGGGGACAGGGGGGGCAGAGGGGGTCCGCGTGAAAAAGCGCCCCGCGTAAACAAAATTTAAGCTTTACATTGAACAATCCAAGTGAAAAGGCCGGGTTCAAGCACCAGCGGTGGGACTAAGTTGGCATGACAGGACTATACCGGAGCTTCTTCCCCTAAAGGAAGTGAAAATTCATCGTGTGTGTGTTTTAGAATCGTTCGTTTTTTCTTCTCTTTTCTCTCTTTATGTAGATATGTATAATCCCGCTCCCCCCCCCCCCCCGCTGTACAGTTAGAATCTTTTTAAACTTTTTTTTAATTAGTCACCTAAAAGTTTTAAAACAGTCATGATGATATGTATGTACTGTTTTTGTCACTATAACATTTCACCGTTTTTTTTAAAAGGGCACCCAACATAAAGACAAGAAATTGAAAAATTTTTTTGGATTTTTTGGAGCTCAACAACAATTATGTGTAAATAAAGCATTTTAACTTTTAACACGGGAGAAGGTTTTAAAAAAGCTTCAACTTCCAAAACCCCCTCCAAAACGCGCTGTCAAATTTTAAATTTCTATGTTCTTGATTGAAAAAATATGTTTTAAACCCGAAATTGAAAACGGGCCCCCTTTTTCATTTATTTTTAAAAGTTATTTCTTGAAGACCCCAAATTTTTCATCTACGTGTCAAATTTTAAAAATATGTACGAAATCATTTTTCATGACAAAATCCTGCAACAGTTTTTCAAAAAAGTGTATGAAGCCTCGAAATCGTCGATAGGGAAAGCGTTGATACAATTTAAAAATCCCTCCAAAAGGACCAAAACGTTACTTTTGCATAGGAAAACATGCAAAATTCTTGCCCCACGGGGCCTACCCAAATCCATGTCTAACCCCTTGCTGTTCACTGAAACCCCTACTAGATGTTCCCAAGCCTGATTTCAATGAATTATTACGCCGCGTGGAAAGTAGGTTTTTTTTTTTTTCCCAAAGGAGCCCCATAAAACAAAACAGGGAGCAGCCCCTGTTAATATTTTAAAATAAAAACGTAATTTGTTTAAAAGAAACCTTTTGAATCATTTTTGATTATGATGAAAACAAATATCAAATTCAAAAAATGAAATTCCCCAAACGTTTTTAAAAAAATCTGGACACATTAAAGTGTATCTGATGACTTTCCCTTAAATTCAAGGCAAAAGGGTTTTAAAACTTGGTTAAGTACCTTGCAAACAACCGATTCACCCCCAAAACCAGAATTTATTTTTGAAAGATGTTTTTGAGATTTAGTACTCGAATTCAGATACAACCCCTCAAATTGAAAAATCAATGAAAAACAACAAAAAGAACAACAACAAAAAAAAACAACACAAAAAAACAAAAAAAGTTTAATATAAGTATTACGCAAATGTACAAGTGTAAAAACACCAAAAAATACATTGGCCCTATAGCATATGTTTAATTTACGGCTCCAGGCCCCAAATTTCGGTCCCGTTTATAGTAGTTGAAATTTTTTAACTAAAAACAAAAACAAAAAATTTTACTGTAAAGCCCCTTTTGAAAGTATTTTTAAGTATAAATACAAAAAGAATGCCATAACCCTGTCACGCTAAATTTTAAAGGAAGAGTTGTAAATTAATATGGGACCTGACCGAAAACCCCCCCACCAAATAAAAACTTATTGTCTGAAATGCCTTTGTTTTGCTGTACTACGATGATGTATTGTTTTTTAACATTAACTTTTTTACGCTTGTGCTTCTGTTGGAAATTTTTATGCTAAATTCCAATAATTTATAAGAAAAAATTACCGTTTGTAAAATGTTTTTCTTGAGTTAGTTTAAATTT
Organism: Solen grandis; assembly: GCA_021229015.1. Classification (NCBI taxonomy): domain Eukaryota; kingdom Metazoa; phylum Mollusca; class Bivalvia; order Adapedonta; family Solenidae; genus Solen; species Solen grandis. The sequence continues at coordinate 29,289,936 of CM037777.1, forward strand.
ATGTCTCAAATCATATCACATAATGTTTGTATAATTAAAGATTTTCTGTACCTTTTTTGCTCTATTTTGGAATAATCTTTTTTTTTTTTTTTTTTTTTTTTTCTTTTTATATATTTTTGGACCTTTTTGTATGGTTTGCTTAATTTTAAACGTTTTCTTCAAAAACATGCGCGGGTCTTTGATGCTTGGCTCAAAAATTTGTCTTTTTTGTTATTGTTCGCTTCAGTTTCTCGCTGGTACCCCATGTGAAAATAGAAAACCCCGTAAATCAGTTAAAGGCAAATCAAAGGGGGGGAAAAAACCCCTGCGAACTTTATCAATTGACGGGGCGGTTTGGTGTCGGAAAAGTCCGGCCCACGGTATCGCAGAACCTCCCCCAGTTACCTCTACCCTCCCGGAAGACTCAATAAAAACAACCTGCTTTTTTATCTGGCGGAATATGAAATACAAAAAAAGGAAATTCGAAAACCAAAAAGGAAAATTTCCACACGGTTTTCGGAAGTTCGGAAAAGGGGGCTGAAATTTTTCTTTTTTCCTTGATCAAGCTTGGCCAGGCCCGGATAATTTTGGGTTGGCAAGGGCTTCGGGTTTTTGGGTGATCCCCTTTTAGGTAAATATATTATTTTTACAAATCTCCCTCTACCAATTAAAATACTTTGAATTAGTTTTAGTGTTACCTTTTTGACTACATGTAATTTTAATTTTCCATTCCCTTTTTTAAAATTTATCTAGTCTTTATCAAATGAAAAGTGTTTACGCCCTATTGCATCCCCAATTTGTTATAAAACTTACAACAAAGAAAAGGTAACGCAAAATAATGGCTAAATTAATAGTGGAAGCACTTAGGTAATTCATTTTTTATAAATCAAAGTTATTTTAAAAACATGTAGTTTAGGTGCCAGAAATGTTATTTCCCTTTTTATTTGCTCTTTGTCAAAAAGTAAAAAATTACCAAAAAAAAAAAAAAAAAAAAAAAAAAAAAAAAAAAAAAATGAAAAAAAATAAATAAAAAAAAAATTTTAAATTAAAATTAAAAAAATATGCGGCGTTGATGGGAATTAAAAATAAAGGGTTGATTTTGTTGTTGTTGAAATTTGGGGTTTACCGTCGGCGATAGTAATTAGTCATAAGCGACTCCCGTTTTACGGTGGGGGGAACCCCCGAGTAACAGAGGTCCCGGGGTAGAACACCCACCCACCCAAGAAAGTAATGGCGATGTTTTGAACGATTATATGAGTAGAATATTATTTTGTGATTTCATTAGGAAGTAAAAAAAAGCATAGATAAAACTCGGTATTAGGCGTCCGGCGGAGTAACATCATTGTAATAAAGCGTACAGACGTTCAGTGAAACAGATATAATGTACTGCAGGTGTTTATAAGGTTCTGCCCGAACAAGTCTCACTGTGTACCAAAGAAAGTGTTGATACAGGAATTATTATACTTATCAAAGGAACTGTTATTCAGTTAAGATACTTTATTAAAATTTCGTGAATACGAAATATATGTTTCAGCTAGTTGTTGAGATATCAAAATACGTTTCAATCGCTAAACTTAAGCACATTGGTTATCATATTTTCCGTGTCTGTCTGTCTCTCACTTTCTGAAAAGTTGAATTATATATCAAACTATTATAAAAAGTTTTGATCAGATTATGTATTTCTCACCCCAAAAAACTCAAAAAAACTAGTCGTCCTACTACTGTGGGGGTATGTTGGCGCTCTCCGTCCGTCACCCTTTTTTCCGTCCAAAACATATAAAGCCAGAGTCACGAAACTTAACAGGAATGTTCACAAGTATGTAGCATTTCATATCTTGTTTTGGTTGTAATAAGTGAAGAGATATAGCCCTTTAGTAACTTGAATAAAAATTACTTTATCGCATATATTTCCTGATTTGTATGATCCAGAGTCACAATCATTGACCACAAAACATTGATCACTAACACGCGAAGTTTATCACCGAAGGTATCTTTGCTGTTCCCTGAATGATTGTTTGTTGGGTTTACGTCCCCCCGACAGTATTTCAGTCACTTGGAGACGATGTCATAGTGCAGCCACACTGCAGTATCACCCCGTAGACATGTGGCATGAACCCAAACCAGGCACATTTTCCATACACCGGCTTTCTGTCCTAGAACTACACTTATATGCTGAGCGCCAAGCAAGAACCATCTTTTAGGACTTTGATATGTCGCGGCCGGGGAAAAAACCCTTTCGACCCAGCCCCCAAGGGGGGCTTTTAACCCAGGGGGCCCCAGGGGGACCCCCCAAAATGAGTTTTTTGCCCTTTAAATTTTTTTAAAACACCAAACTTTCGCATATCTCAATAAATGAAGCAGCAGTCGATTAAGAGAAATTTTCAAAAACATGTAAAAATGAACACCTTTGAATGTGTTCGTGATTTTCCTTTGTATTGCAGAGTTAAAATTTATATAATGGAGCTGTGTATGTATTTCTACAAATCGTAATGATAAACCTTTCCCCCCCAAAAAGGGAGCGGCAACCCCCGGGGAATAGTTCGCTGATTAAAACTACCAATCTTAAAGGGGGAAAACTTTCAAATGTTGTTTATTTCCCCTGAAAAACTGTGTGAAATTTTACACCGTATGAAGAAAAGGGTTTTGTTCGAAAGTGCCGTTGATTTACGTCAGTTTGTCTCTTTTCGGGTAAACCCTTGCCCTTTTTTCAAAAGTTATTTTTCATAGTTTGAACTTAAAATGGTTTATACGAAAAAAGGGGGATGGCCCACATTCACATTTTTGGGGAATTTTCCCAGGAGTATTTCACAGATTCAAATTTTTAAAAAATCTTACAACTAGTTAAACTTTTATTTCCTGTAATTTCCCTAATTATGATGATGATAAGGGGATGACTAACAAATACTGTTTTTTCTTTTTCCGTGCCCCGTTTTTTTTTTTTTAATTTTTATTTAGTATTTTTTTATTTTGTATTTTTGATGATTTTGATAAAAGGTTTGGGATGTATGTTTTGTTAACTTTTGGTCCAGAAGTAGAGTTACCCGGGGGCAAACCAATCCCCCCCCCCCCCCCTGCTTTTTTCCCAGCAAAATTTTCGCTGACAGTTTACATTTTCGAACCCATGAATTATTGACAACTTTAATTATGCAGTCCCATTGAAAATTTTTCCCCTTTTTAAAAACCCCGGTTTTAAATGTTTTTTGTTACGTCACTTTAAAACCAAAAAAGGGTTTACCGTAGTTTTTGTAAATAGAAAAACATAAACCGTTTTAAAACTTGATGGAGGGTTTGCTTTAATTTGCCGAAAAATAAGCTGATAATCAGCGGCATATTGAAAAAAATTTACTATCGACCCCGTACAGTGACCCCCATGTGAAAATATTCCCGTGAAATGAACAGATAATGGCGGGGGGGGAAGATTTCTTCGTTTCTTGCCCGTGGGAAAATGTTAGTGTCAGTTAACGCATGCGCGGGTCATTTGTATAGTCTTTTTTTTTCCCCAAATTTGTTGTTAAACCCAGCAAAAACATATTTTTTGTTAGATTTTATTTCTACATTTTAAAATGTATCTGTCAAAATTTGGGGATTTGTTTTCATAAAAAAAAACGTTATAAAAAGTTTTAATGAAATCCACCCAAACTTTAAAACTGTAAATCAGGGTTTTAAAAAAAAGTGATCATGGGTTTTTTACAGAACATGAAAACCCCTTTAAAGAGTTTGATAACAGAGCCTAAGTCAATGGATGTTTGCATCTGCACCGAAATTTCCTTTTTTTGCATTTGAAGGACCATATGTTTAAATTTTAAAGGTGGATTAAAAAACCTTAAAGCTGTCTAGTGTTACGATAGAGATGCCAACGCCATACTTGTTTTAATTATTTTTTTTCAGTTTCCTGACACTACTTCTATAAAAAAACTCTTACCACTTAAAAGAAAAACCATTGTATAAACTGCCCCCCCGGTGGGCGAGCGTCCCCCCCCGGGAGCGGGGGGTTGGGGGGGGGGGAGGGGGGGGGGGGGGGGCGAGGTTTTGATCCTGGGGCCCCGACATAACAAAAATCGAAAAATTTTTGGTACTGTTTTTAGCTCCCTTTCTTTGCGCTCAGCTATAAGGGTTTGTTGCAGGATGGTTGGCCCGGTTTTTCAGGATGATGTTAAAATGGGTTTTGGTATCTTTTCAATTTTTTACGGCGTGATACTGCCCGTTTTGGCGCACCTTTTCTGTTTTCAAGGAGATAAAAGTCTCCAAATAACTGAAAAACTTTCTATATAAAATTTTAAACCCAAAAAAAACAAACACAGTAAACTAGAATGTATATGATTTATGTAAAAAATAGGGGGAAAAACCAAATCTTATTTGGGAAGAATTTTTGGGCCCAAATTTCCCCTTTAAAAAAAAATTTTCAAAAAAGAGATTATTTTTAGTTATGGGAGAAAGCATAATTTAAAATGAAGAAAAGATAAACCCCCTTTGTTTAAAAATAGACGATTTCCCCAAACTGGCTGGATTACTTTTTGTTTTTGATTAGTTCAGGGAGTGGCCCCCCGGGCCAGGTGTAAAGGGTGTGTAACAGAAGTAGTATAATCCCCTTCTTCCACGGCTGGGCTATTTCATTTTTTAAAAATCCATAAATTTTCTGATAAAAGTGGGAAAAATAAGAATAATTAAAAGATAAAAAATAAAAAATGAACCTCTGCAAAGAAACACAGAAATATTGAAATATTTTAAACCCAAGCAAAATTTCTAACTTAATTTAGGGGAAAATTGTATTTGTGGGAAATATGTTTGAATATTGAGTCAGAATTTACAGAGTTACAAAAATTTTTTTTTGTTCTCCATTGGGTACCCCCTTCTTAAATTCCCCGTCCGTTTGGGGGAAAAGTCAGTGAGAATAATTCGGTCCTTTCATTTTGTTTTTTAAACTTTCCCTTTCGTATGGGCCTCTTTCTTCTTTATATCTGTTGCTCGAGAATTGTGTTTACTACCACCCGACTTGGACATTGACAAGGGCAAATTCTATGAGGCCAAGGACACAAAGGCCAAGCCTGCTGCCTCCAACGTCGATAGCCTAAACAGAAATAATAGTTGATTTGGATGCAAGTTCACTGTCGCCTTCGACGTTTCACTCAAACAGAGCCCGTGGAGGGAGAGGAATCTTGGGCCTATATACATGTATAGGGCACCGGGTTAGAACCACAGAAAGTAACTGGGTGGCATCTTCCCAAGGGAATTGAGTAACCAGTTCGGATTCGACCCAGGGTTTGAGGGGTCTTGTGATATAAACCCGCGCTATAACCCCTGGGCCTGTACTGGTCATGGAAATTCAGATTTCAAATCTTCCTTCTTCAATAAGTGTGCTGAACAGTTGAAGTTTTGACATTGTTTTACCATTTTTTCATCGAGGGATCGCCTAGGTGCGCAGGACTGGCGCCGCGACACAGGCCAAATAGTTATGGATTCGAACTCCATATTTTGCATTGACCTTCCAAAGTACAATGAATCTCTCTAGGATATTTACTGGACGGTTTGACGTATTAACCGACCGGCTATAGGTCAGGAACTATATGCGATACAGAGCTACTTCGTAAGCCCGATACATTTGAAGCTGTATATGACGCTACATAGCATCTACCTAACGGTCCAAACTGTTTCATAATAATAATACAGACTAGCAGAACAATAGATTATAGATTACCACATGTGTTAACATTCATATTGACTAAAAGCCATCAAAGCAACTAACTGGAATAGTTAGCTATAAATCAATAAATATAGTTACCTTAATATATGAGACCCGGGGTTTGATTTGGGCCCCGGCCCAGCACTCTGTGTTGTCATGGTAAGGACGGCAGAAGGGCAATGAGATGGGGGGCAGGGATGGCCGCGGGACGAGCCAGAAGTTTTACCCCGAGAGGACCGATCAGTATGCTGGGATGTACACCTGGGTAATATAGTACGCGTAATTTCTATCTAGGACGAACCTCACGCCGACCCCGCCGTATGTAACTGAAATCATTAATAATTAGTACTGTTGTTTTGAAGTGTCACAATTCTTAAATAATCTCATGAATGCTTTATGAATACGTGAACTGTGAATGGAATAGGAAATAGTGAACTGTGAATATGAATGGTGAATAGGACATACTGAACTGTGAATAAAATAGTGAAATGTGAATAGGAAAAGTGAACTGTGAATAGGAATAGTGAATAGGAATAGTGAATTGTGAGTAGGAAAAAATGAAGTGTGAATATGGGAAAAAAGAACTGTGGAATAGGGAAAGTGAGATGTGAGATTTATAAAAAAAAAGTGACAGATCACATTAGTTATGGTATATGTATACAACGTGCACTGAGGGGAAATATAAAGCACGGTAAATATGTTATATTTTGTTAATGAATGAAACTCAGGTGCCAGATTCAAGATTTGACCATATACTCCTATGACTAGCCCGCCCCCTGGAGGTCTTATCATTAAATGGCCATCTTCGCTATTTAAAAGCAAATGTTGGTGACTTTATAATTTCAAACCAAAACTTACATTACATTGCGCTCCGTTTTCCTTAAATTACAGCACAATGGCAATTGTAGCACGAAGAAAAATGTATTAGCCTTTCGAAGGAATAGTAATATGCGGTCCCTATATACTTCATTCAGCTATTCCATTAATTTCTTCTATGTCGGGCGTGTATAGAACTTTCACAAATCTACTTTAAATTTTCAAGAGAAGAGATGGATTGTTAACACACACACACCACACACACCTTGTTTTTCAGAAAAAAAAAGAAGAAAAAATATGTTTTTCATACTTCCAAAATAAATCTTTAGCACGTTTAAGTGATGACGTTCAACGATGGTAAACTGTGGGAAAGGGTATTCCCATCGCCTATTTTCACGGCAGACTCGGTCCATTCCAGCAGCATGGTTTCCGTGCTTTTGTCCATCTAGATCAGGAAAAATAACATATTAATTTTAACGAATTATGATATCCGTTAGAAATATGATTAATATATGTTTAGTAAGGTATATCTTTGACGACCACGTAGGATGTTATTATAATAATGATTTTAATTACTATCATTATAATTATAATTGATATTATTATTGTTCTAATGCAGTCATGGTTTTGCGTACGTAAGCTTAACATAAGAAGCTGAAAAAACTTACAACTCTCAGCCTCCAGTAACACATTCCTGCGTGTCGAACGGATACTTTTTAAGATTCATCTGACACGAAAAAGTGCGGTAACCCTGCAAGTTAGACCAAGTTAGTTAGTTAGTTTAAATTTGCCGGCATTATTTTGGTTTTTTCCCTATTTTCCAGGGCATTTTCGTTATGGCTATAATCACATGTTTCAGTCACGCATCAGAAGCAAAGCACGTGAAAAGGCAAATAATTTAGCCTGATGTGTACCCATTTTTGTATTTCATATTCATGAAAAATGATTTATCATACAGTTTAAAAACATCCCATTCACTTATCTGAAGACCTAAATGAATGATACATAATACAAACAGTCGGACAGATTAATGAACAAACCTCATACTGTACTGAACTGTTCCATCCGAATATACGTGCATTAACTTGTTGGGTACGGTCACGTGGTGGAAATTAGACTGCTTCTCATTTTTAATGAAAATATCCGGTTTCCAAAAGTTATCCATGACTGAAACATCAAAATTCCAGTCTGGACAGGGTTTTAAACCCTTGTCATAAACCAGTCTTTCTTTACGCCATCGCCTCCGGGGAAAGGGGAAAATGCTCATAGAAAAATAATCCTGGAAAATAAAATGAATGGTATTTTTTTTTTTTTTGTAGATCTAAAACTCATTTTCATCCAAATTAATGTATGTAAATAAAAAATGGACTAAAATACCATGAATAGCAAATTTTTATTTCAATTATTGATAAGTTTTCTAACTTCTGGTAGCTTAACATCAAATGAGCATGTTTTAATTTGTATTTGTTTTCCCGGGTTTCCTTTTTTAAAAAAAAATAATAATTTAAAAAAGGGGGGAGGGGAGTAAAGTTTCTATTAAAAAAAAAAAAACCCCAAAACAACAGCAATCCCGGGTATGGATCGATATTCAATGAAATTAAACCCGAATATATGAGACTAAAAAGAATGTTTTAAATATTTATTTTATATGTCTAAATTATCCGAAAATTTTTTCCAATTTGAAGGAATGTTTTTGTTTTAATCCAAAGATCCCAATTTGTCCCATTTGGATGCTGTAAAGCTTGAAAGTTAAGTTTTTTTTAAATCAAAAGATTGGTTATATTTTTTGAGAAATTTGATTGGGGGCCCCCCGGAGGGGGTTTAATTTTTGGGGGGAAAATTTCGTCCTGCGGAACTTTTTTTTTTAAGGCCCCTTAAATTTTTTTTTTAAAATTAAAAGGAGGAAAAAGTTCGTTGGAAAATAATGTGATCGAAAGAGAACAGGGAAAAAGAAAAAATTTTCGGGTTTTAAATAAAAAATTGTTGGCCCCAAGGGGTAAAAAAATGAAACGGGAAAAAATATTTAGTTGATAGTTTTAAATTAGTATTTTTTTTTTCCCCCCCAAAAAATTTAAGGAAAAATTTTTTTTTTAAAAATTCGTAAAATCGTAAAAAAGTTAAATAAAAAAAGGGTAGCCGAATAGTTTTTAAAAAATTAAAAATGTTTTTTCACCCCCCTTTAAAATAAAAATTTTTCCCTTTTTGAACTTTAAATTTTGGGTATTTTCCCAAGTGAAATATTTTTGTTTCAAATAGGGAAAATAAATTTAAAAAAGATCAAAATTTCCCTTACCCCTGAAATATCGGGGTTTTTAAACCCCGGGCAACTAAATTTGAAAAAATAAATATGTTTGAGTTGCAAAAAGAGGGGTTTTGGGGGTTTAGCCAGGAATTGGTGAAGGTGCCGGCTGGTTCCCATGTTTGGGGTTTTTTTGGGGTTTAAATTTTGGGGTTGGGGGATTTTTATTTGTTAAATTTAGAAAAAGGGGCCTTAAATAAATAAAATTAATTTTATTTGGAGGTTAAATAAAGAAAAATTTTTTTTTTTTCATGCATGTGA
>CM037777.1:29299070-29332931 GCA_021229015.1 Solen grandis
CTAACTACAATCGCCATCGCGATATCATCGGTTTTCGCAAAAGTAATTTACCTCAGTTAACGAGTCGCATGAATCGAAAAACATATTTCTTCATTCAAGGGCTTGTTGAATACTGTTAAGAGCGATCTTTCAAACATTTTTCTCGCAATGTTTTAGCAGACTTTTTACCGAAAACAATATTTTTGAGTATTTCCTGTCAGTTATATAGTCGCGGTATCAATGGTTTTCACGAAAGAAATTCCATTCAGTTCACAAGTCGCATGATTCGAAAAACATCTCTTCATTCAATGTCGTGTTGATACTGTTAACAGCGATTTTTCAAAACATTTTTGTCGCAATGGTTTAGCAGACTTTTTAGCCAAGAGAGTATTGTTGAGTATTACCTGTCAGTTATGTAGTCGCGATATCATCAGTTTTCACGAAAGGAATTCCATTCAGTTCAAGAGTCGCATGATTCGAAAAACATATTTCTTCGTTTAATGGCTTGTTGAATGCAGCTAACATTGATCTTTCAAACATTCGAGCATTCTATTTCTTATATATCACAATTTGAAGCATAAATACTGATTTACAATTATTCCAAAAAAGGATCAAAATTTGGATTGCCGTAATATGACCAAATCAAGTCCGATCTTCAAAAACTAAACATCACTGGAAAGATCTCTTCAAGAACTAAAACTTTTATCCATATACTTTAAATGAAATATTTTTACTTTTGGAGTTATTTGGAGCCGAATAAAAACACAATAATCGTAATATGACCTTGACCTTTTCATTTATTGTTTAACTTTTTAATTGTGAGGCCCTTTCCGACAAATCAATACATAACTTGTGAAAATTTCATGAAGAATGAACAAAAAAATAAATCAGGAGCGACAAAAACATGTTTTTGAAACTTTAAATTTTCCTAAAATTTAGTGAAGTTTGACCGTTTCCAGAGGACAAACCATGCATTTCTTAAATTCGACACCCCATTTATTTTGTGCGTTTATGTTTTGCAAATCATTTGCAGCAAACAGAATTCTTCTATCTGATCTCTAACAAAAATGGATGGGTTTTTCGTAGACCTACCCTCATTTGCACAGTTTTTTGCGAGTTTCGAACTTTCAACCTTTCCTTATTAACTGAAACATTTTCAGACATTAATACCTTGAAACTATCATATTTTATTAAGCTATCGACAAGGAACAGAATGCAAAAAACTGTATTCGAATCGCACTTCAGCTTTTTAAGTTATAAGCAAAAAAGTGATTTCAAGCTAAGCGCCCCCTAACGGCAAAATGAGAAACAAAATTGATTAAAATTTCACCATTAGGTACCTAGTAATACATCAAATATTTCAATAAAGTATACAAGTCGCACTAGTCGAACATTCTATTTCTTATATATCACAAATTGAAGCCTAAATACCGATTTACAATTATTCCAAAAAAGGATCAAATTTTGGAATGCCGTAATATGACCAAATCAAGTCGGATCTTCAAAAACTAAACATCACTGGAAAGATCTCTTCAAGAACTAAAACTTTTGTACATATATTCTCAATGAAATATTTTTAGTTTTTGAGCTATTTCGGGCCGAATAAAAACACAAAAATCGTAATATGACCTTGACCTTTTCCTTCATTTTTTAACTTTTTTATTAGTTTAGTTTAAACATATTTTATTTCAAGTAACATGACAAATGGCAAGAACATAAATATATACATGAAAAAGGATCGAAACGAAAGTTAAGAACTTATCGTGTTTCTTTCCAGTATAACGTTACAAGTTAAAATGGCCATTTAATGACAAAAACTCCAGAAATATAGAAAGAAATGTAAACATAATAAAATGTTTTTAGTAAATAGCAATAAAGAGAACAGAGGAGAAATCAAAAGTAAGACATTCAGTGATGAAAGGGCTAAATTAAGAGAAATAAAAAAAAAATAGATAAAATAAATCTGGTGTGATCAGTGTTGGGAGATGCTGAGAAAATATTTCATATATCAAAATAACCGAATTATCCCTCTTATCAGATTTTAAAACGCTTAGTAGATTTGATATACCCGTGAACTGCTTTAACTATCGCAATATTTGCATTATAACTTAAATTTTCGTCACAAAATAACAGAATATTTGTGTCAAGATTAGGAACAAAGGAGAGACGTTCGAAAAGAACTAATCTTTGTTGATCATATTTACGGCATTGAAAAAAATAATGATCTACAGTTTCATTAACTCCACAAGTTCAAAATTTTTTAAAAAAGGGATTAATTTAACCCCTTTTAATTAACATTTAACAATCTTTTAAAAACAGATAAAGATCTAGCATTTCTTATTTCGACAGGGAGATCGTTCCAAGCCCTTAAAACAGATGGCAAGAATGAATAATAGTACGAATTAGTGTTACAATTAATACATTGAAAGTCATCTGCATTTCTGAGATTATAACTTGACATATTACCAACACGTTCAGGTATTAGCTCACTTAAAAAATCAGGAGTAAGTCCATGCACCATTTTATAGAAAAGTATAAGTTTATGTTTATTTCTCTTGATTGTAAAGATTCCCAACGTGTTTCAACTGATAAGTTTTCTAAAGATACTAATTTTGTAGTTCCAGTAACAATTCTGGCTGCTTCATATTGTATTTTATCAAGCTCATCTTTTTCATATGCTGGACAATTATCAAAAATAATATCTCCGTATTCTAGAAGAGGTCTAATGAAAGAAAAATAAATTGTTTCAAGAGTTGAACGATCCAATTGGTACTTTAATGATTTAAGGACATTAATACGTTTCCAAGCTTTAAGTTTTATTATATCAATGTGATTATGCCATGAAAGATCATTTGTCAGAACCAAACCTAAGTGTTTATGACTGTTAACTTCAGTTATAGGATGACCATTCATAACTAGAGGAGGATGATTAATTGGTTTTTTCTTACGAGAGAATAACATTGACTCAGTCTTTCTAGGGTTAAATGTAACAAGCCATTTTTCAGACCATTTGGAAATCTTTTCTAAATCATTGTTTAAAATCATCGAAGCATTAAGCGGATTTTCAACCAATATATATAATGCAGTATCATCAGCAAAAAGTCTAATGTTTGATTGAATGTCATCAACAATATCATTAATATAGATCAAAAATAGTAAAGGTCCTAATATTGAGCCTTGGGGAACACCTGCTTGTATATAAAGAGGATTAGATTTGACTCCTGGAAGGACAACACACTGTCTACGATTAGATAAATAATTTTCAAACCAACAAAGCAAATCACCTGTAATACCAGCAGCCTTAAGTTTAATTAATAAACCCCTATGCCAAACTCTATCAAAAGCTTTGCTGATATCACAAAAAGTTGCTCTTACTTCTTTACCTGAATCAACCGCCTTATTTATATAATGATAAAGGTAGGCTAGTTGATTAATAGTTGAGTCACATGGTGTAAAACCTGACTGAAATGACGTTATTAAATTAGAACTGAGACAAAAATTATAAACATGTTTAAAAATGCATTTTTCAAACACCTTTTCAATCGTGCAGAGTAGAGATACAGGTCGATAATTAGAAACAAGTGATTTATCTCCAGATTTAAATATTGTACAAACATTTGCTTCTTTCCAGCTAGAAGGCACTTCACAACAGTTTAACGATTTATTAAAAAGTTTACATAATGGTTCAGACAATTCGTTTGCAAGTTCAACGAGTACATAATTACTTATTAGATCTGGACCCATTGCCTTGTGTCTTTTTAAAGTTTTTAATACATCATTAACTTCAATAGGTGCCAAAATTATTGAACTAAGTACATTATCAGGTTCATCTAATACAGGTAAAGTCGTCAAGGAATCATCAATAATAGTTTGTTGTTGGAAATACTTATTAAATAAATTAGCTTTATCAATATTATCTGTCACCCAAAGACCATTGTGCTGAAGAGGAGGTATATCATCAGATTGGTTGCTATTAATAAAATGTTTCAAAGAAGACCACCAATTTTTAGAAGACTTACAAGAAGATTTTAGTTGATTTGAAAACTTAATCATATACTCAGATTTACTCATCCTTATCTGCGCGATTACGTCATTTCTTAGTTTACGAAACGCTTCCCAATGGTTTAATAACATACTATTTTTGGCTTTACGATATGCTCTTTTACGTTTTCTTATCAATAACTTAATTTTGCTTGTAATCCAAGGATGTGAGTTCGGACTTATTTTAACAAATTTATTAGGTATACATTCTTTAGTAATATGAAGAATATGATCTGTAATATTTTGAGCATACCTATTGATATTTTCATTTTCCAATAAACTCCAGTTTGCATTTGAAGCTAATTCTCTTAATTTATCATAATTACCTTTATTGTAGTACCAAACATGACGCATAAACGAATGTTTTAGAGGTTTTTTAAAATTTAGGACACAATAAACTGGACAATGATATCTTACTGATTGTTCAAGAAATGGATCCCCAACACCGCTAAGTAAAACATATTCGGGTTTCTTTACCATGATAATATCAATAATGCTAGAAGATCCCTCAGAATAATGAGTAGGTTCTTGAATACATTGAAACAAGGAGTTTTGTGTACAAATGGAATCAATTTTGTTCTTAGACGTAGGTGCATTCATATTAAGGTTAAAATCTCCGGTTAAATAACATTGTCTATATTAGTGTCACATGCTAAACTTAAAGAATCTTCGATTAATGAAAAAAAGCATTAGTATTAGGGGGTCTATAATAGAGTCCAAAAAGAATATTTTTACTTATAAGTTGAATTTCAATCCATATACACTCGATACCAACTGTTTCTAGATCAAATCTACGTTTATAATTTATATCAGATTTCACATAAATAAGTACCCCACCATAATTATCATTAGGTCGATCTTTTCTTTCAGGCAGAGAATATGACGGAATTAGTAGTTTCTCATTAGCAAAATTTGTTCCAAGCCAAGTTTCTGAAAAGGCTAATATATCAAAATCTTGGAGTTCAGTAGCTAACAAATCAAGCTTTGGATATATACTCTGAATATTGTAATGCACAAAAGAAAAGTATTTAGACATGTCAAAGGAAATATTGCTCAACATTGAAAACTCACTACTTAATGAAGGACCAGGGTTCGGCTGAATATCTCCAGATTGTAATAACAAAATAGCTACTAAACAAAATATGGTAACCAGACATTGACATGATATCACTTTAGCAACTAGTTTCACGTCATTTTGAAATGACAAACTTACAGATAACCTTCTGTGAGTATAATGGCAGTTAACGATTTTTTCATATATCATTAAATGTTCCTTGTTGTACGCTAGTATAGCATAACTATTCAGAGCGTTATAATACACAGATAAAATGAAGCTAATCGTGATTAAAAGAGGGAAATTACTACTAACAAAGCACATCCTAAGGCGGCCATCCAATCTACAAGTTTACATTATTTACAAATAAAAAAAAAAAAAAAAAAAAGGATGAACTGAAATAACAAAAAAGAAAAACCTTTAAAATTAAAGTTTGCAAAAAATTGAACAATATTACTAGTATACAAGTAAATTGAAATCATATAAAGAATATACTGACAAAATATAGAGGTATGTTACATAATACTATGCAATACATAACAAATTTCACAAACAATCATATACATGTATACACAATATAAGACCGAATGAATACTTATATTTCATTCATGTAAGTGCTGAATCACAACAACAACAACAACAACAAAAAATATAATAATAAGGTCCACTAACTGACAGACTGATAATCAGATTGGCGGACAAACAAGTAAGTGATACCCGTCGCGTGATGACTTCAGCAAGATAATCATAGATATGTATATTTGACCTTGGGAATAATTATATTTCATCTATGAGTTATAGTATCAACCAAAACGCTATAACACAGCAAAATATGTTATGTGGTCAACTAACTGACGAACTGACAGACAGACTGACGGACAAGCGATAAACAGGTGATCCCCGTCTATCACATTTGTTAACAACTTGTCTAGTTATATTTAATGAAAATAAAATTTGAGGAAATACTTATGTTTCATTAATGAGTTTAGGAATACATCAAACACCTATAACACATCAGAGAATATAATGTGGTCCACTGAATGACAGACCGATAGACAGACTGACGGACAAACGACAAACAGGTAATCCCCGTACATCACATTTGTTTACATCAGCAACTTGTTTAGTTATATTTATAGAACATAACATCCGTGTACACACACTTACAAGTTACTGTATATGTTTGGTATTTTACTTATAATTTGTAGAAATATTACAATCATAGATATGTTTAATAGTACAATGCATGACCAAAGGAAAACATAAAATTCTTACATGTATAATCTAAATCACACTTAAAAAATATAATGTGGTCGATTGACTGACGTTTGAAGGACAGACTGACGGACAAACGACAAATAGGTGATCCCCGTCACGCATGGTATTATTACTTGTAAATTTCAGCAATAAATACAATCAAACATATACAAAATGATTGTATACTTATATTTCCTTCATGAGTTGTGAAATACACAAAAACATCTATAATACAATAGAAAATACAATGTGGTCCACTGACTGACAGACAGATTGACGGACAAACGACAAACAGGTGATCTCTGAAGGAATACTTATATTTAATTCAGGAGTTGTGGTATACAACCATAAGGCAACATAAAACACTGACTGAGGGACTGATAGACAGACTGACGGACAAACGACAAGTACATGTATGTGATCCCCATCAAGTTTAGTATTTTTACTTATAATTTACAGCAATAACATAAATATGTATATATGGCCGAGGGAATACTTATGTGTATTATATATGACCTTGGGAATACTTATATTTCATCCATGAGTTATGGAATCAACAAAAAAGCTATAACACAACAAAATATAATATGTGATCCACTGACTGACAAACTGACAGACAGACTGACGGACAAACGACAAATATGTGACCCCCGTTACGTCTGGTATTTTTGCAAGGAATACATATAGTCAATTAATGAGTTGTGGTATCCACCTTTGAGTTATATCACAACTTAAACCACCTTTGAGCTATATCACAACTTAAACTGTATAATGGTTCACTGACTGACAAACTGACGGACAGACTGACGGACAAACAACAAATATGTGACCCCCGTTACGTCTGGTATTTTTACAAGGAATACATATAGTCAATTAATGAGTTGTGGTATCCATCTTTGAGCTATATCACAACTTAAACTGTATAATGGTTCACTGACTGACGGACTGACAGACAGACTGACGGACAAACAACAAATATGTGACCCCCGTTACGTCTGGTATTTTTACAAGGAATACATATAGTCAATTAATGAGTTGTGGTATCCATCTTTGAGCTATATCACAACTTAAACTGTATAATGGTTCACTGACTGACGGACTGACAGACAGACTGACGGACAAACAACAAATAAGTGACCCCCGTTACGTCTGGTATTTTACAAGGAATACATATAGTCAATTAATGAGTTGTGGTATCCACCTATAAGCTTTATCATAACTGAAAATGAATATAGTCTATTAAATCAACCGATCAAGCATTCCAACTCACTCTTATCAAGGATTCTGTGGACTTTGTTCAAACTGTCTTTGACGAGAACGGTACCGTCATGGGACCAAGCACCCTGCAGACTTCCTGACTTTACCGCACCACGGGCCACAAATAAAAGGTTATTGCGTATCTTTGTTAAGTCTTCATTGATGTATACATCCTTGTAACCCTTGGAACGAGCCTGTGATCTAACACTATAGAATTTCTGACGTGCACGATATGAAGTAAATTTCACTATAATAGCACGCGGCTTTTTGCGGTCCAGCTTGGGACCCACCCTATGACTCCGGTCGATGTCGTCCAAAGATACATCAGCCCCAATAGCAGCAGCCATGTCGAGAATTAATTCATCTGTGGATTCATTGACTGTCTCATTGATCCCTGATACCCTTAAGCAATTTCGTCTACTGTACTGCTCGCTGGCATCAGCAGCTTTCTCCAGTTCTGAGACTCTCTCTTTGAGCCTAGAGTTCTCCTCCTTCAAGTCACGCAGCTCCTCTGACAAAGGTGACAAGACCCCCTCAACAGCAGTTCTCACCAAGCCGCCAATGGACTCTTGCATTTCTGCAATCTTGCATTCAAAAGATGCCCGAAGAGCTTCCGATATACGGTCAATATCAGCCGGTCGAAGTTCAATCGTTAGATTGCCCGCTGGAGCCATATCAACAGATATAGCTGATGTATCAGAATCAGCAGCAACTGCCTTGCTCTTCTTAGTGTCATTCATCTCGAAAGAATCAGAAGGTCCTCTCTTTTTTACATCCGCGGGGACTGGAGTGGATGTACTAACAGGAAGCAAATGGCTCTCCATGGCTACACCGATTCTACACAGATTCTACACAGATAATGACTCAGTACGTTCCACGTGACCCGCAAGGTTAATGTTGGCAAGCAGGAATAGCTATCTCCATGCAATACTGAATTAATTCTCCCGAACAAATCCCAGCAGCGGTCACGCTTTTCACGTTTTCTCACATGAACTGTAGTCTCAGCTAGAAAGAACCAGCGCGAGCCAGTGCAAAAAGGTTGTAAATAGAACTTGAAATTGAAGAAAAATATTGAAAACTTCAAAAGCATTAAAGTCAATATGATGATATTTTAACAAACCTCAATCTTTCATATAATTAAGTCCATTTATGAAACTCCCTCAACTTATATGCCCACAAACGCAGCTAAAACATAGTGTTTGCCATTGTCAACTCACAGCGAGACAAAAACACGTCCGGCCATTATGGACTTCACCTACAAACTTTTTTATTGTGAGGCCCTTTCCGACATAACAATAAATAACTTGTGAAAATTTCATGAAGAATGAACCAAAAATAAAATCAGGAGCGATAAAAAACATGTTTTTTAAAAATTTAATTTTTCCTAAAATTTAGTGAAGTTTGACCGTTTGTAGAGGACAAACCATGCATTTCTTAAATTCGCTACCCCATATATTTTGTGCGTATATGTCTTGCAAATCATTTGCAGCAAACAGAATTCTTCTATCTGATGTCTAACAAAATGGGTAGGTTTTTTTGTAGACCTACCCTCATCTGCACAGTTTTATGCGAGGTTCGAACTATCAACCTTCCGTTACTAGCTCAAAAAGTTTCAGCCATTTATACCTAGAAACTATCATTTTTTATGAGGCTTTCAACAAGGAATATAATGCAACAAACCGCATTTGAATCAGACTTCAACTTTTTGAGTTATAAGTAGAAGAGTGCTTTCAAGCTTAGCGCCCCCTAGCGGCAGATTTAGAAACAAAATTTAGTAAAATTTTACCATTAGTACCTAGCAATGCAGCAAATAGTTCAACCAAGTATACAAGTCGCACAAGTCAAACATTCTATTTCTTATATATCACAATTTGAAGCATAAACACGGTTGTACAATTATTCCAAAAAAGGATCAAAATTTGGACTGCCGTAATATGACCAAATCAAGTCGGATCTTCAAAAACTTAACATCACTGGAAAGAGCTCTTCAAGAACTAAAACTTTTGTACATATACTTTCAATGAAATATTTTTAGTTTTGGAGCTATTTTGGGCCGAATATAAACACAATTATCGTAATATGACCTTGACCTTTGCGTTTATTTTTAAACTTTTTAATTGTGAAGCCCTTTAGAAGATAACAATACATAACTTGTGAAAATTTCATGAAGAATGAACCAAAAATATAGTCAGGAGTGACAAAAAACATGTTTTAGTGAAGTTTGACCGTTTCTAGAGGGCAAACCATGCATTTCTTAAATTCGCCACCCCATATATTTTGTGCGTATATGTCTTGCAAATCATTTGCAGCAAACTGAATTCTTCTATCTGATCTCTAGCAAAAATGGATAGGTTTTTCGTACATCTACCCTCATTTGCACAGTTTTTTGCGAGGTTCGAACATTCAACCTTCTGTAGCTCAAAACTTTCAGCGACACCTACCATCAAAACCTATCATATTTTATTTGGCTATCAACAAGGAACAGAATGTAAAAAACCGCATTTGAATCGGACCTCAAATAACTGAGTTAATAGCCATTAATATATTTCATACTAAACGCCCCCTAGCGGGAAAAGTAAGACATAAATGGAAATTTTCTCAACGTTAGGATCATCTTCAAATACGTGGTAAAAACTGATTAAAATTTCATAAATGTGGCTTTTCTGATCACGGAGATTTGCCATTAACAAAAAAGGGTTAGAAATATAATAAAAAACTAGAACCGCAAGCGGTATCTTGGTTTTCGCTTTTAACCTAATCAACTTGAACACGTTATTTCAACTGAGCCACAATTTTTAATATGAAACAGAACGCAAAGGTTTTTTGAAGACCTACTCTCATTTGCACAGTTTTTTTTTTTTTTTTTTTTTTTTGGAATGTTAGAACATTCAAACTCCTCTAGCGCAAATATTTCCCCATACCCTATCATCACATCTCATCACATTCTGTGGTGCTGTCAACAAGGAAAAAAATGCTGAAAACCGCATTTCAATTGGACTTTAACGTTTTGAGTTATAGGCAAAAGAGTGATTTTAAGCAAAGCGCCCTCTAGCGGCAAAATGAGAAAAAAAAAATAATAAAAATTTTACAATTAGGTACCTAGAAATGCAGCAAATAGTTCAAACAAGTATATAAGTCGCACTAATCGAACATTCTTTTTCCTATATATCACAATTTTAAGCATAAAAACTGAATAACAATTATTCCAAAAAAGGATCAAACTTTGGATTGCCGTAAAATGAAAAGATCAAGTCTGATCTTCAAAAACTAAACATTATACGAAAGAACTATTTAGAACTAAAACTTTTGTTCATATACTCTCAATTAAATATTTTTAGATTTGGAGCACTTTGGGGCCGAATAAAAACACAATTATCGTAATATGACCTTGACCTTTTCAATGTTTTTTAACTTCTTAATTGTGAGGCCCTTTCAAACATAACAATACATAACTTGTGAAAATTTCATGGAGAATGAACAGAAAATAAAGTCAGGAGCGATAAAAAAACATGTTTTTGAAATTTTAATTTTTCCTAAAATTTAGTGAAGTTTGACCTTTTTCTAGAGGACAAACCATGCATTTCTTAAATTCACCACCCCATATATTTTGTGCGTATATGTCTTGCAAATCATTTGCAGCAAACAGAATTCTTCTATCTGATTTCTAACAAAAATGGATAGGTTTTTCGTAGACCTACCCTCATTTGCAGTTTTTTTACGAGATTCGAACTTTCAACCTTCCGTTACTAGCTCAAAAAGTTTCAGCCACTCATACCTAGAAACTATCATATTTTATTAGGCTATCAACAAGGAACATAATTCAATTAACCGCATTTGGATCAGGCTTCAACTTTTTGAGTTATAAGCAAAAGAATGATTTCAAGAAAAGCGCCCCCTAGCGGCAATATGAGATAGAAAATTGATTAAAATTTTACTGTTAGGTACCTAGCAAAGCAGCAAATAGTTCAATCAAGTATACTAGTCGCACAAGTCAAACTTTTTATTCTTGTGTATCAGAATTTGAAGCATAAAACCTGATTTACAATTATTCCAAAAAAGGATCAAACTTTGGACTGCCGTATAATGACCAAATCAAGTCCGATCTTCAAAAACTAAACATCACTGGAAAGAGCTCTTGAAGAACTAAAACTTTTGTTCATATACTCTCAATGAAATATTTTTAGTTTTGGAGCTATTTGTGGCCGAATAAAAACACAATAATCGTAATATGACCTTGACCTTTTCAAATTTCTTTTAATTTTTTTATTGTGAGGCCCTTTCAAACATAACAATACATATTGTGTGAAAATATCATGAAGAATGAACAGAAAATAAAGTCAGGAGCGACAAAAACATGTTTTTGAAATTTTATTTTTTCCTAAAATTTAGTGAAGTTTGACCTTTTCTAGAGGACAAACCACGCATTTCCTAAATTCACCACCCCATATATTTTGTGCGTATATGTCTTGCAAATCGTATGCAGCAAACAGAATTCTTCTATCTGATCTCTAACAAAAGTGGGAAGGTTTTTCGTAGACCTACCCTCATTATTTCACTTTTTTCCAAGGTTCGAACATTCAACCTCTCCTAGAACAATTTTTTTCCCGTACTCGATGATGAGATTTCCATCATATTTGATTGGACTGTCAACAAGGAACATTTTGTAAAAAACCGCATCTAAATCAGGTTTCAAATTTTTGAGCTATTAGCAAAACAGTGATTACATGCATTACGCCCCCTAGTGGCTAAATCAGAAACAAAAGTGAAAAGTTTGACCATTTAGGCACATGTTCAGATAAAGATGACTCCATGCCCAAAATTTCATAGCTGTAGCTTTTTTCATCTGGCCGCTAGGCTGGACACAAAAATGGGTGGAATTGGAAAAATAATAAAAATAAAAAAAAACTAGAACCGCAAGCGGTATCTCGGTTTTCGCTTTTAACCTAATCAACTTGAACACTTTATTTCAACTCAGCCACAATTTTCAATATGAAACAGAACGAAAAGGTTTTTGAAGACCTACTCTCATTTGCACAGTTTTTTTTTTTTTTTTTTTTTTTGCAATGTTAGAACATTCAAACTCTTCTAGCGCAAATATTTTCCCATACCCTGTCCCTTGAAATCCATCACATTCTGTGATGCAGTCAACAAGGAACAAAATGCTGAAAACCGCATTTCAATCAGACTTTAACGTTTTGAGTTATAAGCAAAAGAGTGATTTTAAGCAAAACGCCCTCTAGCGGCAAAATTAGAAACAAAATTGCAAAAACAGCAAATAGTTCAAACAAGTATATAAGTTGCACTAGTCAAACTTTTTATTCTTATGTATCAGAATTTGAAGCATAAAACCTGATTTACAATTATTCCAAAAAAGGATCAAACTTTGGACTGCCGTATAATGACCAAATCAAGTCCGATCTTCAAAAACTAAACATCACTGGAAAGAGCTCTTTAAGAACTAAAACTTTTGTTCATATACTCTCAATGAAATATTTTTAGTTTTGGAGCTATTTGTGGCCGAATAAAAACACAATAATCGTAATATGACCTTGACCTTTTCAATTCTTTTTTATTTTTTGATCTGTGAGGCCCTTTCAAACATAACAATACATATCGTGTGAAAACTTCATGAAGAATGAACAGAAAATAAAGTCAGGAGCGACAAAAACATGTTTTTAAAATTTTAATTTTTCCTAAAATTTAGTGAAGTTTGACCGTTTCTAGAGGACAAACCACGCATTTCCTTAATTCGCCATCCCATATATTTTGTGTGTATACGTCTTTTAAATGGTATGCCGGAGACGGAATTCTTCTATCTGATCTCTAACAAAAACGGATAGGTTTTTCGTAGACCTACCCTCATTTGCACAGTTTTCTTTTTGCGAGGTTCGAACATTCAACCTTCCGTAGCTCAAAAGCTTTCAGCCACACGGACCCTCGAATCCTATCATATGCTATTAGACTATCAACAGGGAACAGAATGCAAAAAAAACGCATTCGAATCGGACTTCAACTTTTTGAGTTATAAGCAAAAGAATGATTTCAAGAAAAGCGCCCCCTAGCGGCAAAATGAGAAAGAAAATTGATTAAAATTTTACTATTTGGTACCTAGCAAAGCAGCAAATAGTTCAATCAAGTATGCTAGTCGCACAAGTCAAACTTTTTATTCTTGTGTATCAGAATTTGAAGCATAAAACCTGATTTACAATTATTCCAAAAAAGGATCAAACTTTGGACTGCCGTATAATGACCAAAACAAGTCCGATCTTCAAAAACTAAACATCACTGGAAAGAGCTCTTTAAGAACTAAAACTTTTGTTCATATACTCTCAATGAAATATTTTTAGTTTTGGAGCTATTTGTGGCCGAATAAAAACACAATAATCGTAATATGACCTTGACCTTTTCAATTCTTTTTAATTTTTTGATTTGTGAGGCCCTTTCAAACATAACAATACATATCGTGTGAAAATTTCATGAAGAATGAACAGAAAATAAAGTCAGGAGCGACAAAAACATGTTTTTTAAAATTTTAATTTTTCCTAAAATTTAGTGAAGTTTGACCGTTTCTAGAGGACAAACCACGCATTTCCTTAATTCGCCACCCCATATATTTTGTGCGTATATGTCTTGCAAATCGTATGCAGCAAACAGAATTCTTCTATCTGATCTCTAACAAAAGTGGGTAGGTTTTTCGTAGACCTACCCTCATTTTTCCACTTTTTTCCAAGGTTCGAACATTCAACCTCTCCTAGAACAATTTTTTTCCCGTACTCGATGATAAGATATCCATCATATTTGATTGGGCTGTCAACAAGGAACATTATGTAAAAAACGGCATCTAAATCAGGTTTCAAATTTTTGAGTTATTAGCAAAACAGTGATTACATGCATTGCGCCCCCTAGTGGCTAAATCAGAAATAAATGTAAAAAGTTTGACCAATTAGGCACATGTTCAGATAAAGATGACTCCATGCCCAAATTTCATAGCTGTAGCTTTTCTCATCTGGCCGCTAGGCTGGACACAAAAATGGGTGGAATTGGAAAAATAATAAAAATAAAAAAAAAACAAACAAATCAACAGAAGAAGAACAATAGGTTTTCGCCCTGCAGAGGCGAAAACCTAAAAACAAATCAACAGAAGAAGAACAATAGGTTTTCGCCCTGCAGAGGCGAAAACCTAAAAGAATAAAACAGAAGAAGAACAATAGGTTTTCGCACTGCGAGGTGCGAAAACCTAATAATAAAAGTATGGAGAAAGCCGTAATGACAAAGGCAATATGCTTATCGGTCCTGGTGTACACAATTGCATCCTAAAATGCACCTCATTCTCTCAAATACGCATCGCAATTCACCTTTCAACACGGGCAGTATTTCCTGCGTAGGAACGTCCGGATAGGGGTAACCAACCCAATAACCGCCTTTTTTTCTTACTTCAACTTGCTAGATTTTCGTGTACAAGCCCTTATCCGAAAAACATGAATATCTGCCATGTTTGTTGAAGGAATCATCTGAAATTTTCAGGACTTTTTGCACACCGTAGGCTACGGCATTCCTGCAAATTTCAACTTCATACGTCAACTTGCCGAGTTTATATGATTTTTTTTAATAATTCTTGCTTAAATATGCATGACGTCGTAATCACGTGACCAAACAAATATTCCTTGCAGTATACATCACCTCACTTTTAAGTGTCTTAATCCTGAAGAAATCATAATTTTTGACTCAAAGTTCATGAAACTACAGCGTTTCAATTTCGTTAAAAGTACACTTTCCGCCTTTCTGCCATAACTCAACCAATTCAATCCCGATCTTCAAAAACTTAACATCACTGGAAAGAGCTCTTGAAGAACTAAAACTTTTGTTCATATACTTTCAATGAAATATTTGTAGTTTTGGAGCTCTTTGGGGCCGAATAAAAACACAATAATCGTAATATGACCTTGACCTTTTCATTTATTTTTTAACTTTTTAATTGTGAGGCCCTTTCAAACATAACAATACATAAATTGTGAAAATATCATGAAGAATGAACTAAAAATAAAGTCAGGAGCGACAAAAAACATGTTTTTGAAACTTTAATTTTTCCTAAAATTTAGTGAAGTTTGACCGTTTCTAGAGGACAAACCATTCATTTCTTAAATTCGCCACCCCATATATTTTGTGCGTATATGTCTTGCAAATCATTTGCAGCAAACAGAACTCTTCTATCTGATCTCTAACAAAAATGGATAGGTTTTTCGTAGACCTACCCTCATTTGCGCAGTTTTTTGCGAGGTTCGAACATTCAACCTTCTAAAACTCAAAAACTTTCAGCGACACCTACCTCAAAATCTATCATATTTTATGAGGCTATCAACAAGGAACAGAATGCAACAAACCGCATTTGAATCGGACCTCAAATAACTGAGTTATTAGCCATTTATAAATTTCATACAAAACGCCCCCTAGCGGAAAAAGTAAGACATAAATGAAAATTTTCTCAACGTTAGGATCATCTTCAAATACGTGGTAAAAACTGATTAAAATTTCATAAATGTGGCTTTTCTGATCACGGAGATTTGCCGTTAACAAAAAAGGGTTAGAAAAATAATAAAAAACTAGAATCGCAATTGCGATATCATCGGTTTTCGCAAAAGCAATTCCATTAGGTTCACGAGTCGCATGATTCGAAAAACATTTCTTCGTTCAATGGCTTGTTTATAATGTTAACAGCGATCTTTCAAACGTTTCTGTCGCAATGTTTAAGTAGACTTTTTACCCAAGATAATATTGTTGAGTATTACCTGTCAGTTATGAAATCGCGATATCATCAGTTTTCATGAAAGCAATTCCATTCAGTTCATGAGTCCCATGATTCGAAAAACATATTTCTTCGTTCAATGCCTTGTTGAATACTGTTAACAGTGATCTTTCAAACATTTTTGTTGCAATGTATAATCAGACTTTTTACCAAGAAGAATACTTTTGAGTATTACCTGTCTGTTATGTTGTCGTAAACTTGAAAACATTTTTTACAGACTTCGGGTACTGAGACAAATGACAAATGTATTCAATAAACAACAATTGCAAACGACAAACAACAGTTTAAAATGACAAACGACAATGCAATATGCCAGTCAACACTATTACGAACAACTGTTGCATTGGATTACTATCATTTTTATGAAATATCGCATTATCTTTTTTGTGTCATTTCAAATTGAGTCACCGAAGAACAGAATGCAAAAAAAATCGCATAAAAATTTTAAATTATTAATAGTGATTTCAAGCTAATCGCCCCCAAGCGGCAAAATGAGAACCAAAACTGATTAAAACTTTAATATTAGGTACCTAGCAATGCAGCAAATGGTTCAATCAAGTATACAAGTCGCACTAGTCAAACATTCTATTCCTTATATATCACAATTTGAAGCATAAAAACTGATTTACAATTGTTCTAAAGAGGATCAAAACTTGGACTGCCGTAAAATGACCAAATCAAGTCCGATCTTCAAAACTAAACATCACTGGAAAGGGCTCTTTAAGAACTAAAACTTTTGTTAATATACTTTCAATGAAATATTTTTTGTTTTGGAGCTATTTGGAGCAAAATAAAAACACAATAATCGTAATATGCCCTTGAACTTTGCAATTTCTTTTTACCTTTTTAATTGTGGGGTCCTTTCAGACATAACAATACATAACTTGTGAAAATATCATGAAGAATGAACAAAAAATAAAGTCAGGAGCGAAAAAAACATGTTTTAGAAATTTTGATTTTTCCTAAAATTTAGTGAAGTTTGACCGTTTCTAGAGGACAAACCATGTATTTCTTAAATTCGCCACCCCAATAATTTTGTGCGTTTATGTCTTGCAAATCATTTGCAGCAAACAGAATTCTTCTATCTAATCTCTAACAAAAATGGATAGGTTTTTCGTAACCTACCCTCATCTCACAGTTTTTTGCGAGGTTCGAATTTCAACCTTCCGTTAGTAGCTCAAAAAGTTTTAGCCACTCATCCACTCATACCTAGAAACTATCATACTTTATTAGGCTATCAACAAGGAACACAATGCAACAAACCGCATATGGATCAGACTTCAACATTTTGAATTATAAGTAGAAAAGTGCTTTCATGCTATGCGCCCCCTAGCAGCAAAATGAGAAAAAAAAATTGATTAAAATTTAACCATTAGGTACCTAGCAATGTGGCAAATAGTTCAATTAAATATACAAATCGCACTAGTCGAACATTCTATTTCTTATACATCACATTTTGAAGCATAAAAACTGATTTACAATTATTCCAAAAAAGGATCAAACTTTGGACTGCCGTAAAATGACCAAATCAAGTCCGATCTTCAAAATCTAAACATCATTAGAAAGAACTTTTCTAAAACTAAATCTTTTGTTCATATATTGTTTATGAATTGTTTTTTGATTTTGAGCTATTTCAAGCCGAATTGATATACAATTATCCTAATATGACCTTGACCTTTACAATAATTATTTACTTTTTATATTATGTGACACTTAATATCATAGTTTTACATTAAATGTGAAAATATCATAGAAATTGAACTAAAAATAAAGTCAGGAGCTGCAAAAAATCTTAACAGTCATGCTTTGAAAATGTTGATTTTTCGAAAATTTGGTTAAGTTTGACCGCGTACTGTGGACAAACCATGCATTTCCCGAATTCGCCACCCCATATATTTTGTGCGTATATGTCTTGCGAATCATATGCAACAAACAAAATTCTTTTATCTCAATTCCAATAAAAATGGGCACTTTTTTCGTAGACCTACCCTCATTTTCACTGTTTTTTGCGAGGTTCGAACTTTCAACCTTCCGTAGTCAAAAAGTTTAATATACGCAGATTTTTGAAACCTATCATATTTGATTAGGATTTTGACAAGGAACACAATGCAAAAAACCACATCTGAATCGGACCTCAAATAACAGAGTTATTAGCATTTGTTGATTTTTTTCAAAGCGCCCCCTAGCGGCAAAAATAAGACAAAAATGAAAAATTTCTCAACGTTATCAAGTTCAATAAAATAAGGAACGGTAAAAATTTAAATATGCCGTTCACAAAAAAGGGTTAGAAAAATAATAATAACTAGAATCGCAATCAGAATTGCGATATCATCGGTTTTCGCAATTCAATCACCTTTTTAAGCAACAGAAATTGAAACGTATCATATTAGATCGTTTTAGATATGGGGCTTTTTTGTGCAAATAAAAATGACAATAATTGGTATATGACCTTGACATATTATGCTTGCTTTTTTCTATGATTTTATTTGTTTTATAAAAATGCATAAACAGTGAAATAATGATGAAGATTAAACAAAAAATAAAGTCAGGAGCAGCAAAAAAGAGGAAACATATGGATATACAATTGTTTGATAAGAGGATCAAACTTTGGACTGTGGTCATTTGATCAAATGAAGTCCGATCTTCAAAGACTAAACACCAAAGGAAAGATCTCTTCACAGACTAAAACTTTTGTTCATATACTTTCTATAAAATATTTTTAGATTTGGAGCTATTTTATGCCGATAAAAATAACAATAACTTGTATATGACCTTGACCTTTGCATATTATGCTTGATTTTCGTTTCTATGAGTTTATTTGTATTATTTAAATGCATAAACAGTGAAAAAATGATGAAGATTGAACAAAAATAAAGTCAGGAGCTGCAAAAAAGAAGCAACATATGGATTTACAATTGTTTGATAAAAGGATCAAACTTTGGACTGTGGTCATTTGATCAAATGAAGTCCGATCTTCAAAAACTAAACACCAATGGAAAGATCTCTTCACAGACTAAAACCTTTGTTCATATACTTTCTATAAAATATTTTTAGATTTGGAGCTATTTTATGCCGATAAAAATAACAATAACTTGTATATGACCTTGACCTTTGCATATTGTGCTTGATTTTCGTTTCTATGAGTTTATTTGTATTATAAAGGATCAAACATTGGACTGTGGCATTTTTTCAAAAGAAGTCCGACTCAAAACAAACACCAAGGAAAGCTTCGTAACATCCTTCATTTTTCAGTGTTTTAATCCGAGAAATCAAAAATTTTTGACTCAAAATTCATGAAACTACAGCTTTTTCAATTTTCGTTAAAAACACTTTTCGCCTTTCTGCCATAACTAAACCAAATTTCAACCCCGATCTTAAAAAACTTAACATCACTGAAAGACTCTTGAAGAACTAAAATTTTGTTCATATATTTCAAAAAATATTTGTATTTTGGACTCTTGGGCCGAAAAAAAACCCAAATAACGTAATATGACCTTGACCTTTTCTTTTTTTTTTTTAAACCTTTTAACGTGAGGCCCTTTCAAACATAACAAACAAAAAAGTAAAATTCAAAGAATAACAAAAAATTAAGTCGGAGCGACAAAAAAAATTTTTTAAAAATTTTTAATTTTTCCAAAAATTTTTAGGGGTTTACCTTTTTCTAGGGGAAAAAAACCATGCATTCAAAAATTTGCCCCCCCATAATTTTGGCGTAATTCTTTCAAACTTTTTTCAGTAAACGAATTTTTTTTATTTATTCAAAAAAAAATGGATGGGTTTTTTTCGTAGACCTACCCTAACGCACATTTTTTTTTTTTTTTGCGGGGTTCAAACCCAAACCTTCCGTTATTTGCTAAAATTTTAAAACCATCATCCCTAAAACTATCTTTTTTTTTGGGCTATTAAAAAGGGAAACAAATGCAACAAACCGCTTTGGGATCAACTTAAAACTTTTTGAGTTAAAGTAAAAATGTTCCCAAGCTAAGCGCCCCCTACGGCAAAATAGAAAAAAAAAAAAGATAAATTTTCCATTGGGTACCTAGCAATGCAGCAAATAGTTTCAACAAGTATAAAAGTCGCACTATCGAACTTTCATTTCTTAATATCCAATTGAAGCAAAAAAACTGTTTACAACAACCAAAAAAGGACAAAGTTTGGACTCCCGTAAAATGACCAAATCAAGTCCGATCTAAAAAACTAAACCCAATGGAAAGAGCTCTTGAAGAACTAAAACTTTTTTTTATATACTCTCATTGAAATTTTTTATTTTTGGAGCATTTGGGGCCGAATATAAACACAAAATCGAAATAGACCTTGCCCTTTTTTTTTTATTTTTTTTTTTTTAAAAACTTTTAATTGTAGGCCCTTCAAACAAACAAAAAATAATTGGAAAATATCATGAAAAAAAAACTAAAAAAAAGTGGGGAGCGACAAAAAACATGTTTATGAAATTTTAATTTTCCAAAAATTTTGTGAAGTTTGACCGTTCTAGAACAAACCATCATTTTTTAATTTCGCCACCTATATTTTTTTTTCAAATATCTGAAAATAATTTGCAGCAAACAAAATTTCTTCTATCATTTCAAAAAAAAGGGAAGGGTTTTTCGTAACCTACCCTCATCTGCACAGTTTTTTCGGGGTTCGAATTCCCCTCCCTTCCTTTATAACTCAAACTTTCAGTCCTAAACCCTTTGAATGATCCATTTTTTTTAGGCTATAAAATGAACAAATGCAACAAACCGCATTTGAATCGGGCTTCAACTTTTTGGGGTAAAGCAAAAGAGTGTTTTCAAGCAAACGCACCCAGGGAAAAAATGAAAAAAAAATTTGAAAAAATTTTTTTCCCATTAGGTTTAAACCTAGCAAACAAACATTAATAAAGTATACAATACTTAATTTTATTTCTTAATAAATTTTTTAAGTAAAAATTTAAAATTTTATTCCAAAAAAAAGATAAATTTTGGGACTGCCGTAATATGACCAAAATCAAGTCCGTCTTCAAAAACAAACATTAATGAAAAGGGCTCTCAAGATCTAAAACTTTGTACATAACCTCAAAAATTTTTTTTAGTTTTTTGCTCGGGGGCGAAAAAAAAAAAATAATCGAAATAGACCTTGACCTTTTCATTTTTTTTTAAAACTTTTTAATTGACCCCCTTTTCAACAAACAATACAAATTTTGAAAATATAAAGAAGAAAGAACAAAAAATAAAGTCAAAGCGATAAAAAACCTTTTTTAAAAATTTAACTTTTCCAAAATTTAGTGAATTTTTGACCGTTTCCAAGACAAACCATACTTTTTAAAATTTCGCCACCCATAATTTTTGGGCGTATATGTCTTGAAAATCTTTGCAAAAACAAATTTTTCATTTTCTCTAACAAAAAGGGAAAGGGTTTTTTCGGCCTACCCTCATTTGCACATTTTTTGAGGGGTTCAATTTTAAAACCTTTCTTAGGTCAAAACTTTCAGCGACACGTACCCCGAAACCTACATATTTTATTTGGCTACAACAAAAACAAATGCAAAAAACCGCATTTGAATCGGACCCAAATAATGGTTATCCTTAAAAAATTTTTCATGCAAAACGCCCCCGGCGGAAAAGTAAGACATAAATAAAATTTTTTCTCCTTTAGATCATTTTCAAATACGTGGTAAAAACAAAAAATTTTATACAGTGATTTTTTTCTATCAGGTGATATGCCTTTTCCAAAAAAAGTTAAAAAAAAAAAAAAAAAAAAAAAAATAAACAAAGAAGAAAAATAGTTTTCGCACTCGGTGCGAAAACCAATAAAAAAAGTTTGGAGAAACCGAAAAGACAAAGCAATATCTTAGGGCCCCTGGTGTACACAATTGCACCCTAAAAGCACCTCATTCCCAAATACGCACGCAACACCTTTCAACACGGGCACTTTTTCCCTGCGTGGGAACTCCGGAAGGGGGGAACCCAAACCCAAAAACCCCTTTCTTTTCTTACTTCAACTTCAATTTTGTGTACAAGCCCTTATCCGAAAAACAGAATATCTCCATTTTTTTGAAGGAATCATCTAAAATTTTCAGGTTTTTTTTTTTGCACACCGGGGCACGGCAATCCTCAAATTTCAATTTCATACCCAACTTGCCGATTTTAAGATTTTTTTAATAATTCTTGCTTAAAATGCATGACGTCATAATCACGTGACCAAAAAAAATTTTTTTTCAGTATACATCACTTCACTTTTCAGTGTCTTAATCCTGAAGAAATCATAATTTTTGCCTCAAAATTCATGAAACTACAGCTTTTTTCAATTTCGTTAAAAGTCCCTTTTTTCGCCTTCGCCAAAACCCAAACCCAAATTCCAACCCCGATCTTCAAAAACTTAACATCAGGAAAGACTTTTAAAACAAAAACTTTTTTTCAATACTTTTCAATAAATATTTGTATTTTGGACTTTTTGGGGGCCCGAATAAAAACACAATAACGTAATATGACCTTGACCTTTTCATTTATTTTTTAACCCTTTTTAACTGGGGCCCTTTCAAACAAACAATACAAAAAATTAAAAAATACTTTAAAAAAGAACAAAAATTAAGTCGGGAGCGACAAAAAATATTTTTTGAAAATTTAATTTTTCCTAAAATTTAGTAAAGTTTGCCCCTTTTTCTAAGGAAAAACCCATCTTTTTTAAAATTTGGCCCCCCCATATAGTTTGTGCGTATAGTTTTCAAATCATTTGCAGAAAAACAGAATCTTTTTTTTGTTTCAAAAAAAATGGATGGGTTTTTCGTAACCACCCTAATCGCACATTTTTTTTTTTTTTTGCGGGGTTCGAACTTCAACCTTCCGTTACTTGCTCAATTTTTTTCAACCACTCCCCCTAAAACAACATTTTTTTAGGCTATTAACAAGGAACCAATGCAAAAACCGCATTTGGATCAGACTTAAACTTTTTGAGTTAAAAATGAAGAGTGCTTCCAAGCTAAGCCCCCCCTACGGCAAAATGAGAAAAAAAAAAAAGTTTACAATTTTTCCATTAGGCCCTACAATGCGCAAATATTAAAACAATTACAAGTCGCCCTTCGAACTTTCTATTTCTTATAATCACAATTTGAAGAAAAAAAACTATTTAAAACAATTCCAAAAAAGGAAAAAATTTGGACTGCCGTAAAATGACCAAATCAATCCGACTTCAAAAACAAAAACCTCAAGGGAAAAAGAGCCGAAAACTAAAATTTTTGTTTTATATACTCCTTGAAAAATTTTTATTTTTGGAGCTTTTGGGGCCAAATAAAACACAAAAATCTAAAAACCCTTGCCCTTTTTCATTCATTTAAACTTTTTAATTGGGGGAGGCCCTTTCAAACTAACAATACAAAACTTGTAAAAATACGAAAATAACAAAAAAAAAGTCAGGACGACAAAAAACATGTTTATAAATTTTAATTTTTCCCCAAAAATTTAAAGTTTGACCTTTTTCTAGGGGAAAAACCCGCATTTTTTAAATTTCGCCACCCTAATTTTTTGCATATATGTCTTGTAAAAAATTTTGCAGCAAACAGAATTCTTCTATCTGATTCAAAACAAAAATGGATAGGTTTTTCGTAACCTACCTCATCTGCACGTTTTTTTGCGAGGTTCAACCTAAACCTTTCCCTTTAAAAACCAAATTTCAGTCACTCATACCTTAAAATGTATCCATTTTTTTAGGCTATCAACAATGAACAAAATGCAACAAACCGCATTTAAACAGGCTTAAACTTTTTGGGTATCAAAAAGGATTTTCAAGAAAACGCACCCAGCGGCAAAATGAGAAAAAAAATTTGTTAAAAAATTTTCCTTTAGGTACCTAAAAATGCAGCAAACAGTTCAATAAAGATACAACGCACTAGTCGAACTTTCTTTTTCTTAATATCAAATTTAAGCAAAAAGGGATAACAATTTTCCAAAAAAGGATCAAATTTTGGACCCCGTAAATATGCCAAATCAAGCCCCATCTCAAAAACAAAACTTAATAAAAAGGCCTTAAAGATCTAAAACTTTGTACTAACTCTCAATAAATTATTTTTAGTTTTTTGAGCTACTTGGGGCCGAAAAAAACACAAAAACGTAAAATGACCTTGATTTTTTCAATTTTTTTAATTTTTTAATTGTGACCCCTTCAGACATAACAAACAAACTGTGAAAAACATAAGAATAAACAAAAAAAAAGTCAAACCCATAAAAAACCTGTTTTGAAACTTTAACTTTTCCTAAAATTTAGTAAATTTGACCGTTTCCAGAGGCAAACCAACTTTCTTAAAATTTCGCCACCCCAAAAAATTTTGTGCGATATTCTTGAAAATCATTTTGCAGCAAACAAAATTCTCTATCTGATCTCAACAAAAAGGGAAGGTTTTTGAAACCCTACCCCATTTGCACATTTTTTGAGAGGTTCGAACTTTCAAACCTTCTGAGGTCAAATACTTTCCGACAACGTCCCTCGAAACCTATCATATTTTTTTGGCTACAACAAGGAACAAATGAAAAAAACCGCATTTGAACGGCCCTCAAATAAGTGATTTTTAAACCCTTTTAAAAATTTTTCAGCAAAACGCCCCCTGGGGGGAAAAGTAAGACATAAATAAAATTTTCTCAACTTTTAGGATCATTTTAAAATTCGGGGAAAAACTAAAAAATTTTTCATACATGTATTTTTTTCTATCAGGGTGATATGCCTTTTACAAAAAAAGGTAGAAAAATAATAAAAAAAAAAAAAAAAATAAAACAGAAAAAAACAATGGGGTTTTTCGCACCGGGTGCAAAAACCTAACTAGAATCGCAATCCGATATCACTTTTTTCGAAAAAGCAATCCATCAGTTAAACGAGTCGAAATTTTTCGAAAAATATTTCTTCGTTAATGGCTTTTTATAATGTTAACACGATTTTTAAACACTTTTGTCGCAGTTTTAGAAGACTTTTTTACCCAAAAGAAGTTTTTTTGAATATTACCTGTCAGTTATTATCCGAATCTCGTTTTCATGAAAGCAATTCCATCAGTTCACGATCCCAATTCAAAAAACATTCTTCTTCTTTGTTTGTTGATACTTTAACATTGACTTTCAAACGTTTCTGTTGCAAAGTTTAAGCAACTTTTTTACCCAAGAAGTATTTTTAGTATTTCCTGCAGATAAAAACGCGATATCATCATTTTTCATGAAAGCAATTCCATTCGGGTTTATGAGTCCAAGATTCGAAAACAATTTCTTTTGTTTTAAGCTTGTTAATACTGTAAACAGGACTTTCAAAAATTTTTTCGCAATGTATAATCAACTTTTTACCCAAAAAGAATACTTTATATACCGCTTTATTATTTTAAACTTTTTAAAACTTTTTTAAGGACTTCGGGACGCAAGTATATGTGTTTTTGCTTTATGATGGAGACAAATGACAATTGATTTGAAAACAACAATTGCAAACGACAAACAACATAAAAAATTCCAAACGACAATGCATTGCCAGCAAACTATTCGAACAATTGGCATTAATTACACATTTTTATGAATAACGCATTATCTTTTTTTTTGTCATTTCAAATTGATGTCCCGAAGAAAAGAATCAAAAAAATCGTATAAAAATCAACTTCAATTTTTTTTTTTTAAAATTTTTAAAGTGATTTCAGCTAATCGCCCCAAGCGGCAAAATGAGAACCAAAACTGATTAAAATTTTACATTAGGTACCTAGCAATGCAGCAAATGGGCAAACAAGTATACAAGTCGCACTATCAAACATTCTATCCCTTTTAAAACCAATTTAAGCTAAAAACTGATTTTTAATTATTTTAAAGAGGGTCAAAAACCTTGGACTGCCGTAAAAAAGACCAAAACAAGCAATCTTCAAAAAAAAAAACACCAAAGGAAAGGGCTATTCAAAAACAAAAAATTTTTTCAATCTTCAATGAAATATTTTTTGTTTTGGAGCTATTTGGAGCCGAAAAAAAAAAAAAAAATATTGGGATATACCCTTTACCTTTGGGGTATATGCTTTATTTTTTTTAGAAATTTTTTTATAAAAATCATAAACAGGAAAAAAATGATGAAAATTTTAACAAAAAAAAAAGTCCGGGGGCCAAAAAAAGGGGGAAAAATATGGATATACAAATTTTTTTGATAAGAGGACAAACTTTGGACGTGGTCATTTTATCAAAGAACCGATCTTCAAAAACTAAACTTTTAAAGGAAAAATTTTCACAGACTAAAACTTTTTTTCATATACTTTTTATAAAAAATTTTTAGATTGGACTTTTTATGCCGATAAATATAAAAATTTAAAAATATGACCTTTACCTTGCATATTAAAGCTTGATTTTTTCTATAATATATTGTGTTATAAAAAGCATAAAAATGAAATAATAATGAAGATTGAACAAAAAATAAAGTCAGGGGCACAAAAAGAGGGAAAAATATGGATATACAATTTTTTATAAGAGGATCAAAAAATTTTTACTGGGTCATTTTTACAAATGAAGTCCGACTTTTAAAAAATAAACATTAAAGGAAAAATCTTTTCCAGACTAAAAAGTTTTTTTAATACTTTCATAAAAAATTTTTTTGATTTTTGGGGCTATTTTTAAAAGCCGTAAAAATAATAAAAATTAGAAAATTTCCTTGACCTTTCATATTATGCTTGATTTTTTCTATAAATTTTTTTGATTTTAAAAATCATAAACGTGAAAAATAATAAGATTTAACAAAAAATAAAGCAAGCAAACAAAAAAGAGGAAACTGGGTATACAATTTTTTGATAAAAAGGGTCAAACTTGGACTGGGTCATTTGATCCAAATGAATCCGATCTTCAAAATGCTAAACACCAATGAAAAGACTCTTCACAGACTAAAACAATTGTTCATCATAGCATTCTATAAAATATTTTTAGATTTTGAGGTTATTTTATGCCGATGAAAAATAATAATAATTTGGTATAGACCTTGACCGTTGCATAATATGCTGATTTTTTTTCCATGAATTTTATTTTTTTTATAAAAACTGCATTACAGAGAAAAAATGATGAAGATTGAATAAAAAATAAAGTCAGGAGCTGCCAATAAACATTTAAAAGTCATGCTTGAAAATGTTGGACTTTTTCGAAAATATGTAAGTTTGACCCACGCATACTGTTGACGAACATGCATTTCTCAAAAACGCCACAACTATATATTTTGTGCGTATATGTCTTGCGAATCATATGCACAAACAAAATTCTCCTATCCCATTCCTGAAAGACGTGTATAAATTTTATCGCAGACCTACCCTCATTTCACAGTTTTTTCGAGATTCGAACAATTCAAGCCTCCTGTAGCACGAAAAGTTAAATATACGCAACTTTCGAAAAACTATCAAAAATTTATAAGTAACTGACAAGGAACGCAATGCAAAAAACCCGCATTTCAATCGTACTTCAAATAACAGAGTTTATTAGCCCTTAGTCACTTTACA
This sequence comes from Solen grandis, assembly GCA_021229015.1. Taxonomy (NCBI): domain Eukaryota; kingdom Metazoa; phylum Mollusca; class Bivalvia; order Adapedonta; family Solenidae; genus Solen; species Solen grandis. The sequence continues at coordinate 29,326,914 of CM037777.1, forward strand.
AAACGCCCCCTAGCGGCAAAATTTTAAGACAAAAAGAAAATTATCTCGACGTTAGATCAAAGATCAATCCTAGTACAAAACTGGTAAAAAAAAAATCAACTGTGACTGTTTCCTATCTTTGTTGATATGCCGTTCACAAAAAAAGAGACGAAAAATAATAATTAAAAAAAAAAAAAAAATAAAACAGAAGAAGAACCATAGGTTTTCGCAAGCGATGCGAAAACCTAATAAAAATAAAACAGAAGAAGAACAATAGGTTTTCGCAAGCGATGCGAAAACCTAACTAGAACCGCAAAGCGGCATCTTGGTTTTCGCTTTTAACTTGACTAGTAAGAGTACTGGTTTCAATTGAAGACATAATTGATTGATATTAACTTTATTCAAATATTTTTGTAATTGATCAAATAAGTCCGATCTTCAAAAACTAACATCATTAGAACGATCTCTTCACGAACTAAAACTTTTGTTCATATACTTTCTATAAAAATTTCTAATTTGAAGCTATTTTGTCCGATAAAAATAATCGGTATTAGACCTTAAACCTTTGCATATTTTCATCGTTATTTACTATGATTTATTTGTATTATCTAAATGCATAAACATGAAAAATGGTGAAGATTGAACAAAAAAAAAAGACAGGAGCTGCAAAAAAGAAGCAACATTGGATTTACATTGTTTGATAAAAGATCAAATTTTGGACTGGGGTAATTTGATCAAATAAAGTCGATCTTCAAAAACTAAACACCAATGGAAAGATCTCTTCATAAACTAAAACTTTTGTTCATATCTTTCTAAAAATATTTTAAGATTTGAAGCTATTTCGTGCCGATAAAAATAACAATAATCGGTATTATGACCTTGACCTTTGCATATTTTCATCGTTATTTACTATGAGTTTGTATTAATTAAATGCATAAACATTGAAAAAATGATGAAGATTGAACAAAAAATAAAGGCAGGAGCTGCAAAAAAGAGGAAACATACGGATTTACAATTGTTTGATAAAAGGATCAAACTTTGGACTGTGGTAATTTGATCAAATGAAGTCCGATCTCCAAAAACTAAACATTAATGGAAAGATCTCTTCACAAACTAAAACTTTTGTTCATATACTTTCTATAAAATATTTTTAGATTTGAAACTTTTTTATGCCGATAAAAATAATAATAATTGGTATATGACCTTGACCTTTGCATATTATGCTTGTTTTTTTTCTAGGATTTTATTTGTTTGATAAAAATGCATAAACAGTAAAATAATGATGAAGATTGAACAAAAAATAAAGTCAGGAGCAGCAAAAAAGAGGAAACATATGGATATACAATTGTTTGATAAGAGGATCAAACTTTGGACTGTGGTCATTTGAACAAATGATGTCCGATCTTCAAAAACTAAACATTAATGGAACGATCTCCTCACAAACTAAAACTTTTGTTCATATACTTTCTATAAAATATTTTTAGATTTGGAGCTATTTTATGCCGATATAAATAATAATAATTGGTATATGACCTTGACCTTTGCATATTATGCTTGTTTTTTTCTATGATTTTATTTGTTTTTTAAAAATGCATAAACAGTGAAATAATGATGAAGATTGAACAAAAAAATAAGTCAGGAGCAGCAAAAAGAGAAAACATATGGATATACAATTGTTTGATAAGAGGATCAAATTTTGGACTGTGGTCATTTGATCAAATGAAGTCCGATCTTCAAAAACTAAACATTAATGGAAAGATCTCCTCACAATCTTAAACTTTTGTTCATATACTATCTATAAAATATTTTTAGATTTGGAGCTATTTTATGCCGAATAAATAATAATAATTGGTATATGACCTTGACCTTTGCATATATGCTTGTTTTTTTTTTTCTATGATTTTATTTGTTTTATAAAAATGCATAAACAGTGAAATAATGATGAAGATTGAACAAAAAATAAGTCAGGAGCAGCAAAAAGAGAAAACATATGGATATACAATTGTTTGATAAGAGGATCAAACTTTGGACTGTGGTCATTTGATCAAATGAAGTCCGACCTTCAAAAACTAAACATTAATGGAAAGATCTCCTCGAAAACTAAAACTTTTGTTCATATACTTTCTATAAAATATTTTTAGTTTTGGAGCTATTTTATGCCGATATAAATAATAATAATTGGTATATGACCTTGACCTTTGCATATTATGTTGTTGTTTTTTTCTATGAATTTATTTGTTTTATAAAAATGCATAAACAGTGAAATAATGATGAAGATTGAACAAAAAATAAAGTCAGGAGCTGCAAATAACCTTAAAAGTCAGCTTTTAAAATGTTGATTTTTCGAAAATATTGGTTAAGTTTGACCGCATACTGTGGACAAACCATGCATTTCCGAATTCGCCACCCCATATTTTTGTGCGTATATGTCTTGCAGATCATATCAACAAACAAAATTCTCCTATCTCATCTCTGAATAAAATGGGTAGGTTTTTGGTAGACCTACCCTTATTTCACAGTTTTTTGCGAGATTCGAACTTTCAAACCTCCTGTAGCACGAAAGTTTTATATACGCAAATTTTTGAAACCTATCATATTTTATTGGCTATTTACAAGGAACAATGTGCAAAAACCGCATTTGAATCGGACCTCAAATAATGGAGATATTGCTATTAAATATTTTCATATAAAACCCCCCTGGGGGGAAAATCAAACAAAAATGAAAATTATCTCGACGTTAGGATCATTTTTAAGACGTGGTTATTACTATAAAAGTTTTATAGAAAGTGGCTTTTTCTCACCTCGGACTATGCCGTTCACAAAAAAAAGGGGAATAAAATAAAAAAAACTGAACCGCAAAGCGGCATCTTGGTTTTCGCTTTTAATTTGACTAGTAAGAGTATGGTTTCAAATGCAGACATTATTGATTGATATTTTAAAAATTATTCGAATATTTTTTTTAAATTGATCAAATAATCAATCTTTAAAAACTAAACTCATTAGAACGATCTCTTTCACGAACTAAACTTTTATTCATATACCTTCTTTAAAATATTTCTAGATTTGAAGCTATTTTTTTGCCGATAAAAAAATAATCGTTTTTGACCTTGACCCTTTTTAAAATTTTTATCGTTATTTACTATGGTTTATTTTTATTTTTTAAACATAAACTGAAAAAAGATAATTTTTAAAAAAAAAAAGCAGGAGCCAAAAAAAAAGCAAAATATGGTTTTCAATTGTTTTATAAAAAATTAAAAATTTTGGCTTGGTATTTATAAATGAAGTCCCCTCTTTAAAAACTAAAAAACCCCGGGAAAAATTTCCCTTTACAAACAAAACTTTTTTTTTTATACTTTTTATAAAATATTTTTTTGTTTTTACTATTTTTTTGCCGAAAAAAATAAAAATTTTGGGATAAGCCCCCCTTTTCAAATTAAAGCTTGTTTTTTTTTTTTGAAATTTTTTTTTTTTTAAAAATGCTAAAAAGTGAAATAAATGAAGATTGAACAAAAAAAAAAAATCAGGGCAGCAAAAAAAAAAAAACATATTCAATTGTTTGATAAAAGGGTCAAAATTTTTGGAAATGGGTTGGGGCCCTTTGAAAAATGAAGTCCCTTTTTTAAAAAAAAAAAGGGAAAAACCTCACAAAACAAAAATTTTTTCATAACTTTTTAAAAATTTTTTTTAATTTTTAGTTTTAAAAAACCCCTAAAAAAAAAATAAAATTTGGGGGAGACCCTTTACCTTTGCATTTTTCTTTTTTTTTTCTTTTGATTTTTTTGTTTTATAAAAAACATAAACAGGGAAAAAAAGATGAAAATTTAACAAAAAAAAAAGTAGGAGCGCAAAAAAAAGAAAAAATGGATAACCAAAATTTTTTTTAAAAGGTCAAAATTTTGGGCTTTGGGCATTTAAAAAAAAAAATTTCCCCCCTTTAAAAAAATAAACAAATGGGAAAAATCCTTAAAAAAAAACTTTTTTTATCTTTTTTTAAAAATTTTTTTTTGATTTGGGGCTATTTTTCCCAAAAAAATAATTAAATTTGGGATATACCTTTAAACCTTTTTCATTTTGTTTTGTTTTTTTTTAAAGAATTTATTTGTTTTTTTAAAAAAGCAAAAAAGTTTAAATAATGAGAAAATTGAAAAAAAAATAAAATAAGCAACAAAAAAAAGGGGAAAAAAAAGGGGAAAAAAATTTTTTGATAAAGGATCAAAATTTGGATGTTTCATTTGAACAAATGAAGCCGGTCTTCAAAAAATAAAAAAATGGAAAAAACCCCCCACAACAAAAATTTTTTATATACTTTCTAAAAAAATTTTTAATTTGGGGTAATTTTTTGCCCCAAAAAAATAATAATAATTGGGAAATGACCTTTACCTTTGCAATTACTTGTTTTTTTTTTTTGATTTTTTTTTTTTATAAAAATGCATAAAAAAGGAAATAAAGATAAATTAAACAAAAAAAAAAAACAGGAGCAGCAAAAAAGAGGAAAAAAAAGGATTTTTCAATTGTTTGATAAAAGGATCAAACTTTGGACGTGGGCATTTAAACAAAAAAAATCCCCCCTTTAAAAAAAAACAAATTTAAAAATCTCCCGAAAAAAATAAAATTTTGTTCATATACTTTCTATAAAATATTTTTAGATTTGGAGCTTTTTGCCGATATAAATAATAATAATTGGTTATGACCTTACCTTTTCATATTTGTTGTTGTTTTTTTTTTGAATTTATTTTTTTTTATAAAAAAGCATAAACAGTGAAATAAAAATGAAGATTTAACAAAAAATAAAGTCAGGGCTGCAAATAACCCTTTAAAAAAATGCTTTTTTAAAAGTTGATTTTCGAAAATATTGGGTTTAAATTTGACCGATTTTCTGTGGACAAACCATGCATTTCCCGAAATTTGCCCCCCATTATTTTTGGTATTTGTCTTCAGATCATATGCAACAAACAAAATTTTTCCCATCTCATCTTGAATAAAATGGGGGGGTTTTGGTAGACCCACCTTATTTCACAGTTTTTTGGAGATTCGAACTTTCAAATCCTGAGCCGAAAGTTTTTTTAAAACCAAATTTTTGAAACCCATCATATTTTTTTGGGGTATTTACAAGGAAATTGGGCAAAAACCCCATTTGAAACGGACCTCAAAAATGGAGATATTGTTTTTTAAAAATTTTCATATAAAACGCCCCCCCGGGGGGAAAAAAAACAAAAAGAAAAATTCGACGTTAGTCATTTTAAATACGTGGTTATTGCTGATAAAAAATTTTATAATGTGGGTTTTCTCACTCGGAGCTATGCCGTTCACAAAAAGGGGGAAAAAAAAAAAAAAAAAAAAAAAAAAAAAAGAAACAGAACGGAAAATAGGTTTTCGCAAGCGATGCGAAAACCTAAATAAAAAGAAGAAGAACAATAGGTTTTGCAAAACGATGCGAAAAACCCAAAAAAAACAGAAAAACAATAGGTTTTCGCACTGCGTGCGAAACCTAAAAATTATTTTTTGCACTCGCAGTGCGAAAACCCATTTTTTCTTTTTCTGTTTTTTTTTTTTTTTATTTTATTTTTTAAACCTTTTTTGTGAACGGCTTCACCCTGATAGAAAAAAATACGTATAAATTTTAATCGTTATTACCACGTTTTGAAAAATGTCCTTAAAGTTAGAAAATTTTATTTTTGTTTACTTTTCCCCCCGGGGGGTTTTGCATGAAATTTTTTTTTTTAAAGGCTAATAATACTTATTTGAGGGCCGATTTAAAAGCGGTTTTTTTCTTCTGTTTCCCTTTTTGTTGCCAAATAAAATAGATAGGTTTCGAGGGTCTGTCGCGAAAGTATTAGCTACAGAAAGGGTTTAAAGTTTGAACCCCCGCAAAAAAAAAATGGCAAAGGGGTAGGTCCCGAAAAACCTATCCATTTTTTTTAGGATCAGATAGATGAATTCTGTTTGCTGAAATGATTTGCAAGACATATCCACAAAATATATGGGTGGCGAATTTAAGAAAGTTGGTGGTCCTCTGGAAAAGGTCAAACTTTTATAAAT
>CM037777.1:29333031-29383031 GCA_021229015.1 Solen grandis
TGGTTTCAGAGAAGACTTGGGCGCAGGGTCATTTATCACCGTAGTGCCAAGACTTTGAAAATCTTTGTAATGAACCATTAGATGCTACTACATACCAAAATCTTAGCTCTAGCTTATTGATTCATAGAAGAAGATTTTTTAAAAATTTTCCTATTTAACTCTATGTAAAACAAGTGACCCCTGGTGTGGGGTTATTTATCACCATTGGGCTATGATTTATACAATCTTGGTAGTGGCCCATAAGATGATGCTACATACCAAATATCTAAGCTCTAGGCCTTATGGATTCATAGAAGAAGATTTTTTAAGATTTTCCTATTAACTCTGTGTAAAACAAGTGACCCCTGGTGCGGGGTCATTTATCACCATAGGGCTATGATTTGTACAATCTTGGTAGTGGCCCATAAGATGATGCTTCATACCAAATATCTAAGCTCTAGGCCTTATGGATTCATAGAAGAAGATTTTTTAAGATTTTCCTATATAACTCTATGTAAAACAAGTGACCCCTGGTGCGGGGTCATTTATCACCATAGGGCTATGATTTGTACAATCTTGGTAGTGGCCCATAAGATGATGCTACATACCAAATATCTAAGCTCTAGGCCTTATGGATTCATAGAAGAAGATTTTTTAAGATTTTCCTATATAACTCTATGTAAAACAAGTGACCCTAGTGCGGGGTCATTTATCACCATAGGGCTATGATTTGAACAATCTTGGTAGTGGCCCATAAGATGATGCTACATACCAAATATCTTAGCTCTAGGCCTTATGGATTCATAGAAGAAGGTTTTTAAGATTTTTCTATATAACTCTATGTAAAACAAGTGACCCCTGGTGCGGGGTCATTTATCATCATAGGGCTATGATTTGTACAATCTTGGTAGTGGCCCATAAGATGATGCTACATACCAAATATCTAAGCTCTAGGCCTTGCAGTTTTGCAGAAGAAGATTTTCAAAGTTTGCATTTTTAAAATCTATTTTTAGCTCCTGTGACCTAATTATGCAATGGACCAGAACCATTTATACAACTTTAGTAGAGCTTCATCCAAGGAACATTCCTGCAAAATATTTTTCAAATTGGCCAAGCCGTTTAGGAAGAGATGTTGTTTGAAGCAATTGTTGACGCCGGACGCACGGACGACGGACGCCGGACAAAAGGCGATCAGAAAAGCTCACCTTGAGCACGTTGTGCTCATGTGAGCTAAAAAGAATGCGAAAAAGCCCTACCCACCTTAAACATTCTGGGTAGAAGCACAACAAACAAACAATATATTAAAGATGGCCTTCTTAGCGTCCTTCTCGTTACCAGGAGGTGATGGGTTTAGGTCCTCGTCCGCGACAAGTCGGTTAATATGTCCCTTGAACTTGGCGCTAAGCAGATAAGGGTAGTGCCATTACTGGTTGACCCAGTGTCAAGATAATGTGACTTGTCTACGGAGTACTATTTCTGTAAAGTGATCCGATATCTGTTTCATTTAGCCACATTTCCAAAATAACGACAGGAAAGTAATTCTCAAGTTTTACGTCATCTCGCGGTCATATGATCGTACACGTAACTTAACGAGAGTTTTTCTCTTGACTTTCTCTTTACTTATATCAGAGTTGCGCATCTCTGTTAAGTTATACGGTCTTTGGTAAATCCAAGCAAGCAAACAAAACGACTTTGATGAAGAGTATTTTATTGCACAAACGTTTGATGTTATAATTACTGCGAACCAATGCTGCGGCTTTTCAAGTCGAGATAAGGTTTGAAAAAGAGGTGAGATGCTGATAGTGATGCAAATTAAAAGAGGTTTTAACGCAATGTCACACCAAGTAAAACAAAATGGTTTGCATTTAAAACGATATTGAGCTACTTGTGTTTATTAAAGCAACCCTGAAGAACTAAAAAGAATCAGGTTACCATAATGCGTTCGGCAAATAATTAATTTAATGGCTTCCAAACAATTCAGATAGTTTGTATTTTTGTAAATCCTAGGTCTTTCGTATATCCGATACGGTTTTTTTTTGGAAACGTGCTCTTGCTGAATAATAGAATAAATTGTATTAGTTTCAAATGCAAATAGCAATTATTTTGTTTTCATTGAGGTTTTCATATGATAAAACATTTTTATTAATGCCCCTGTCTCTAATGATAAATGGTTCCGTGTTCTTTGATTGTTCAGCAAATCTTATCTCGTGTAAAAACCATTGGACATTAAGATAAAGGCAAGATACGACAATTCTAGATATGTAGTTTCGAATTTCTCAATATATCGATCGGAAAAGCTTTGAATAGGTAGAAAATCCGGAAGATGTATACAGGATCCGGAAAAGAAAGTGAATTCTATGACAATGATTTAACAGATTGTCGATGAAACTTTATTAAAGAGTGTTTTAAATCCGATATTTGATTATTTTTTTAACAAAATAGTTAATGTTTAATTTAATTTAATTTAAACTTATTTATTTTACGTCGATTGGGAAACAAGTTCTTACAACTTATACTAATCCCTCTCGACGGTTCCTGGTTTGGACCAGTACTTTGCGCCTGGGAAGGTCATGAATAATAATCCAACGAGGTTCGAACCCACAACCATCGGATCCGTAATCGGATACGTTACCACTGGACCATGTTTGTTGAACTTATATTAAATAGAATTAAATGATTTTGATAATTTTGGTATGGTGTATACAGTAGAGAGTCATGTGACGCGTATTTATTTGCTGAGCATTGCTGTTGTCGTAAATGATAATACGAAGAAATTCATCATTGTTACAATCCTCTTATTAAAAATAATTACAGATTGGTTGCGTTAGGGCGTAACTAGACACTAAATTTAAAAACAATACAATTGGAGAAAAAATACAGTTGAAAATGCATTAACAGCCATCTGTACTAAGCGATTAACCTGTATTTAGCGGTCAATTTTAATATTACCAAACTAGCATTTTTGGTATGTATATAAGCTTCATTTAACTGTCACCTCTGTTAAGCGATCACTTTCTCTTGTTCCCTTGAATGACCGCTTAACACAGGTTTGACCGTATTGACAATAGGACTATCAAAGAGTGAACTGTTTTGCGTACCTACGCGGACGTACGAAATCGTGTGTTAGAAGGCCAAAAATGCAAACGATCGGCAAAGCTGCGAAATATGGCAAATAAATAACATCCAGGCGATTATCGGAGGATTAGGACTTATTTCGATGTGCAGTAACTGTATTAAGTGTACGAAGTCATGTTAGCTGACGAACAAAATACTCAAATCAGAATCAAAATCCAACATTTAAGGTAATCCATCCATCATTGAATTGTGATCATGGTCCTTCAAGTGATCATGGGAATTTTATAGTAAATGCAAGCCTTTATAGACTAAGAGCAAAAGAGCCTATAACTCCAAGTTAATGGATGGTTGCATCTGCAATGAATTCTTTTTAATTTGAAGGACCATGATTATAATTTAATTTTGGATGGGTTACCTTAAGTCCCAAACAATGACTAGTTGAACATTGGTCTAGGATCAGAAGTTTTTGTCACATTCTGTTGTATATCTTTAAAATGAATAATTAAAACTAAAGAATGCATTTATCAAATGTATGATGTGTAAACAACACATTCTTGCATACTTTGGAATTTCTCGTAAACAGAGTTATATGTATGCCTGACTATTAAGTACTTCGCCTTTTAATTTTGAACATTTTAATAACATTTTTGGAAATTCAAGACTAATCATCATCTGGTTCTGACAAGTAAAAAATGTTTGGGGTAGGTAATTTGTAATTGTGTCCTCAAATTCAAAACTGGCTCCTCTACGAAAAAAAACAACTGAGCGGCAGTTATAAACAAAACAAGTTAAATTCATTGGCTTTCGTAACAGTATCGGAGAGAAACTGATGGATGACTAAATGCATCTCTTTTTGGATGTTGGATGCATTGGTATTGCACGAGGGTATAATATTGTATTATCAACAAAATAAAAACAAATGTTGTGTATTGAATATTTTTATTTCTGGACTCTATGTACGCAACCTTGGCGTATATTTACAGAGAGAGAGAGAGAGAGAGAGAGAGAGAGAGAGAATTGTCTTACTATGTTAGCGAGGTATCCCATGTGGCACTCTTACCTCACTATTACGCTTAGTACCTCAATGTGTGTGTAAAATGTTTTCAAAGCGAGGTACATTTATTCCGAGATATACCGAGGTATGTAATTCAACATTAAAACAAACCATTATTTCAACCTTAAAACCAAACCAAACATAAAAACAACAGAAAAGAAGAACCCTAACCCTTGCCTTGACCCAAACACCGAAAAATACAAATCGAGGTACAAGATTTCTACCTCACAAGGTTTGGTATACAAAACCACACACACACACATACACACACACGCGGCACACACACATCAAAGGTGTCGACATAATTGTATGTGAAGGCTGAGAAAACATCATATTAATTCTGTCATCTGCGCAAATAAACATCAGTGCGTCTTTAATTTCTCGTATTTCAATGATGCTGTTTTAAGTTTCAAACAAGGCAACACGGTTGCCTTGGTGTTTCTACGTCTTTAGTTATGATATATGTATATATGTGTCTATTTTAATATTATGGTGTTAATATGAAAAGCTAATAGAGTCTCTAGTCCTTGACATATATCATGCTATTCTTTGCGCAGTTATTCTTGTTTGTCATGAATAAAAAGGTTTGCCGTCGCTGTTAATCATTTTTACTATTCATCAAACGACAAAATTGTTATATATTTCGTGTTTGAAAATATCAAAATACAAGGAATGCAATATTGAAAAAAGTGATGAGACTGCAGTATATTGCTAAATGTCTAAACACAGTTATTTTATAGATTAATGGAACCACAGACAACATGTGAAACAACGTTAAAAATTTACCATGGTTATATATGTAATATATAAGCTGATGTGCATACGATGTGTTTATACCAAATACTTTGTCATTCTATAAACAGTAAAACCTCACTAATACGACTGGTCACGGGACCACAATCAGCTGATCGTAATAATGAGGTGGTCTGATTATCGAGTCAAGTCAAGCAGTTTATACAGTAAAACCTCACTAATACGACTGGTCACGGGACCACAATCAGCTGGTCGTAATAATGAGGTGGTCTGAATATCGAGTCAAGTTAAGCAGTTTATACAGTAAAACCTCACTAATACGACTGGTCACGGGACCACATTCAGCTGGTCGTAATAATGAGGTGGTCTGAATATCGAGTCAAGTTAAGCAGTTTATACAGTAAAACCTCACTAATACGACTGGTCACGGGACCACATTCAGCTGGTCGTAATATGAGGTGGTTTGGTTATCGAGTCAAGTTAAGCAGTTTATACAGTAAAACCTCAATAATACGACTGGTCACGGGAAAACACTCAGATAGTCGTAATAATAAGGTGGTTTGATTATCGCGTCAAGTTAAGCAGTAAAACCTCATTAATACGACTGGTCTCGGGACCACACTCAGATGGTTTATAATGAGGTGGTCTGATTATCGATTCAAGTTAAGTACTTTATACAGTAAAACCTCAAAAATACGACCGGGCATGTGACCATTGTCAGCTGGTCGTAATAATAGGGTGGTCTGATTATCGAGTCAAATTAAGCAGTATATACAGTAAAACTTCAATAATACGACCGGTCATGTTACCATTGTCAGTTGGTCGTAATAATAGGGTGGTCTGATTATCGAGTCAAATTAAGCAGTATATACAGTAAAACTTCAATAATACGACCGGTCATGTTACCACACTCAGTTGGTCGTAATAATAGGGTGGTCTGATTATCGAGTCAAGTTAAGCAGTATATACAGTAAAACCTCAATAATACGACCGGTCATTGGACCACAGTCAGATGGTCGTAATAATGTGGTGGTCTGATTATCGAGTCAAATTAAGCAGGATATACAGTAAAACTTCAATAATACGACCGGTCATGTTACCACACTCAGTTGGTCGTAATAATAGGGTGGTCTGATTATCGAGTCAAATTAAGCAGTATATACAGTAAAACCTCAATAATACGACCGGTCATGTTACCACACTCAGTTGGTCGTAATAATGAGGTGGTCTGATTATCGAGTCAAATTAAGCAGTATATACAGTAAAACTTCAATAATACGACCGGTCATGTTACCACAGTCAGATGGTCGTAATAATGAGGTGGTCTGATTATCGAGTCAAATTAAGCAGTATATACAGTAAAACCCTCAATAATACGACCGGACATGTGACCACAGTCAGATGGTCGTAATAATTAGGTGGTCTGATTATTGAGTTAAGAAGTATCTGCGCAAACAGTCTTGACCATCTTGATCTTATAGTGAAGTGGTCTTTAAACTGAGGTAGTCTTTATGTGGGGTTTTACTTTAATCATTGAATATTTCTTTTTTTACATTTTCTGTCTTTACGAAAACTTTTACACATGTTTCCTATCAGTTTTAGTATATTGAAAACGTTAATGTATTTCTTCAAAAGACCGAATTTGGTGACGTTGACGATGTTTTTTCTTTTTCTTTATTCGTAGAAACACGGTGTTTCATAACAGTGTTTTCTCTTTCTACTACATGAATAATGCAACTTCCAAGATCCGATAAATTTAGTTTACTCTGTGAAATCTCTCTAAAAATGCAGATATTTACAATTTTTGTTGTCACTGGTTTGCATCAAATACTGACATTTTCTAAAAGTCGTGCAAGATGAATTCCCAGTTCAATTTAATTTGCAATCAAGGAAAACGAATTAGCAATTATTCTGATCTTGCACATTAGTACGCATAACTACAAGATAAAAGCAATGCTTGTTTTTATACTTGTTCGTATATATTAATATTAACTATACTCTGTGACCGATATAATAATTTGGTGATTTATAGTTTTAATATACCTTACTTAATGTAATGTGGTATTTACCACTTATTGGAAAATGATATTTCTTTGGTATTAAATATTTATTTCAATACATTTATGATTTGAATAATGTGTTCTTTGCCTCTTTGAGATAAGGAAATATTACAGAGTAACGTTTGAAAGAAATTTCATGAGATTATAAATCCTATATTTGGAAATATAAGGGAATGCAATCTCTTTACCCGGGTTATTTATTTCATTATAAATCATATCATTGTTGGTGCTGGAAATATTGTTATGATATTTTGTATCGAAGATATTTCCAGTAAGATTAAAATGACGTTCCCAAAAGCTAGAGATGTGTAAACGGGAAAAAAAACATGATACATTGGATAAATGTACCATACTTAAGGGCGTGTGTTACAGTTTATTTTTCTTAAATAGAATTTTCTGATTTTCACACTTATTATTTAAAAAATTCGATGAATACAATATGGGGAAAAATGATAGGTCACCGTTTCTATGCTACATTTGTATATCCATGGTAACCGTTTACAATAAATAAATAGCTTATATATACATTTCTTGTTAAAAAGAAAAAAAATTAAAAATGTTTTAAATATCATCGGGAACTTCATTTTTACAGAAATGGATAAAAATCCATTTATTTAAAGGGGGCGGGGGATGGCTTTAATTTCAAACATTTTTTTTAATTATTACAGAAAATACTTCTATAGTATTTTATATTTTTTCTTGTAAATATCCTTTAGAGGTTGCTTGATCAAAACAATGAACAAATATGTCTTTTAGGAGCAACTGAGCTGTTTCTATGGTAACTGTTTAATATTAAATAAGAAAACAGAGTTTAAATCTGCTAAACAAACTTGGTAGGCCTGGTGTCAGGATAATGTGACTGGGTGTGGTATCATGCCACATGTCTGTCTCAAGTAAACATAAACTCCAAATGACTGAAATACTATCAATGGGATTTTAAATCAAACAAACAAGCAAGCATAATTTAACTGGAAATTACCAGAACATGAATTGAAAATGTATATATAAACACACAACTGCAATTAGTGATAAAAAAATATCGCTTTCACACAAAAAGCTAGTCCAATTTGTAAACCCTTAATTTGTGATATCGTTCTACTTTCGGTTTATCACCTACGGCGTAAAAATAGCATGTCGCCGATCTGCTCATTGATGGGACTACCAAAAAGCATGCTTTTCTCGGGGAAACACGGGAACTACAATTGAAAACCAAAGAGGTATGGCTTAAACATAGGATTGGTTTTCATAGCCCAAAACAAAGTTATATGCATGTATTGCTCATCTGTTAAGTTATCAGAGAATATTATCAGATGTTCGAGTGACAAAAAGATAAGAACTGCACAGTAATCTCTGGAATACAGGAAGGTAAATGTATTTTAAAAAAGGGGGTGGGGCGTTAAGAAAACGAAGGATCAGTCATATTCATATCGCGAGTTCATATTCCGATGCCACAAGGAAATGAAACCGTATAAATGCTTGAAACAAATATGTCATTTATCATATATAACTAACCACTATAAAACAAACCATCTGCTATATTTTGCAGCACTTTATACTAGTCATACATTTCAAATTCATCCCTCATAGCACTCGAAATACAAACAGGTATATAAACATTATATTCGCCATCTTGGTCCTAGATCCGATGACGTAATTAGGACCTCCGGTGATATTTGTTGTTGCTAATATCATATTTTAGCGGATTAACAATATCATGTTGACATTGTTATTTTACTGTGTAACAAATATTGTTAGATATCAAGTAATATTTCATCAAGTGCGTTTTTATCGAATTTAGGTTTTGCCCTTACAAATGACACAAAAGTGCAAAAACTCATTTTTAGGGGCAGATAACTCAAAAAGTAGAATAGTGACCCCCGTTTTTTATCCCATAAATTTGTTTCTAGTGTGATTCTCTATAATTATGCAAAGTTTAAAAATTCTCATGGCTTGTTTTAATTTTCCTTCTTTGTCTGTGTAGTATGCCTTTAATAGTTACACAATTACACAATTCTTTGTCTATATAGTAAAAAAAAAAACTGTAATGGGCGCGTATGCCTTTAAAGACACTTGATGTTAACTGGATGGAAACCAGACAAAGAGTGATAGACTAATGTAAGGTACTTAAGAAGAAAAACTTTGGATGGTAAGAATAGTTCATGCTAAATTTAAAAAATTCATGCATAGAGTGATCATCTATCAATTTGACTCTCACTCATCCACATGTCAAATACGGTTAACACAAAGACACAAGGGACATGTTCACAAGTTGACAAGACTACAAATAAACTACCTTATGTTACAGTGTTGTATATTATACACGCTTCTTTATGAAAAATTAATGTTTTATATTTCGCTGGATAAAAACAATACACATCGTCTCCAAATGACGGTTGGGCGTTAAACCCAACAAACAAACACTACAAGTGCACTCTTTGTCAATAAGTCTCTTATTTTTCATCACACTGACACACAGTAAACTCTTCGCTCCGAGGTTTAAGTCGTCAATATTTTCCACATGAGTTTATCTCTTATTGATTAATTAGTTTCCTGCCTCAGGGTGAACCTTCCATTCAATTTAATTCATACTTAAATCAACATGTCCAATAATTTAGCATTTATGTCCCATAAATCGGTATCGGTCGAGCTGTTTGTCGAGGAGGGAAGATTTCTGTTTCGTGCTTTGTAAGCAAGACAGGGAGTTAATGTACTGCGATTGTTGATGGGCATCCATTTATCTTTAAAAAATACAGACAGGCTTACATACATACATACATACATAGCGCAATTTCATTAATCCGTCATTAAGACAGAAATGAGAACACTTTCCCGCGAACTTTTTGGACACCCCTCTTACATACAAAAACATATATGCAAAATAACACATACAAATACAAACAGACAGACAGACACATACATACATAAACACATACACATACATATCTATATACACAAAGATAAAAGACATCCACACAAGTACATACATACAGACAAAGAGGGGGCCGCCTTGGCCGAGCAGTTACAGTCGTGGACTACAAATCTCTCAGCCCCTCACCGCTGTGGGTTCGAATCCCGATAGCGGCTTCGGATTTTTCATGTGAGGAAGCCTTCTAGCTGGCTTGAGGTAGGTCGGTGGTTCTACCCGGGTACCTATGTGTACTCGGGGTCTTCCTCCACCTGTAATTAGCTGGACGTCGCTATATGATTGAAATACTATCGAGGCGACGGTAAACCCCAATACAACAACAACAACAACAACAACAACAACAACAGACGTAGAGACAAACAAACGCATTAAACATACCGGTACATACATAGAAGACAAATTTTGTTTTAAAAGTAACACGCATGCTACATATAGTTGATATGTAATTATTCTGTCTTTATTGATTAAGCTCGTTTTCGAGATTTTCTGGGGAAAATTTTTTAAAAAATCAAAAAAAAAAAAAAAAATCATTAATATTTCCGGGATGCAGTGTTTTCTTTTAGAATTCCAATTTGATTTTTGCATTTTGCAGTTCTCTGTATTTATGGAATATTTTTATCACATAAAATATATTTTTATTTTTAATAATTTCGTTTTGTGCGTATGTGAATTACTATATTTAGAATTTTTCGCCCATATGAAGTGAAGAGCCTAAATGTTAAGTCATGGAGATAGGTGGATTACATACCAAAGTCATTAAAAAAGAAACTGGTAGCTCCCTTGCTTTCAGTATATATTCAGAGTTATTTCAAGACTGGTTGGTCCGGTGTCAGGATAATGTGACTGGGTGTGGTATCATGCCACATATCTACGGCGTGATACTTGAAGTGTGGCAGCACTATATCTGTCTCAAGTAGACATAGTCTCCAAATTACCGAAATACTGTCGGTGGGACATTAAACCTAACATAACATGCAAACAAATATAAATATCAGAGTCTGATCCGGGATTTTCAGCTAAAATGTCATTATGATGACAGTTTTGTTTTGCAAATAACAAATGAAAATTTGACTTCTTAAAGCTAATTAGCAAACAGAAATAGAATATTAACCATTCTAATTTTCCTTATTGCAATGTTTGATCAAAATCATCCTTAGGGAATTAATGAAGAAGAATATGCTATTTTTTAGACACTAAATTTATTCTTAATTATGCCGAGCTTGTGGTTATATCAGACAAACTATCGTTCATCTCGAAAGGTTGTCTGATCTGACAAGAGATTATTTTCTCTAGATCACCATTCCTCTTTCAGTAAAGGCTGTATTATTTATTATGTATTTATTACATTAATACTTTTGTTTTCGATCCCAAATTTTAGCTTTCTTGTTTTTACAAGATATTTCATTTTCTGTCGGTAGAGCTTCGTTTACGTTTCTGAAAGCATTTCAATGATAAATTTAGATTTAGTTTCTAATATATTTATTCAAAATATTTCAAATTAAACGCCTCCAAAACCATTAAATTCCACCCCATTTACTTAAGATATTGCTTCCGGTAGTTTGGTGATCATTAAAAGCACACTGTCGTAAAAGTTACTCATTCTTATTTTTACAATTTAAAGTGTATTGTAAAACATGTCATTTTTTCGGGTAACATGAGAAATGTGTTTAATGCTTACTTATTTACCATGTGATTACACGTTAAGCACACTATCTGATCTACCCGGGTACCTTCTGTATTTATGGGGTCTTCCTCCACCCGTTATTAGCTGCACGCCGCTATACGCCTTAAAGTAAAGCCCCTGTAATGGTTCCGCTACATTTCGGACTTCATGGCCTTTCACGGAGATAACCTAGGTTTCATTAGATATCTTGGTTATCATGGTAGATGTTAAGTGGTCCAAGACGTCCAGGGACTCTACCTTAAATACTGTTCCGGCGACGGTAAACTCAAGCACAAAAAACAACAATAGCTTCTTTCCTTATAACGAATAAATGTTACGTGACTCAAACGTTCCCGGATGTTGAACATTTTGGCAATATTTATAAGTAAATTAAATACATAAAACAATTCTGTCTGGCATTCAATGTTTGTTGTTTTTTTGTTTTTGTTTTTTTGCCAGTGGATATCAATGCAGAACCTTGACTTTTGTATGACGTCATCAAGTTCCGCAGATAGTGATACAAACATAACAATTATTCTAAATGCCCATTTGTCCAATGCAAGACATCGATTTGTCGTTCAAGGGCTGCAATCAGAAAATCATTCTGCCATTAGGTCCGTCCATGCAAAAAGAGATATGAACAAACAGAATTTAAGCTTTATGAACCCGGATTTTTTTTTTTTTTTTTTTTGTTCATCAGTGCAATAGAGAGGAAGGGGATTTTTTCTTAGTATTCTAGCTACTTTTTTATTATTTTCATTGTGTGTTTTACTTTTTCAACTTTTGTCAAATACTTAAGGGAAAAGAGCGTCTGCCACGGAAGCCGCAAAATACCGAAGTCGCAAGAAAAGGACTGGTAGCTCCTTGCATGGCACTAATCATATAAGGGTAGTTCCAGGATTGGTTGGCCTGGTGTCAGGATAATGCGATATCATGCCACATGTCAACGGCACCGTGACAGCACTATCTCTGTCTCAAGTAGGCATATTTTTCAAGTGACTCCAAAATGAGACTTGGACCCACGTGAATCAACGAGCACTTCCCGAACACCTAGTCTACATGTTGGTGTAACATTTCACACAGTGTTCAATGGGAAATAAACATACACTAGAGATTTTTCCCCAGTCACTGATTGGTCAGTTAGAATCAGCAAATTATACCGGTTATTGCCGACCCCCCTGGTGAAATAGTCTGTTTTTAGCTCACATGAGCACAACGTGCTCAAGGTGAGCTTTTCTGATCGCCTTTTGTCCGGCGTCCGTCGTCCGTGCGTCCGTGCGTGTGTGCGTCCGGCGTCAACAATTGCTTCAAACAACATCTCCTCCTAAACGGCTTGGCCAATTTGAAAAATATTTTGCAGGAATGTTCCTTGGATGAAGCTCTACTAAAGTTGTATAAATGGTTCTGGTCCATTGCATAATTAGGTCACAGGAGCTAAAAATAGATTTTAAAAATGCAAACTTTGAAAATCTTCTTCTGCAAAACTGCAAGGCCTAGAGCTTAGATATTTGGTATGTAGCATCATCTTATGGGCCACTATCAAGATTGTATAAATCATAGCCCTATGGTGATAAATGACCCCGCACCAGGGGTCACTTGTTTTACATAGAGTTATATAGGAAAATCTTAAAAAATCTTCTTCTATGAATCCATACGGCCTAGAGCTTAGATATTTGGTATGTAGCATCATCTTATGGGCCACTACCAAGATTGTACAAATCATAGCCCAATGGTGATAAATGACCCCACACCAGGGGTCACTTGTTTTACATAGAGTTAAATAGGAAAATCTTAAAAAATCTTCTTCTATGAATCAATAAGGCCTAGAGCTAAGATTTTTGGTATGTAGTAGCATCTAATGGTTCATTACAAAGATTTTCAAAGTCTTGGCCCTACGGTGATAAATGACCCTGCGCCCAAGTCTTCTCTGAAACCATATGGCCCATTGCTTAGATATTTGGTGTGTAGTATTGTCAGGGGTAAAATGTTTTAGATTAAGTTATATCAGAATCCTTGTCTGTTTAAAAACCTTGACATCAGTTGAAGCAATGGTACTCAGGTGAGCGATTCAGGGCCATCATGGCCCTCTTGTTTAAGTAAAATTAATCGTCAAAGAGTTCCAGTTAGCGCATTTATTCATTTAATAAACATACTTACAATCTCGGGAACAACTTTTCATGCCATATCACCTCGTCCCTCCGTCAAGAGCGACCCCTCCTCACCGAATTTATGGATTTCTATGAAACTTTACACGGCGGTAAAAATCTGGACTACACGACGGTAGTATGCCGTCCTTAACGTTTGATTGATTTCCATGAAACTTTACACAGCGGTAATAATCTGGACTACACGACGGTAGTATGCCGTCCTTAACGTTTGATTGATTTCCATGAAACTTTACACAGCGGTAATAATCTGAACTACAAGACGGTAGTATGCCGTCCTTAACGTTTGATTGATTTTAATAAAATCTGGACTACACGACGGTAGTATGCCGTCCTTAACGTTTGATGGATTTCCATGAAACTTTACACCACGGCAATACTCTGTTCCTAACGATTGGCGGATTCCTATGAAACTTTTCACGACAGTAGTACTCCGGTCTTAACAGTTAACGGATTTCTATTAAACTTGACACAACGGTTGCTCACCGTCTCTAACGGTTGGCGGAAATAAAAAGTACCATATAAAAATGAGTATGAAGTAAGATAAATCTTTGTCCGACATTTTTTCGAGGGGAGATAATTGGCCTTGAATCTTAACTGAGATTACTCGCGCAGGTGCGCGTCTCCTAAACGGTTTGATTGGAAGTTATAGAAAGGCAATTCACTGTTATTGACATGTTCGTGAAGCGACATTCATTCCGCCCGACATTTCCGTAAGAAAATTCAGCTACTTTTCCTGCGCGACGTCGGTGTTCACTTTGATGCATGTGTGTTTTAATATCATCAACAGAAGCTAAATGCATTTAAGAACCTCTTAAATTACAAGTTGAAAGGAGAACGCATTTTTCTTCATCTTATTTTCAAATTTAACAGATTAAAAAGGGCTCCAGCTTCCATAACTAGAACTACTTTGTCTCTTTGAGGATTTATTCGATAAAGACTGCGTAATTTAGACAGATCGCTCTACTAGTTTGTCAGAGTTTGGTTTGAATCAGCTTTGTTTAAAGCAACAGTTGTGAAGTTATTGTGAAGTTATTGCATGTCAGGCCCGGTTGCTTCGTTTAATACCTCTTGGGACAAAAAAGAAAATGCCAGTTCCTAAATACGGCATCTTGTATTGTCATCTTGATGAATGCTTCGTTACCAAGTATGCATGCTGTTGTCGATACGTAATTATATTGTGTCGCTTGAAGAACGTTAATCAAAACACCCCAAGACTGCCAGCGGGATTATCATGAAATAGCGATAAGCAAGACTTACACCTTGTTTTGAAGTGGAATCGAGAGTGATGGCCTCTATTTGAAAAAATTTACTCATGGGAATCAAGCCGACTTGCGCTAAATTTTCGTTGCACACATTTTTAGAACTGTATTCGACGCATTTACAGGTATAATAAACCGTTCTCTGTGTCCGTGTGGTCAGGGCGCCCGCCTAAGAAGCGGGAGGTCGTTGGTTCGATTTCTGGCCGCGACATACCGTAAATAGTGATACTGGTATAGACCTCTTGCTTGGCGCTCAGCATGTAAGGGTAGTTCCAAGACTGGTTTGCCCGGTGTAAGGATAATGTGACTGGGTATGGTATCATGCCACAGGTCTAGTAGACAAAGACTCCAAATGATTGAAAAACTGTCGGTAGGACGTTTAACTAAACAAACAAACAAAAAAGCAAACAGGTTTGATAGGGAGCTTACGCCGACAGTCTAAAATCGACGTACGGCAAACAACTTTTCTCCTGTGACCTATATTTATTATATGCAAATTATAGAATCGGTACTGAACATCAGGAATATATACATTTTGCATATTATATTATCATCCACGCTGCTTGGAGACCTATTCAGCACCAATTTTCCAACAATAACGTATTGAAGCAATTTGGACGTTGATTACATTAGTTTACGAATCTATTAATTCTGTTCTTTAAATGAGAAAATCATTTATGAAATTTACGTGACAGTTCTTGAAGTCTTATTACTGGCGTATGGTTTTCTTCCGGTCGTTAACTCCTTCGCTTATGTATACGCATGCAAATTGAAATCAGCGCCAGAATTTTCAGTAGAATGATGACATGCTCTTTGAGTCCACGGGCGGTGTTTATCGGAGGTTACACACTGAGAGTAAAATGATATTCTATCCTGTCATAGTGAGGGATTTACTGCCTTTTTCTAGTTTTATAGAGGATGTTTGTTCTTTTTTGTGGAAGATGCAATTTTATTACATCGAGTGAATTCTCACGAGTGGCGAATCATCTTCCACAAATAATAATAATGAATAAATAAATAACTGAACCGATTTTCCCTTTATATAATATTTAAACGAGTATATTTTCATAGTTTTTAATGCGAATTTAACAAATGTAATTGGGCAGTTTTTCAACGAAAATTCTGTCCTTTAAATTGATGATATCCGAGCGGGCGTCGGCGTCGGGCGTTCGTTCAGGTTGACCTTTTTTTCAGTCTGCTATAACTTCATTGGATTGCTTCAATATTTGGACAGTTGCTTAAGTGGAAGGTCCATTACGTTTCCAGCTGACCTTGTGACATTGACCTTTGACCTACATTTTATGAAAAAGCGACATCTGGACATGTTTACCTTTTGGTTAACCTGTTCAAACTTCTATGTGCTTCATTGGCTTGCTTCAATATTTGGACAGTCACTTAAGTTGATTGACCCCGTCATTATGTAATTGACCTTGACCTTTGACCTTCGTTTGATGAAAATTGCCCGGAAAAGCAACCATCAGGTCTTGTTTTATTTAAGTCGCATTAAATTAAACCATATATAAAATAACTAACAGTCATTGTATTGAACAATGGTTGGGTTCAAAATCTTAGTTGAGTGCAAAATGCTGCCATTTTGTCCTCGTGTCTGAAATGTTCCGTTTCGTTTCAATTTTTTGAAATGTAATAAAATCAATGTTTGATACGTTCTTTTACCAGTTCTATTCGTGAAATGGAAAGAAAATAAATATCATGTGTAAAAGTGCAACGTTGTCATTCAGATATGGCAATTGGGCAAAATTCAATGCCTCCAATGAAGTTGCGTGTGTGGTATGGCGTATAAATGCATTAAACTCCTCAGTGGAATTAGAACTAGTTTATCAGTATGTGCAACAGCTATATTGCTCTTCGTATTTGGGGTGGGAGGTCTAAAATCTTTTTTTTTTTTTTTTTTTTTTTTTTTTTTTTTTTTTTTTTTTATCGATGGACGACCTCGTCATTTGACAAACCTATGAAATAACATTTTTACATAGAGTTCATCTCATTGTCCGATAATGTGTAGCGTGGGATCAATTGCATTGAACGATATAGGCAACCAATTGTTGTTGGCGTTAAGGAGCTATTAATTGTTTCAATCGTGATCAGCTCACTGCAATTTGAGGAAGACCCTTATGTACAAGGGGCGCTAACTATATTGGGAAGGAGACCCGGATGTACAAGGTGCACGCGGGTAGACCTACCGTCCTACCTCGTGCATAATTTACCCTTATAATGTTGATGCCTTTGCGGCCAGTCAAACCAAGATCAGCCTGCTTATCCTTGCAGTCTGATCATGGTTTGCGCTGTTCGCTGTTCAGTCAATAAATTTTAAGCAAGCACCCCTATAAACAAATAATGATACCGTCCAAAATGAAGAAAAGACCAATTAAAAATGGTTAAAGCCTTCATCGCATTAAACCATCAGTGATTTGATCTAAACTTGACAAACAGATGGATTTGAACACGCAATTATGTTACATATTAAGAAGAAAGATTGCTAAAATGAAATTATTCTACTGTTTTAGAAATACTTCTGGCAAGAGAGTATATCAGTCAGTTTTTAGAATTTCGCGTTTTAAATTATAATATGATCACTTCTATATGTTTTATTCTCCTGGAGAAATTTTGTTACATTGATTTATTTATTCTATTTCTAACATGAGCAGTTAAAACACCTTGCGGCTTGTTTCGAAACCGATTTACTGCTTTGCACTGCTGTGGTTTTACTTGAAACTATATTATCGTGTATGAATACAGTAATATAATGTTTCCGAGTAGTTGGCTTTAGATTTCAAAGCGTAAAATGACAGCTTTTTTATTATTAAGATTTTATCATTATGCAATCGGCTTTTGTGC
The DNA here is from genome assembly GCA_021229015.1 of Solen grandis. Lineage (NCBI taxonomy): Eukaryota > Metazoa > Mollusca > Bivalvia > Adapedonta > Solenidae > Solen > Solen grandis. The sequence goes on from CM037777.1 coordinate 29,350,822, forward strand.
ACTAAGCTCTTCAAACGTTGATAAAGCATGCCTCGGCTCAGGAATACGTTTTACGTTGTGTGTGTTTGTTGTGAACTGGCCTTCTGTTTGGGAAATTGCAAACCAAACAAAATAATATGTTCATATCCTCTATTTTCAGTAATCCTGAGACAAGAAAAAGATAAATTTAATTCTATTTAAAGCTTTACTTTTCAACCTTAAATACTTAAAACGTAAAATCTTCTCTGCTGACGTCCATTTTGAACCAAACAGGAAGAGATGTATTGTTTTGAGGACGTCATCATTACTAGACGTCATGACGTTATCGTTACGTTAGGCGCTCAACATGTTACTTTGGCTTTGAATTTTGTGTTGCTGTAGATTTATAATTAAATGTGAAGAGGTTTTTTATGTACAAGACATATTGAATACCCTTCGTATAAGTATGGTACGCGGATTATGGGGACATATGACTACATTGTCACGCTAGCACATTGTCATAAAATGTATTTTAGCGTAAGAAGTTCACGGAGACAAACTAGTATTGATTTCAATGTGGCTCCCTTATACAATGGTGCTTATTAAAGGTAACATTACATAACTCGTAATCGATATTTAATCCTTCCGAGCGCAAAGTGTTCTTTGTGTATGCCATAAATTTCTCATTTCCCTTTCTCTTAGAAATTGATTAACATTATGTAAGCTTTTGTTAAATCCCTCGTGATATCTTAATCCTGAATCGCCCCTAAATTGGGAATCGCAGGTTCGATCCCCGGCAGCGACATACCAAAGTTATGAAAATAGTACTGGCATACCTCCCTTGTATGGCGCTAAGCCTATAAGGGAAGTTCCAGGACTGGTTGGCCCGATGTCAGGACAATATGACTGGGTGGTATTATGCCACATATATAACTGAAATACTTGTATGTCTTCGGTTCGAGTCTAGACACGTCCATTCGGATTTTTTTTTTTTTGTGGCCCCATCAGGGAAAACCCCATTTATTATCCCCGTAATAGGTTCAATAGGGGTCGGAGAGCCATCCCCAATTGTTCTTATAATAATGAGAAGAAACAAGAATAGAGTACTAAAGTAACATACTATAGGCACATTATTGATTACATTTAGAATATGCATGGTATTAAATAATCCTATTTAAACCTATATCATTAAGATAACAATACATAGAAGTACATACATTAATATTAATATGGACTGTGAACAATTGGAAAGAACTGCTAACAAAATAATTTACTATGATAAGAGAGTCTTGATATATCCAGTTAAACTCCTGCAATATTACATACACATGATGTATGTGTATTTATATAATCTGAATTTCCTATCCTATCCATTCGGATTTTTAATGTGATGACGCCGCCCAGTTGGCTAGAGGGACCTTCCTCGATCTACAAGTAGCTGGACTTCACTTTCGAGTCGGAATATTGTCACGGTTAAGCTGAACTTTAACATAGCCAGTTAACAACAGCACGTACAATTAATCATTACACAGATGTCAACACCGTACGGAACACGCCCGTATAATTGTACAAATAAAACCTCACGTTTGCAGAGATAAACGTTGTTGCCTGTAAATGCGGGAAAGTGTGTGTGTGTGTGTGTGTGTGTGAAATACAAAAATATGATGCTAAGTCCCCATCCGTTTTTTTTTGTTTTTTTTTGTACGTTTTGACACCAGAGTACATTAATGGGAAGCTGAATTTGTTCACTATTTCACTATGTCCGTACAGGAATATTATACATTACGTCCATTGAAAGCCATAATTGCCCATATGTTTATGTATATATGCTAATGTGACGTTTATTTGTGTGTGTAGATATTTTGATGGAATACTATATATATGTTAGATGGTCATATTATTTTTTGTTGGATTTATATAACTATGGACATTTATTTTTTGATGGACGATTTATTAACCGATGACATTATATGTGGACGATTGTTATATATTTGTGTGACGAATATTATAATATACGTTTATATATATTAGCCTTTAATTGATGACGATTTTTATATATGCTATGGACGATTTATATATGCTTATGGACGATTTATATATTTGATGGACGATTTATATATCTTGATGGACGATTTATATATGCTGATGGAGATTATATATTTTAAGGACGATTTATATATGCTGATGACAATAGAATTGATGACGATTTATATATTTTGATGGACGATTTATATAAGCTGATGACGATTATATTTTGATGGACGATTTATATATTTTGATGGACGATTTATATATGCTGATGGACGATTTATATATTTTGATGGACGATTTATATATTTTGATGGACGATTTATATATGCTGATGGACGATTTATATATGCTGATGGACGATTTATATATTTTGATGGACGATTTATATATTTTGATGGACGATTTATATATGCTGATGGACGATTTATATATTTTGATGGACGATTTATATATTTTGGTGGACGATTTATAATGCTGATGGACGATTTATATATTTTGATGGACGATTTATATATTTTTGATGGACGATTATATATTTTGATGGACCATTTATATATGCTGATGGACGATTTATATATGCTGATGGACGATTTATATATTTTGATGGACGATTTATATATTGCTGATGGACGATTTATATATGCTGATGGACGATTATATATTTTGATGGACGATTTATATATGCTGATGGATGATTAATATATTTTAAAGGACGATTTATATATGCTGATGGACGATTTATATATTTTTGATTGACGATTTATATATGCTGATGGACGATTTATATATGCTGATGGACGATTTATATATTTTGATGGACGATTTATATATTTGGGACGATTTATATATGCTGATGGACGATTTATATATGCTGATGGACGATTTATATATTTTTGATGGACGATTATATATTTTGATGGACGATTTATATATGCTATGACGATTTATATATCTGATGGCGATTTATATATGCTGATGGACGATTTATATATTTTGATGGACGATTTATATATTGATGATGATGTATATTTGATGGACGATTTATATATGCTGATGGATGATTTATATATGTTGATGGACGATTTATATATGCTGATGGATGATTTATATATTTTGATGGACGATTTATATATGCTGATGGATGATTTATATATGTTGATGGACGATTTATATATTTTGATGGACGATTTATATATGCTGATGGACGATTAGTATACATTATACAAACACATACACTCAGTTCGAAAAGAAAGTGTGCAATTTTAATTTTTAATATTCAATATTTGTAAACATAATACTATAAGTTTCAAATTTCGCACAAAATATCTCGTACGCATGTGTCATCAATAAAGGCAAAAATCTCGCAATGCCACGTGGTAGAGTATATGTTCTTTACTCAGGAAAGATAGATGTTTTGAATTTTTATAAACAGAAAATTCTATCAGAAACGTTTGATCTATTCATGGAATTCTTTAATTTATTACATTTGCTTTTTTTTTTTTTTTTTTTTTTTTTTTTTTTGGTACAAGTATAGGTTTGTGCCATCTGCTAGCTTCAATTTGAAGGCAATTAGTTGACAGACGAAGCCGACTGTGCGCTAATCTACATTAAAGAATATTAACTATATTTAAATACTAAGTCCAATATCATTAATTCACTTACAAAAATTGGCTATACAAGAATTCAGTATCCACGAGTTCCAGTTTTGAACAAATTGTTATAAACGGTATATGCCCTAGAAACGGGCGGTCGTGGATGAATCCATTGCTTCGTCAAAAGTGCAGGCTAGTGACGTCACAGTTTCTATTTATAGATTGCGTCATACCAATGGCTGCAGTGTGACAGGTTCTTCAAATAGATATGTTCTTAAAATAACTGAAATAATGTTGAAGGGGTGTTAAACCCAAGAGGAACAAGTGAGCAATATATTTTCATTCCTTATTTGTCTTATCTCGACATACAGTCACCAATCTCATTTGAAACTAGTTATTTTATGGACTGACAACCTTTTAGCATTACAAGATATTCCACCGAGGCCATTTTACGGATATGTTTCTACGAATAAGACCATTGTCAACGTGTAGGCGGTGTTCCAATTGTTGCTTGCAAAAGACATTAGCTGAACTTGCACAGTCTGTGTCTAGCAATCAGGCGTATATGATTGATTCCGAAGAATTGCAGAACTATTTTCTGAACGTATAACACATTTGTATAGCAAATAAACACGGAAATAGCAGAATGGATTGAAGCTGTCCTGAAACAGTAATTCCAAGACAGATATCTGAATATGAACGATTTGTTTCTGTTACGAATACTGACATAGCTTTTGAATCTGTTCTCTTCCATCTTAATTTTGAGACAAAGGTAGAACTATTTAAAAAATGTATGTTAATTTTGATGACTTGAAATAGACACACGTGAATATTGAAACTGAAATACATTTATAAACATTGTAGTGCATAGATAACTACACTTGACATTTTTATTACACAAATTTGTGGTCTCTTGTGACTGCCCATGTAATCAATGCAGACCAAGATCAGCCTGCACATCCGTACAGTCTGATCATGATCTGCAAGGCTCGCTGAACAGTCAATAATTTTTCAGCAAGCACCCCCATAAATAACTAATGGTATAGTCCAAAAATAAAGTGAATACGAGTTCCCAATTAAGGTATAGTCCCTGTAATGATTCCGCTACATTTCGGACCTCATGGCCTTTCACGGAGATAACCAATTCTAATCTAATGTTTCATTAGGGTACCTTGGTTATTTTGATAGAGGTTAAGTGGTCCAAGACAAAGCGGAACCACAAAAAGGGACTTTCAGCATAGAAAGGTTTGATGATTTTTATACTCTTTCAAGCTATTATCACAATGTCATATTTATGGGAAAAAATGACTAAATTGTTTAGAGAATCGCGATTTAATGAGATGAATAGGTAATATATGGGAATGTTAATTTCATGCACACAAATGGTATTTGATTCCCTGTTTTTAGTAGTAATGCTCTACACAAATAAATATGTAGATTTTCCAGAGGAAAATAATTTAATAAACAATAAAAGTCACTCAATATCAATATTTCGTCAAAAATTGCTTTCGTCAAGGAAAAAAAACACAAGAAACGTTTACAATTTAGGGGCTTTAAAATTCTTTGTTCGTTGACAAATGCAAGATTTGTTGAAATAATGATTGAAAGTGACACTATTATTATTATTGATTATTTACCACACTGTTAGCACTGATAATCATTTTAATGAAAGTTGTTTATGTTTTCTTCAAACGAAGGAAACATCTTAATTCTAAAGACAAATGTAAAATACTGTGCGAAAGACATTTGTTAATGAGCGCAGTGATTTAAAAAGAAACACTTCAGCATTTTTAGTGGTTTCCTACCACAAAATGATTTGTCCTGTGCGCCTACTTCTGTTTTAGCACGTGCAAAATTATGTCTTAAGCGGTCAGTCAAGGAAGCAAGAGAAAGTGGCCGCTTAACAGAGGTGACCGCTAAATGGAGGTTAAATACAAAACGATAGAGTTTGGTAATATTGAAAATGACTGCTATATGCAGGTTGACCGCTTAATACAGGTGGCCGATAATACAGGTTCAACTATATTTGAGTGGAATATGTTATTTGGAATACTAATTCTAAATAAGCTTAAAATAACTAGCTTAATCCTATTTTGTATTACATATATGTGAATTGTTCTGTTATAGTATTCGATTAATAAACATGTTACTTATTTTAAATGCATTTTACTGATAACGTATTAAACCACAGCATTGAGATATTCACTAAGCTAATCCGATAATCAAGGATAATGTAGATTTCAATACACGATGACGATTTAAACACTGGATTATTATCATATGAATTCATCTTCCTGATATGTGAAAATAATTTTGGCAAAGTAATAGTAAAACGCACATATAGAGTCAAACCTGTAATAGCGACCACATGAATATAAAGCGGGCAACTTGCATTTAGCGACCAGTTCTTATATTATCAAACTTTTGTTTCATATTTAACCTTTATTTAGCGACCAACTCTGTAAAGCGGTCACTTGCTGTTGGTCCATTGACTGACCTCTGAAGGCAGGTATGACTAGAATAAAATGTGATGGTCCTAAAATCGGTTATTCGTGCATTGTGTTTAATCCTTTCCCTCATATAGACTCATTTTGACGCACTCTATAGGTACCACATAAAGCCTGATCTGCAGAAAGCCAAACTCAAACCTTACCAAATTTCATTGTAAAATCCTCATTTCCAGACCACTGAGGAGCAGCGAACAGCATAAAACCTGATCAGCCTGCGAGTTACTCGCAGGCTGATCTGGTTTTATGCTGTTCGCATAGGTCTTATCATGGTATCCTCTATGAGGGAAAGGGTTAATTGGGAGTAAAGTCCATTTCATTTCTTTTGAATGGGTAACATTAAACAAGTGGTAATGTCAATGAATCCTGACCGATATTCAGGAATACTTTGGTTACAAACACATCCATACTTCTCTTTCTGGCAAGAATGTCTGGCATTTTTAACGCTTAATTTTCATTTCATACCCAAGCATGAGAACTGGAGCAATACATCAATCCGTAGATTTATTTTTGTATTCGGAATTAAAATGAAAACACTTCTTCAATTATGTTATTCCTTCAGGCGAAACTTTGAAAGAAAAAAAAAAGCGTTTTATTTGTGAATTGATTTCATTTCGGTATGAGCTATAAAATTTCATAACAAAACGTAGCGTGTCCTGAAGCTCATTCATTGCTGCAGAGAAATGTTTTAGCGGTATTTCTTTGATACTACAATTAATAATGTTTGTATCAGATATTTCAAAAGATTGAAATCAGTTATTTGTGATTTTATGATGAGGCAACATATTTTTTTTTTTGTTGTGGTTTCTTAAACAAGGTCAAGAAACGATAAAAAACAACATGTTGAGCCACAAATAGCAAGGAGTCAAAAATGCATGTTTCTTTAGTTATGTTTTTTTTTCTGACATACAAGATGAGCAATATAACACAATTACTTAGCCAGTTTTGTTTGGGTTTAACGTCCCACCAACAGTATTTCAGGCATTTTGGGACTCTTGTCTACATGAGACAGACAAAGTGCTGCCAAACTGCATTATCTCGCCATAGATATGTGGCATGATGCCACACCTAGTCACATTATCCTGACACCGGGCCAACCAATCCTAGAACTGCCCTGAAATGCCGAGTATCAAGCAAGGGAGTTATATTAGTGTAATTTTCTTACGATTTTGGTATGCTCTTCAGAAAGACAAACCTGTATGATTCAAACACCAACCTGTATAAAAAGAAACTGCTCTTCAGACCAATGATAGAAGCAATACCTTAAAAAGAAAAAATATAATCATACCTGCAAATGTGTCGAAGATAAACCGAACGCAAACCAGCTCGTTTCACTGGATTAGATCTACTTCAATTTAGAGTGCCAGCATGCTATCAGTTATCACTAGTTCATAATAACCCCGCTGGCAGTCTTTCCTTGCCTTGAGCGCTTTGCTTTACTCGGTCTATATGCGGAAAGATTGAACTATCTGCTTCTCTAAGCATTTGATGAATGAAATGTATACCTACATAATACAGATTGCACATTATTTTTGGAGAAATTATATCAATGTGGATTTGTTTTTTCTAAGGGAACCAAGAAAGTCGTCTGGAGTTCCTTCCCCTTGTTACTACAATGCAACTATTATTACGCAAGGAACCAGACTACCAAGAAAACTGGAGTTTACTTTAACTTGCCTTAGTTTAACTATGGATGATTGATTGAGCTGGGCCGCAGCGTCACAATAAATGTAACAATTCTTATAGGCTTTCCGGAGTATAAATGTACAGTTTATTGTCTTATGGTGTTTTAGGAGTTTGAACCCTAATTATTTCCTAAGCGTCTCTTCTAAAAACAATTTTTGAAAGAGGAAATGTAATTAAGTAAAATTTTAATGGGTAATGCTTTTAATTAGAAATTAAAATAGATATATGTCTTGTTTTACTAGTAAGAATTAAATTAATTAATTTAAAAGTATTAATTATCACATGTACAATTTGACTTCCGAAGCCAACACTAATAAAAAACAGCATGGTGACCAGTCTTTAAGACGTTCATGATCCATTACTTTAGGTCACTATACGAACAAGTTCTTGGTGTTTTGTAAATGGACGATTCATGTATAAAAGATTCAGTAATGAGTTTTATCAGTTTTGGAAACCTTTTTTATGAAGTTTATAGTGCTGCGACTGGTTCCCGTGACCATGTGGTTTAGAGCGTCTGCCCCGAAATCTGGAGTTCGTGGGTAAGATCCCCGGCAGCGACATGCCACTTGTCTACGGCGTGATACTGCAGTGTGGCAGCACTATATCTGTCTCAAGTAGACATAGTCTCCATTTGACTAAATTTCTGTTTGAGGGATATTAAACTAATTGACTTGACTAGACTATTTGAGTTTACCGTCGCTTCGACAGTATTTCAGTCATATTGCGACGTCCAGCTAATTAAACTAATTAAACAACAAACTAACACATATATTGAAATCATAGAAGTGAAAGATTTTTTTTTTTTTTTTTTTTTTTTTTTTTTTGCTCTTTATGATTTTTATAGAATTGAAGAATTTGCTCGTGTGACATAATCTAAAATAATTTATTTTCGTTTGATATTAAATTTCGTTGATTGCTTAAGGGAATTTTCGTGGGTACATTTATTCGTGGATTCATTTTCTAGGAAACATTTTGTTAGTGAAATGAACTTTATTCCTAGGGTTTAATATTCGTGGATAAACCCCCTTCACGAAATCAACGATAATTAGATATTCCTTAACCTAAGTTTTTTTTCTTTGATTCAATCTTAATAAAACCTTGTGCAAAAAAAAATCTTAAAGATAAGAAAATTATAATTTTACATACTAGACTTGTTTAAATCGTTTAGGTCGTTTATTTTTATATCAGTTTTATTATTTATTATTGTTATTATTATTATTTGTAAACATAACTGATAAACATTCAAGCTATTTCACAAATAAAATACTCATTAATTGTCAAAAAAAATTTGATAAAAACGACTTTTTTTACACAAAGTATCGACGAAATCTTCAAGTTCAGAAAATGTATAAGGAACACCGGCGTAACCTTTAAGTTAAGGTCAAATCTAAGGAAAAATACAAATCTTAATATTTTTAAAAGTTAAGGAAAATCTTGCAAAATAAGAAAACTCTTACTGGAATCTTAATTTTAAGGAAATTTCTAGCCATTATCTCAAAGTTTAAATGTATAGTGAATACCGCCCCTAAACACAACTTATATGTATAATGCAGTGAGAAAGCGTGCAATGTGTGATACCCGTGTGACTATGCGGGGAGTTTTGATTTATCTTTATGTTTTAATGTCGATCTAGCAATATATAGAGTAGGGAAGAGATCTCTGGGTCCCGTGTTTTCGAAAAAATACTTAGTTAAGTTTAAACATATTTAATTTCTGCTATAAATTACAGAAATGGGTTGGGCAACAATTTCTTACAACTTAGATTTAGCCCTTTCCCTACAAAATGTATTGAACAAAATATTTAACATGAATTTAAAGAAGAGAAAGAACAGATTCTATGTATAATGCAAAAATATTTGAGTACAGTCTCAAGTTTATACTCAAATAACTGCTCGACTGTGAGTTTAAGTTTGCATGAGTAGGATATTTGAGAAGTGTTCTTGAAAACTAATATACTCACTGACGAAATGTTTGAAATGTTTTAAACACCATCCCATAATTTAGTACGAAATTTGACTTAGCTGAGAATATGCTTTAAACACGCTTTGAACTTCACTCATCGGTCAAACTTAGTTAAGCATGATGATCATTTGTACTTAAGGCCCAGTGTTCCCGAAAAAGTACGATCACATGCTCAAATTTGAGTATCAAACTCAAATCCCTGTTGAAGCTAATAGGCATAGTTTGAGTATAAGTATGAAAATCATACTTAAGTCCCTTTTTTATGTCGAGAACACGGGGCAAGTTTTTCACAATTTTCGAGAACTTGGTGCCGGGTCTAGCACCCGCGATGGGACGAGATTGAATAAGAATTTTTTAAAAGTCTCTGTTTGATCCCGTATGTAAAAGTTTGTATTAGTTTGTACGCCAAATAAAGTTGATACTGGGACAACAGTGAACTTATTGTCTCTCGTGCACTTCGTCACAGTCGTTATGGAAACAACCGTTTCAACCGGGGTGCCTGGATAGCGTAGTGGTACTCACTTATGCGTTCCTGGTTCGATTCTTGATCACGTACGTGAGAGGGTACAGTGGTCGCCCGTCCAGACAAGTGGGTCTTCTCCGGTTTTTCCTCCTACAATAATGCCACATACGCCGCCACCAGAGCCATCGAGATTGATAAATATAAGTTGTAAGAGCTTGTTTCGTAATCGATGTAAAATAAATAAATTAAAAAAAATACCGTTTCAATTTATTCATAGATACAATAAATTCCAAAGAAACCAAAATTTTAAAATTCATACATTAGGATTCCACTACCGTAAGAATCATGAAACTAACTGGCATGAACATTCGCATTTTCAAAAGCACATCTTAAAATAAAGACTTCCGCCATACATTTTTATATAAAGTTTATTGAAGTACACATTCAAACTTTTAAATTTATGTATTTTCGTACTGAAATCAATAAGTGGGGACGGTCACCGCAGATTTAGTCAACTTGCATCTTGAAGTGGATTATTTTCGAGTGTTAACATAAAACACGTTTTATCTAATCTTAAAATTAAGGTTGAAATAGATTGTTTTAGTCAATTCTCTGGTGAAGAATCTATCGCAGAAAGCCGCGTATAAACCTTCTGGGTAATTGTTGGATATTTTCTCCCGATTTTAAATGAAAATCTATGGAAAGAACGGTTCTCCTATACTTAACTATAGAATACTTTTTGTTATTTACCAATAGTTTATCATACGCATTTTGTTACAGGCCAACGAGTGTAAATTGTGTAATAATTAAATCATGAAGGAAACATTTTTTAAAAGGGATCACGTTACAGGTGGAGGAAGACCCCGGGTACACAGAGGTACCTGTGTAGAACCATCGACCTACCGCAAGCCAGCTGGAAGGCTTCCTCACATGAAAAATCTTTTAAGGTACAAGTATACTGAGAGATAGCAATATATTTGTTACATTCAGTAAAACTATTGTTTTTGTCATCATATGTTTTACTCTTTTATGCTAATTTAGAAGTCACCTTAAATTTGTGGCCAATCAGAAGCTTTGAAAATACATATATCAGCGATTTATTTCATTAGAAAAATTCGCAATGTTATAATTTACCTTGTACAAAACATATCAACCTGTCTGACAAAATCAAGTGTTTTACAAATTTAAAGTGACTTCTAATTCGGAAAGAATCTGTTTTCTTCGGTGTACTATTGTCGTAGAAATGTCTTTCTTATGCTAAGAGTAAGTAATGAGTAATTAACTCCCGGATTTTTAAAGGGTATCTCCACTTGAAATTGACACAGGATATTGTTTATTTCATCTTTTAGAAAGAGGGGTGGGGGTAAGAGCATTAAGACTTTACACAGATTTTTTAAAGCATGTTAACATTTTTAAATGTTTTACATATGTGTATGCTTTGATTCAAGGGACAAAGTTTTGTATACGATTCACGGCAGAATCTCACAGATTTTTGTATGTGAGGAAGGTTCATGCCGGCTTATGGCTGGTCGGTGGTTCTATCCGGGTGCCTGTGTGCATACAGGATCTTCCCCCACCTGAAAAAAGACTGGGCGTGGCTATATTAGTGAAATACCGCTGCAGGGATGATTAACTTTAACAACAACAACAATAGTAAGGTTTTGACTTTAAGTACAGCATATGAGGTATATGTTTGTTTGTTGGGTTTAACGTCCCATCCACTGTGAGGTATATACAAAACAAAATCAGTAAATATCAGTATCGACGAAGAATAATATTTGCTTATGAAAGTGCAAAGTTTTTTTGTTTTTAGCTCACCAGAGCACGAAGTGCTCAGGGTGAGCTATTGGGATCACCCTTCGTCCGTCGTCCGTCCGTCGTCTGTCGTCCGTCGTCAACAATTTGCTTTAAAAGACATCTCCTCTGAAACCGCTGGACAGAATTTGATAAAACTTGGCATGTATGATCCTTGGGTGGGCTTATACAAAAATTGCTCAAATAAAGTTGATCCATGAAGAACTCTGGTTGCCATGCATCTCCTCTGAAACCGCTGGACAGAATTTGATAAAACTTGGCATGTATGATCCTTGGGTGGGCCTCTACAAAAATTGCTCAAATAAAATTGATCCATGAAGAACTCTGGTTGCCTTGGCAACAAATAGAAAAAATAATTGAAAACTTTGAAAATCATCTCCTCTGAAACCGCTGGTCAGAATTCGATAAAACTTGGCATGTATGATCCTTGGATGGGCCTCTACAAAAATTGCTCAAATAAAGTTGATCCATGAAGAACTCTGGTTGCCATGGCAACAAATAGAAAAAATAATTGAAAACTTTGAAAATCATCTCCTCTGAAACCGCTGGACAGAATTTGATAAAACTTGGCATGTATGATCCTTGGGTAGGCTTCTACAAAAATTGCTCAAATACAGTTGATCCATGAAGAACTCTGCTTGCCATGGCAACAAATAGAAAAAATAATTGAAAACTTTGAAAATCATCTCCTCTGAAACCGCTGGACAGAATTTGATAAAACTTGGCATGTATGATCCTTGGGGGGCCTCTACAAAAATTGCTCAAAAAAGTTGATCCATGAAGAACTCTGGTTGCCATGGCAACAAATAGAAAAAATAATTGAAAACTTTGAAAATATCTCCTCTGAAACCGCTGGACAGAATTGATAAAACTGGCATGTATGATCCTTGGTGGGCCTCTACAAAAATTGCTCAAATAAAGTTGATCCATGAAGAACTCTGGTTGCCATGGCAACAAATAGAAAAAATAATTGAAAACTTTGAAAATCAACTCCTCTGAAACAAATGGTCAGAATTTATTTTCCTTTGGCACAAATAGTCACCTCGTGAATGTCTACCATAATTGCTAAAATAAAGTTGATCCCTTGAAAAATGAGGCCCCTAGGGGGTTAGCTAATTTCCTTATATACTCTATATAGAAACCATCAAAATACTTTTTTTTATGAAGCCAGCTGTGATAATTTAATTTCCTTTGGCCCAAATAGTTACCTCATGAATGTATACCAATATGGCTAAAATAAAGTTAATTCCTAAAAAAATGAGGTCCCTAGGGGTGGCTAATTCCCTTATATACTCTATATAGAAAACATCAAAATTCTTCTTCTGTGCAAAGGCCAATATGGGGCCGAAATTTGGCCCCATTCCCATCCGTAAAAGTATATATTTTTCCTCAACCGCATTTTACACACTTCTCCTTCTCAATTTGTTTTGTTTTTTCTCATGTAACTGGTAATCCGCCTGGTAATCTAAAGAGAACTAAAAAGAGAGAGGAAAAAACTTGAAATGAGCTTATCTGTTTAACTCTATTTTGCATAAAATTCTGCCAGATTCATGGCGATGTCACGTACGCAAATTGCCGATTTTGTTACGAAAATATTTTAATGTAGAGATGCATTGTTTTGTGGATAAAAGCTAAAAAGACACACTGTAGGTAATTTGGAGAGTACTTTTAGTATTTTGCAAAATAGATTCACAACTTTCTCTGACCATGTAAATAAAATTAATAACCAAAAAAGCTTTGCATTTCTAAATGTCATCAGTTTTCGCGGATTTACTTTCTCTTTTGACAACTTGTAAATAAAAGGAATCTGAAACGATATTAAAGAGTTTTCGAAATATTTTGTTACAGATTGTTATTTAAAAGTTTAATCAACCATTTTAACGAACTGCTTTCATTTTCTTCCCTTACAAAAAGCCCTGTGTCTTTCAAACTATCACATCGTGTAACTGCAACTGATAATACAATATATTATATTATCTTCAATTAATAAATTTCAGAATTTTACTTCCATGAAATTAATGGTCAGGATTGATTTCATGAATGTCTGCCATGATTGCCAAAATGAAGTTGATCTCTGGTTTGTCATTTGATTTCCTTATAGAAAAAATCATCTTGAATATGCTGATTTACACTGGTGAGCGTTTATGGCCCTTGGGCCTCTTGTTTTTATTCAAGATTTTTTTTTTATTTTCTGTCTCATTGTCAGTTTTACAGTCTAATAAAACTCTAATTTTGTCCATTACTCTTATTCAAGATATTTTAACAAAGTACCATACATTGTCTTTGACAAAGAAATGATTTATTTTGGATTCCTAGTTACATGGGAATTCGTGGGAAAGAAAAACTGGAAAGCGCTGCGAAACCCTCCTCCAATATGGATAAAACTGTCATGAATGTTGCTGAAACAGATTGTTAAATTTTTATTAATAAACTTGTTCCGTCCAAATGGCAAACTGTTTGGGGAAACGCTCAGTTTAATAAATTACAATCAATTAAACAATTTTAGGACTTTGGAGCCGGGATTCCCGCCGGACAATAGAAACCTACTTCAATTGTCCCGTTATTTAACTTGTTTGCATACTCCCGCAATGCTATTGTATTTGAAGTATTTTCATTGTATAGTAATACATGTTACTTATATTAGACACCCTATGATCGACTGCTGAGGTATTCTTTTCTTTTCAAGGACTTTCATTTATAAATTAAGTCATTAATCATCCTGCGTGATGACACACTGGTTTTGAAATGTCACTTCGTGTTCTACATGTCGTTCTTGTAGATTGTCACTCAATTTGTTACGCTAAGGCACTTTCATGGATGAAGTGCGACAAATGAGACCACTTTCATGATGAAAATGATGTAGCAGTTGCTGCTTCATCAGCAGATCTTGCAAAGTCTGTCGAGCATTGAATCTGAAATGATTGATGCCGGGAAATGCAGATCCTTTTTAATGCATCTCACATCTAAACTACAAGCAAACACGAAAATAGTCGAGGGAATTGAAGTTTTTCGGAAACAGTATAAAAATTTCAAATCAGTCTCGAAAAAAAAATGTTGTTGTTGTTGTTGCACGTATTGACACTGAATTTTATAGATTCGCTAATATCCCTGTAAGAAAAAGATCTTAAACAATTAATTGATTACTTAGAGGACATTTGTTCGTTTCTGTGGAAGATTGAACTTGGAAAATTGTATTCTTACGAGTGGCTATGCAACGAGTGAGGATACAGTATTGAAGTTCATGTGAGGAAGCCTTCCAGCTGGCTTGCGGTAGGTCGGTGGCTCTACCCGGATGTCTTCGTGCATTCGGGGTCTTCCTCCACCTGTAATTAGCTGGACGTCGCTATATGACTGAAATACTGTCGAGGCGACGGTAAACTCAGATAGTCAAGTCAAATAGTCAAGTCAATATTGAATTTCACTCTCGATGAATAAAATATTGAGTCTGCAACCAAAAACAAAAAACAAAAAAAAAAAAAAAAAAGAGAGAAAACGAACATTTTTTTTATTTTATGATTCAAAGAGTGAAATTATGATTCAGTAATTTTCACTGTAACATTATTAAACATAATTTTATTCTAATCGCAAAAAAACACTCAAAAACATAAAATAAAACCATATATTTGCATCATCTGAAATAGTTACTTACGACATTTGTCATAACTCATAGGACTCGAGGCAATTTATCAAAGATCTAAAAATAGAGAACAATTTCGATTGTGTTTTATTCTTTAAACAAAATTTTGAAGGGGAAATACGTTAAATAATTTCACTGCGGCATGAAAATCAAATTATTGTTGCGTGCACTGAAATATATTTACTGTTGGAGATAAAAAGTCGGTTGTTTTTCTTTGGTGCTACAATTTCAGTTGATTATATTTTAAAATAAATAGTTTAAATTCGAATAATCTATATTACATCAGAGGAATAGTGAAAAATGATAGCTAAATGCAATGAATCAACTGAATAATTATTCATGTACCTTTTTTTCTGTCGTCATTATCGTGTTGGATGACGTCATAATTAAAAACGATTATTTACGTGACGTAACAAACTGACATAAATTATGTTTTCTGTGTGTACGACTTCTATTCTGCAATTAACAAAATGTTTTACTCACCCTGGAATGAAAGGTTTACCTTCATGGACAAGAGGGGGCCTCCGTGGCTGAGAGGGTAAAGTCGCTGACTTTAACACTCACTCAGCCCCTCACCGCGTGGGTTCGAACCCCGGCAGAGTCATTCAGATTTTCATGTGAGGAAGCCTTCCGGCTGGCTTGCGGTAGATCGGTGGTTCTACCCGGATGCCTCCGTGCATTCGGGGTCTTCCTCCACCTGTAATTAGCTGGACGTTGCTATATGACTGAAATACTGTCGAAGCGACGGTAAACTCAAATAGTTAAGTCAAGTCATAGTCAAGTCATGGACTAGTGTGTTTTGTATGTAGCCTCACTCAAATAAGTATGACTTTTCATAGCGACGATACATAAGTAGTATGTAATATGTTGTATCTCTTATTGCTACTTTGCAAACCCAAAATTATTATTATTATTATTATTATTATTTTACTTTTTTTCTAAACAGTCTCAAAATACTTTTATCATACAACCACTTTTTAAGGCACCAATCAAACTTTTAATAGGATTTAAACTAATAAATAAAGCTAAAAAAAGAAGAAATGGAACATGCATAATTTAGGTGTCTCCTTTTCAAATGAGTATGTAAAATAACTCAAAGAGAGAAATCAATTACAGCAACTAATTTGTTTTTTCACACTTACATTCACTTACATTAGATTTTTTTTTTTTTTTTTTTTTTTTTTTTTTTTGCTTCACTTTGACAAATATTTTGTTATTAACATTGCCTGAAGACAGTGTTCACGTGTTCACTTTGTTGAAGCAAACGAAAGAATTCTTAAATCATTTTAAAGTGCTAAAACAGGAGCCAATATGCCTCTTTCTGGATTTCCTTGATGACTTAAATAACAATTTAGAAGGTTAACTAAACTAAACCGGTTTGTCAGAGTATTTTTAAGCTGAATCATTCATTGTTTGTGGCAAAATTTGCACAGTTGTTGCAAAAATGTGTATAATGGCAAAGCAGATTCTTTTGTTTAGTATCTCTTTGGAGGGAAGAATGATGCTAGTTCATAAACATGGCGCCAAGATTGTCCTCTTGATATATGTTTCTTTTCAAAAATCGCTGTTTAAAATTTATCTAATAAAACATTATAAGTTTCTCAGGATGACTCTTCGACATTGGCGTTGGTTTTTTCTAACCGGCTCCGGGGGCATTTTTTTCTTTGACACCTTTATTGTGGACATTGCAGGTCAGTTGCGACCAGGCATTTAATGTCCCCTTGTTATATACGCCTTTGGTATTTTGATGTTTCATTAACTTGCGATGTGATCATAGGAACAAGCTGGCAGCTGACTGAAGCACTTAGTGACTACTTTTACAAGCTTCGTCGATATATAGACTTTTTTTTTATTTTCTTACAACTTTCATAAATATATTCTAGCTCAGCTCATTTTTCAACCTACCAGTATTAAAAAATGCTAGTATTAATTTGCCTGTTTTTGTTGTTTTTTAACAAGATAATTCATATACTTGTATCGTTTAAATGTATTCAATCTGCACTTTTTTTTAGCTCGACTATTCGAAGAATATGAGAGCTATTGTAGTCGGCGTCGGCGTTTGCGTTGCAGCTTTTGGTTAAAGTTTTGCATGCAAGTTACTATCAAATTATATCTCAATAACCATTTATGGTATTGACTTGAAAGTTTATAAATATGTTCAGGGGCATCCGATAACCAAGGTAAATAACTCTTGGCTGAATTTAATATGAATTATGGCCCCTTTTTAACTTAGGAATTTTGGTTAAAGTTTTGTATGCAATAGAAAATTTGGTTAAAGTTTTGCGTGCGTGCAAGCTACTATCCAGTTTGTATCTCAATAACCATTCATGGTATTGATTTGAAAGTTTATGAATATGTTTAGGGGCATCAGACAACCAAGGTAGATAACTCTTGATAGAATATATTACAAATTATGGCCCCTTTTTAACTTAAAAATTTTGGTTAAAGTTTTGCATGCAAGATACTCTCATGCTTATATCTCAGTATCCCGGCATGCGATTGATTTTAAACATCTTTAATATGTTTAGGGGTATCATACTTTCATGGTAGATAACTCTTGATAGAATATGTAACAAATTATGGCCCCTTTTTTAACTTTTGTTTAAAGTTTTGCATGCAAGGTACTTTCATGCTTATATCTCAGAGTCCAGGCATGGGATTGATTTGAAACATCTTTAATGTTAATATAAAGGAAGATAACACTTGATGGAATATATTAAAAATTATGGCCCCCTTTTTACTTAGAATTTTGGTTAAATTTTTGCATTCAAGCTACTATCCAGCTTATATCTCAGAAATTGCTTGTGGAATTGACTAGAAAGTTAAGGAGTGTCTTCAGGGGCATCAGACAACCAAGGAGGATAACTTTTGGACTGAATTTTATGCAAATTATGGCCCTTTTCTTGCTTGGAGTTTTGGTTAAAGTTTTGCATGCACAGTGTTATTATGCTTATATCATTTTTGACTATTATTATGTACAGGGTATGTGAAGGGCAAAATTGAAATAGATTTCATTTGATTTACCAACAATCATTTTGAATAGTCGAGCGTGCTGTCCTCTGACAGCTCTTGTTTGTTGTTTTTTTTTTTTTTTTTTTTTTTTTTTTTTTTTCAGAGAACCAAGACTAGTTTAAGGTGATCCATCCATCATTAAATTATCGTCCATCCAGTTGTCGTTGGCATTTTAATAATAAATGCAAGCTTCTATAGTCTTTGAGCAAAATAGCCTATAACTCTAAGAGAATGTATTCTTGCATCTGTACTGAAGTTTTTTTAAGCATTTGAAGGACCATGATTATAATTTAATGATGGATGGATGACCTTGACACTGTTCGAGCCACGGTCTCTGATACAAATCTCGGTACACTCCCTGAGATATGAAATTTCGATACTATATGCATGTCTTATATGGAGTTTTTTTTATCATTAACTTTTTTTTTCTTTTTCAAAATTCATATATTTTATTCAGTAACGTAATCATATACATGTTTCTTGTTACATGATCCAGTGTAATATATTTTAACAAACATGACATGATTTGCAATAGCTATTTACAAGAGAGGGAGAGAGAGAGAGGTGTTTAACAAAAATAAATTACAGAGTATATTGATACAAGAAAACTATGTGAGGATGAGCTGTGCGCCACACAGAGCACAATACATTCACAAGAGTTTGATCACAGAACAAAACGGAAATTAAATATAGCATATATAATACGAATAATATAACAGTAGTCAGTCATATAATAGTATACAATATACAAGGAATGAGAACGAAATAACGAGTATAAAGTTTATTACTATATCATAGAATTGTCTTTTCAAATATAATTTCCGGTTATCACAATACGCATTATAAACACAAACAAAATGGAACTCATCCTCAAAATATCACCAGTTTTACAAACCGTACAATATCTTTGGCTATATTCTGTTCTGTTAACACCATATCCGCCAGATGCAATTTGAAGGTCTTAATTTTGACAGAGCAATTCTATCATTTCTTGGTAAATTATCCAGATAATGTTCAAATTCGAAACTTGTTTTTATCTGTTTATATAAACGCAATGAATTACCGTTTAACGCTTAAGTAATTAACGTTTGAAAACTACTTAAAAAGCGTTGTCAACATTACGGAATTCGAAAAAAAAATATTTAAAAGCATTTCATTAAAATTAAACTAACAAATAGCAGTTCCCGGCATCAATAAGATTTTTGTTTTCGTTTCCACAAAATGGTTTCAAATTTCGGCACTTTTCCCCTGTCAACAGTAATTTTCTATAAATGTCGGCACTTTTCCCCTGTCAACAGTAATTTTCTATAAAAAGTGTAATATTAATATGTTTCCAATAAAATTTGCAGCGCTCGATTTTATTGCAGTGTTGCAGGCAAATCTTCCATATTGCCCTGTTGCTTGTCTCAAGAAAAGTACAAAATTAATGTGTCCTTCAGTCTGTTATTTCTCTCCAATATCATTTTGATTGTCGTTACGATAATAGCAATTTCTCAAGAGAAGGCATAAATCTATTTATTATTTTCTTAGTTTAAAAGCCACTGATCCAAAATTATTATCGCATTTATTTTTTAGTTTGTACAGCAAATTGATATAGATATTTTCGTCAGGATGGTGTCTGTTTTATTTTCCTGATACATTTTTGGTTTCTGTTTCACTCTCCTGTTACATTCTTACAGGAGAGTATTTCTTAATTTATTATGCCGGTCTTTTTGATCTGCAAAGAAATCTAAAGATCACTCCCACCTCATTGCCGAGAATATGCCATCTGACTTACGTGGATTGACAAATCTTTTTCCCCCATTTTTTCATCAGACCTATACGAGGTAACAAACCCGACTGCAGATCCGAAGGTTATAGTTTCAAAGCCCGTTTAGGGCAAGGATTTATCATGACCTCCCAGACGCTAAGTACTGGTCCAACCCAATCCAGTAACTGTCGAGAAGGATTACTTAGTATAAGTTGTAATAATTTGTCTTATATTCGACGTAAAATAATAAGTGTAAGAATTGACAGATTGTTTTACTTATACTGCTCAAAGTTTGCTAAGTACCAACAGTATACTCAGCAAAAGGAAACTTTTCAATCTTTTTACTTGTTGAAAGTATTATTTTTGTACTAAAATGTTATTTAAAGGTAATTATCTTTAATAGAGCATTTATTACAGCATGTTTTGGGTGTGGGATTGTTGTGAAATTTCACGGAATATGGACAAATATAAAAGTTCTGGCCATGTTAATTTTACAGTGACACATATGTAGTGCTTAGCAAATTTTGAGTAGTATAATTATATTGAGGAGACTTAAGTCTAGCGGAACCTCGTAGACGAGCATTGAACTCGAAATCGAGTCCAGTGTTTTCCCTTAACCTTAAATGAAAATCAATGTAAATAATTCAGTTTGCTTGTACTTTTGTAATTAACCCTGGAGTTGAATTGCACCAGAAATTTATCAATAGCAATTTGTTACAAGCAATTTAATGTTACCGCGATACGATATACAAGGCATCGGACAAATGAAATGACGACATATCGGGAGTTATCGCGATCAAAGAAGGTCGCTTCTTACCGATACTTGTCATCGAAATAGAGGAAACTATTAAATAATTGACTTAAGTTTTTGTATTTGAAATAGTAATGTTGTAAGGAACCAAGTTAAGGTGCTTTGTTTATAACAAGTAAGAGTAAAAAAAAAGTCTATTTCTTTGAACGAAAAGCCATTCAATGGTATTGCATGCCATAGCCTATCTGATACTACAAACCATTTGTCTATATACGATTAGATCTATAACATTTTAACCCTTTCCCTCATAGAGGACACCATGAAAAGACCTATGCGAACAGCATAAAACCAGATCAGCCTGCGAGTAACTCGCAGGCTGATCAGGTTTTATGCTGTTCGCTGCTCCTCAATGGTCTGGAAATGAGAATTTTGTAATTAAATTTGGTAAGGTTTAACTGTGGTTTTCTGCAGATCAGGCTTTATGTGGTACCTATTGAGTGCGTTAGAATGAGTCTTTATGAGGGAAAGATTTAATATAAATTATACAGGTATTGTTTTTAAAAAAGAGATCGTGTATACCTGGGAGATTATGTAATAAGCCTACTTCTGTTAATGGCGTACTTAGTATAAAGATAATGCCATGGCGTGGGCGCTGGAACCAGATGTGCATTGCGTATATAGCAGAAAATATCGTGTCTTCCCGCAAAGACTGTCCTTCATTCGTTCTAATGTGATTGATGCTAGGAAATGCAACATTTTTTCCGAAAACATCGGAAATGTGAATGAGAAACAAACATGCAATAATGCACAGGAGCGTAAAATGAATTGCTAATGTCCACAAATAAACATTTAAATGATTTTAAAACTATAAATTATGAAATTTATTCTGCATTTTAATATATTAACCTAAGATAACTGAAATCAAAACAGAAATAAATATATACAGTAAAACCTGTCTTAAGAGGTCAGTCAGAGGAACAATAGAAACTGGCCGCTAAACGAAGGTTAAATATAACAAAATGCAAGAGTTTGGTAATAGTTAAACTGGCCGCTAAACGAAGGTTAAATATAACAAAATGCAAGAGTTTGGTAATAGTTTAACTGACCGCTAAATTCAGGTTGACCGCATAATGCGGGTGGCCGCTAATACAGGTTCAGCTGAATAAAATAAAAAGGGTGCACATATCAGAGTAGTAATATGACGTGAAGAGGTTTACGGCTTCCATTTGTACGTATTACTTATAGTTCTCTTTTTAAAGCAGCTCGTTTATAGATGGTCATTAACAAGGGATTCGATTTTTAATTATATGTGTGTAGTAAATCTATCAATACCAATCTAAAGACGCATGGTCACCCATTGCAACCAACCGTGATTGTAAAAAAAAAATGGGGGGTTTCCCATCACAGTCAATACCGTCACTGACGGTATTGAAACTATGTTAGAATTATAAAACCTATATTTAGAATTTTTTATCTTCATTTGCCGTCACTTGGTTGATCAACATGCACTAACTTCATAGGCTGACCTTACGAAATCCCTACCCAAAACTGGTGAAGACGCAATGTTGCGGAACTTGTCACGTGGTACCGCAAGCACTTGCTTCGAGGAATCTGCATTCTATATTTGACCGAATTCGTCCTAGTTGCGTTTACGAAAGTGGCGTTTTCCCGTGTAATGTGACCTACATTGTTAGGACACAAAGACTTCGCCAATATCAACGAGGGAAAGTAGGAAATTATCTTAATTTTAATCGATCATTTGTGAACGAGCTGCTTTAAATGGAACTTAACCCAAATGAGGCGAAATTGGAGGTGACTAATGTTTCTACTACAAACTACCTCTAGTCATTTAGTCGCTTTCCTCAAAACAGCTGGCTTTGTCCTTCAAACTTTTTGAAAATATCTTCTAGTGCCGCTTCGCTGTCACTTTTTTTTCTTCAAAATAGGCCATGCATGCTTGCGTGACACAATTTGTCGGATGGCATGTCAGTAAAGTTTATCATCTTGTGTTTAATGGTGACAAGGGACCAACTACGTCCTCAACCTTTTCCCTCACAAGCTTGATGGTCTTTTGTTCCAAGTGTTAAATGCCAAGTATTTCAGAGGCAAAAATACAAACAATAAAAACATAAAAAAAAACAAAAACAAAAAACAAAAAAAAAAACACGTTTTAATCGGTTCAGGTGGGGATAATGACCATTCTATAGAGCATAATTCATTGCAATCACCTGATGTTTGCACTTATTGGAGAAAATGATCAAATTTTAATGTTTGTGTCTCCATAAACGAGACATATGGCAAGTGAATGTGTGTGTAGGGTTTGAGCCCTGTGGTCAAGTGGTAACATATCCGACTGCGGACCCGGGGATCGATGGTTCGAATCCCTATGGGGTAAATATCTTTCACGACGCTCCCAGGCGCCAAGTACTGGTCCAACGCATGTACCGTCGAGAGGGGCTAGTATAGAATGTAAAAACATTTTTTCCAAAGGACGTGAAAAAAAAAATTTAAACTAACGTGCGTGTATGTATAACATAAAAGTGTAATACGTTAAAAAGGAGTTAACAGTATTTGTGATGGAAGTTAATTAATGCGATTAAAGAATTTTCTTATATTACCTGATAAATGTATTAGTATTTACAAATAAAGGCACACGTAGGTTATAAAACAGCAGCCTCCAGGTTAAGTCCCTGTAATGGTTCCGCTATATTTCGGACCTCATGGCCTTTCACGGAGGTAACCAAGGTTTCCTAATGTTTCATTAGGGTACCTTGGTTATCTTGGTAGAGGTTAAGTGGTCCAAAAAGTAGCGGAACCATTACAGGGACTAGCAAGAAAAAAAAAGATATACTTATGAAACATTAGGATAGTCCCGTGAAAGGCCATGAGGTCCGAAATGTAGCGAAACCATTACAGGGATTTTATACACACAAATGGTTTTTTCTCTTGTCTGTCTAACCAGGCCGTCAATATAAAAACCACTCGTGATATCGACTAAATCTGTAAAAGAAATATTCAATGAGGACAAAGTCTAGACTTGATACAAACTGTATACAGATTCGATTTTAAACACGATTGAGGTCTACAAATCTCCATTACATCTGAACCCCGTCTGTTTTTATGCCTCATTTTGAATCACATTGCGTGTAACAACGATTACGAATGCCACTCAACAATTGATTGAATCGATTTACGATTCTATTAACTCACCTTCCCGAGACGAAGAAATCATCTTGTAAGTTTAAGAGACGGCTGTTTTCCTTTGATCACTGTTGGAAGAAAACCTATACTTAATTGATACACGCACATAATAGAATTAGTGCCCCGGCTTAGATGTAGTAGAAACACATTTCCTTTACGTTATCGTGGGTTTATCTTTACGCTATCCGATAATATGTTTGAGCAGGTTTTATTTACGCTATTTAAGATTGTATAATGGTTATCCGGGTTTTAAATTTACACCATCTGGATTTATATTTACGCTATCCGGCTTTATATTTTACGCTTTCCGGTAACATATTCATGTCACCTGGGTTTGAATTTACGCTATCCGGGTTGTATATTTAAACCATCTGGGTTTTTACTCGCAATTACGCTTTCCTGGTTTAGATGTATATCTACGCTTTCTGGAATTATATATACGTTATTTGGGTTTATATTTATAGTTGAAAGAGAGACAGAGAGATAGAGAAAGATAGAGAGAGAGAGAGATTGACAGTTCAACCAAATATTTTATTATTATTATTACTTCCAGAAACGTTAGAAGACGAACCGTATCAAATAATGAATGAACTGTACTACAATACCCCCTTTCATTTCAATACAGACCCGTGTTACTTTGAATATAACATTTTTTTACAATACAAAGTTATACAATATTCAGATATCGCAAGACCTGGCCCCTTGTTCTCGAAAATAAATTGGTACTTCAGTGTGATTTTCATACTTAAACTCTGCCCATTAGGTTCAATAGGGATTTGAGTATGATACTCATAATTGAGCCTGAGATTGTACTTAAGTATTTTCGAGAACACGGGGCCTGATAATTAGTCCTGAAAAGTTCTATGATAACCTGTAAATCCAGCGACACAGTTGAAGTCGGCGGATCGAAGCTTCCAAGTAGGTCTGCGTTATTTATCTCTTATAGTGTCACAGTTAAGACTAAATTATGGGTCGCCACAGGGAACCTTGTAGAAGCCATGGTCTAGTGGGTGTAATAGACTTTTAGGACCTTTCCAGACGTAAAACACAGGTCCTCCCCGGGATCTGTCGAGACAGATTAGAGAAAGATGTTTAATTGTGTTAGCAACATGGAAATGAGTTCTCGTAAAAGCTAAACGGACTATACGACTTATGACCCTACGCTCTCGGAAGTATCACGAGATTTTAACGGTACCTTATGCGATGGCGCGGTGCAAAGTCGTGATTGGGAAGCCGCAGTTAATGGCCGCAGTTAATGGCCGTATTAAAGGCCCATTATTTTTCCAAAAGTAGTGTAAATAATTCGGACAAAAGAGCAAACTGTGTGCTACAGATTTGTTAAGAGTCAATTTTCTGACGTTTTGCAAAGACCTTCCGTATGCCTCCGTTAACGAATCACGAGTGCTGAAACTGATGACGTAGCAGAGAAACAAATTGTGATTCGGCTACGGTTTTCAAATTCAAATTACTTCCGTTTACTGACCGTCTTCGGGAATACACGTTAATGCTAAATGTAAACAATAAGAGTATTTTGACATCCATCCAAAATACTAAATTGCGTAATTTGATGAGCATTTTCAGTGAGTTTAACTGTTATTTTACAGGAGATATTGGTGCATTATGTCCCATTTGTGTTCGTCTACAGTATGTCAAAATTATTTTATATCCTCTTTTTCATGAAAATTGTATCATTATCAAATATATAATTAATTAATTAATAATAATTAATATATCGTTATGGAAAGGTTAGCAAATCTTACATACTTTTTATATAAGGTATCAACAGGCATGTATTTGCTTGAGCTTAGGTATAAAACAAAGGAAGTGCTTACCTTTTTATCAAATCTGTAAACCGCACTGTCCAGTGGTTAGACACGCGCTTTGGGACGGTTAAGTCCGGGTTCGAGTCCTGCCAGAGACATTGTTATTTTTTTTCCTTTAGCAAGAAATGTATCTCGCATTATTTTATTTCACCCAAGTGTAAATGGGTACCTAAGAGGGCGGTATAGTTACCTGGCACCATAGTGTGGGCTGTCATAAGCGGAGTAAAAAG
The DNA here is from genome assembly GCA_021229015.1 of Solen grandis. Taxonomy (NCBI): domain Eukaryota; kingdom Metazoa; phylum Mollusca; class Bivalvia; order Adapedonta; family Solenidae; genus Solen; species Solen grandis. Next base: position 29,377,240 of record CM037777.1, read on the forward strand.
TTCGCAAATGAATCACAGAACTATAACAGAATTCGGATAGATTCGCGAATTCTCAATACAGAGTCCGGCCTATGTTTACAAAGAATATGAGACATCAATAAATACCCAGATGTGTAGATCGGTGATAGTCAAGCTGATGAAAAGACTGCATTCGGTGCGACGTCAAAATGGGCGTCATTTGAACACAATGATTTAAAAAGATGTATGTTTTAAAGGTGGTTACCGCCTTTTGTTCTTTTATTTAACCTAATACTATAGTACATGTTATAAAACTGTATTCTTTGACCTTTTCTATTGTGTTATCTTTAGCAACAATATACTTAAGTAAGGTTTGAAAGTAAAACAAATATTATGATTCACCCTGTATATTGATGCAATGGACATGAAGGAAAAGAAAAATATGCAATGGGAATTATATTTTCCCCAAAAAACTCATTATTGAATGATTTCATTTTTTTATTCATTAATTATTGTCTTAATATTTTTAAATATACATTATGTGATTGATTTTGATTTATTTCATGTATACTGGGTTCTTTAAATGACGCTCTATGAGATTTCCGTCTCAACGTTTTTTTCTAAAAATAGCACAATATCGATGATGTGTTACATCCGGTCATGCATGTTTTTTAAGGTTTATTGGTTCCGCTGGCGTGCCCAAATGAATACGCAATCTCAGAAAGCAGCACACAACATTTGCGTGTCAATTGTTATTCTCACACTTCACGTGACTTTACCGCGTTAAATATACATAGGCATATATTGCGTAACCCGTTATGTCACCGTTATTTTTATATCAGTTCTTGTTCTGTCTAAATATAGATTTATTTCCCATGTTTGTTTCGAATGTTTATATGTTCGTTTAAATATTTGTTTCCGCTTCCCAGTTAAGCATACGAGATATGGTTCCATGGCAGTTAGTTGACGGTTTCAAACTTTTATTCGGTATGATAAAAGACATATCAGGTCATATTATTTGTGAGAGCATAGAGAGTCAACTCTATAATATGTTAGCCGAGGTGGATTATTTGCTTTTACTTTTTTTCTTGTGATTACGCTCTACAATGTCACATGCAATGTTATCTGAGAAATAATTTCCTGCCTAAAGCTATGTTGAGCGATACACTGACGATAAAACATGATGTGCTTAATATATGACTAATTAACACACTGCTTAAAATATTTCATTTTTTTTATCTTTTATTACCTAACATGTTTAACATGACATATCGGTGGCAAAGTGGTAAAAGCGTTCGCATCGGGAGCGAGGAGTCGTGGGTTCGATCCTCGATCGCGACATACCGAAATCGTAAAATAATGGTACTGGTATGGCTCCCTTGCTTGACGCTCATCTTATAGGGGTAGTTCCATGTCTACTGCAGTGTGACAACAGTATATCTGTCTCAAATAGACAAGACTCCAAATGTCTAAAATGATGTCGGTCGGACGTACAGCAACCAAACAACAAACAAATATGACTTGCGTTCATACTTAACAAAAATGAAGACTTAAAAAATGTTTCAATCGCTTTGTAATTTCCTTTGTTTTAAGATGAATGTCATATATTTTCATTTATCTTTTTTACCTCACCTGAGCACGTGTGCTCAGGATGAGCTTTTAGGATCGATGAATGTCCGTCGTCCGTCCGTCCGTCGTCCACAATTTGTTCGTTTGCACTCTAGCATCATCATTTTATGAGCAATTATCTTCAAACTTTAAAACAATGTTTATAACCATAAAATCTCGGCCAAGTTCGATTATAGCTGATATCGGAACATTAGGTCAGGAGTTATGCCCCTTTTAAATTAAAAACAATCCAGATTTCACATTGTTTGCACTCTAGCATCTTCATTTCATGAGCAAGGTCAGGAGTTATGCCCCTTTTAAATTAAAAAACCAGATTCACATTGTTTGCACTCTAGCATCTTCATTTCATGAGCAATTATCTTCAAACTTGATAACAATGTTTATAACCATAAAATCTCGGCCAAGTTTGATTATGGCTGATATCATACCCTTAGGTCAGGAGTTACGCCCCTTTTAAAATTGAAAAAAGCCAGATTTCACTTTGTTTGCCCTCTAGCATCTTTATTTCTTATGCAATTGCCTTCAAACTTTTTGTCATTGTTTAAAACCATAATACCTTGGCCAAGTTCAATTATGGCTGAAATTGGACCCTTAGGTCAGGAGTTACGCCCCTTTTAAATTTGAAAGAATCCAGATTACTCTTTGCACTCTAGCATCTTTATTTCTTAAGCAATTGCCTTCAAACCTTAAGACATTGTTTATGACCAGAATATCTTGGCCAAATTTGATGATGGCTTTAATCAGTTTATTATGTCAGGAGTTATGCCCCTTTAAATGTTGAAAATTGCAAGGTTTCACTCTGTTTGAAGTTTAATATTTTCATTTTTTAGCACTCATTGTCAGTTAAAAAAGGGGGAAAAATTAGTAAGATATTTTTTTTTCTAATATTACACCCTGTTATCACATTTATTTATTAATGTATGAAACAATTTTCAGGAAACATATGCTTAAGAATTTTCTCTCTAGCAGTTGAATTCAGGTGAGCGATTTAGGGCCATCATGGCCCTCTTGTTTTCATACTGATTATGTTTTCATTTTACCTACATTTCTCGGTCGATAAGATGTAAAGATGAATTGGGCTCGAACCAAAGACCCCCGCTCTACCGACTGAGCTTATCGGATGAACGATTTTACTATGCGTACCAAAGTGCTCGATGAAGAAGTAAATATGTTTTAAGGTAAAGTGTCTGTAATGGTTTCGCTACGTCTTTGACCACCTAACCTCTACCAAAATAACTAATGCACCCTAATGAAACATTAGGAAACCTTGGTTATCTCCGTGAAAGGCCATGAGGTCCGAAATGTAGCGGAACCATCACAGGGACTTTATTTTAAACTGTTCAGAGAAGAACGATTCGTGAACGCCTTTCAACACATGCCACGGGCCAAGTTGGTTTACGTACAAAATATATATGGTTATATATGATTAAATTGAAATTGAAATGGCATTATTTAACATTCAACTCTTTTATGTACCACTATATTGCATTTATCCATTTAAGGTAATCCGTCCATCATTAAATTGTGATCATGGTCCATCAAGTGATCGTGGGAATATTGTTGTAAATGCAAAGATATTCTTTTAAGCAAAAGCGCCTATAACTCCAAGTCACTGGATGCTTGCATCTGTACAGAAGTATTTTTAAGCTTTGATTACAATTTGATGGATGGATCACTTTAAAGTGTTAGTTATCAATGTACACTGTCAGCAATCATGGTTACCCATGTATTTAGATATATATATCTTTTCCAAGTAACAAAAGAAAATAAGAAATGTTGTGTTTGGCTTATCCCTAAACTACGAAAGACCTTTAAGATCATTGTTACAAATTTGATTGAGTTTAAAATTCCACTCACACACACGCGCGCGCGTTGTGACCCTATATATTTCTATGCAGGGTCAGTAGAAATCCTTCTAGGGTCAGTGGAGCTTAATACAAGATGAAAATTACAAATATATGATATGAAAAGTGGTCGATGAAAGATATCAGTTAAAGGGTTGACACCGCCTCGCCCCTTTAAACAGTGCTGACCCACTATGTTTCCGAGTAGTGTCAGCACGAAACCCTATGATTAATAACATGTGGGGTTTCCTTTATTTTTACGTTCATATTCAATTTTTGACCGAAAGACTTTTGGGGAGTGTTGTTGATATCATAACTTATACAATTACAGAAACATTCCTCATTTATGTATAAATTGGTTCGATGCATTCAGACGTAATCCGTCTTCGTGTGCTGTCCATCGGTAAATCTCGATCCAGGCTTAACCATGTTTCATGTAACCGACGTTAAAATCAAGTTCTAAAAAAGATTACAAATACCGATATTTTGCCGATATATATTTACCGATATTACCGATATATATATACCGATTACAGATACCGACATTTGAATACTCTTCCCGATATCATTCACATTCACGTGATACAATCGAACTCTTTCTCTTTGATCCCAGACAGAATAGAATAATCGTGTTTTCCTTTCAAGGTTATCTTCTAAACATAGGTTTTACTTCAGAATTAATGTTTGAAATTGTTGTGGAAATTGCCATAAATGAAAGAAATCAAGATTCGTTTATCTCAATATATTACATATTTCACGTACAATATATTACGTATTTCACGAACAAAGTACATTAATGTCAAGTATTGCTATATGAATGCATGATACAATCTTTACTGATAGAAATTGTTTTCTTTTATCATTCTCACACTTGCAATTCTGTTAGTATATTTCAACATTATGAAATACAAAGTAGTTCAGCCTTTTGGGGACATTTTCTATATGCACCATGCAGATATAGGGCTGCCGTCAACAAATTGATTAGATATCAAATTTCAACGGACCAAGCGGTCTTGAAACTTTCCGTTTTCCAAGCAGGAAAAATAATGTATATATTATATTACTGAGGTAAACATAATAAAAGTTAGAAACACAGAGAGTTTAACGCCCGAAGAAAGGAAATTATTAAGTTTAGGTGTGCCTTTTACACGATGGTATAATAATTAAATAATAAAATTTATAATCAAAAGTATCGGGTGTCCAACCAATCTTTGCTTATATTCACGAGTTTCTCGATATTTGAATGTGGCAGTCTGAATTTAAAGGGACCCATGCAGTTTGCCAAGTATAGAACTCGAAAAAATTTTTTTTTAGAAATGCATAATATAAACAACTTAGTGATGATGATAACAATTCTAATGAAAGGTATCAGGATGGAATTGAACGAAATCCTTGTTTATATTCACGAGTTCCTGAAAGTATTTAAACTGTCTTTGAATTGAAAGGGACCCACGCAGTTTGCCAGAAATAGAAAGTACTCTAGATGCCGTAGAAGATATGTTACTTCTCGAGGCTATGAAGACTTATACGTATCATCAAACAAGAGAGACGTGTGATTAAGCTATCCCATTCGTGTCCCCGGGTATCTGGTTCCTTTGCACCATGGTTCCAATATGATTAAAACAGCTTTCTAATTATACAAATTGCATGCCAGAACTGTGAGGTCTCTCAAGGACTTTGAGACTAACATACTTAGTGTCACAGGAATCTACTCTGCCTTTTTTGTATCCTTTCATTGATTGTTTATTGGAGGCCAGACGTGCGATAGTTGGCCTGATTAAAAATTTAAGACATACGAAAGCAGCAAAATAAGATGGTGTTTTACACACAAATTTCACTGCACCTTCTTCATCAGTATACTACAAAACACGCGATTAACTGACACATACTGTTTTGTATCTCGTCTTCTGTCAGGAATTCATTTGTTCTTTTTCAGGATTTTTTGTGTGTATTTCAGTGTCATGAAATAATATCCAGTATGCTATTTATAGTGTTTGTGGTTAGTCCGTGGAGCTCGGCTTGGAATTAAGGTAGCGTCAACGTTACGGTAACGTCATTGTAACGGTGATTTGAGATCATGCATGTATAATTAGTGACGCAATTGAACGTGGAATATACTTAAATATATTTATCAAAGACGGCATTATCTAATATGAAAGACGTTTAATATATTTGTTGCTGATTAAATTACCATAATGTCGTCCTTAAAAGTTCCTTCTTCCGTCCGGCGGAGGTCACTGTCTCCCGACACGAGTCCTATGAGGACGTCGCCGGGAAGCCGACGGGTTTCTAGTGCCGTCGGTCCGACGACAGACTTTGCAGCACTTGAGCGGCTTGGAGAAGCTGTGTCAAACTCATGGA
>CM037777.1:29391495-29414479 GCA_021229015.1 Solen grandis
TTTGACATGTACACAGAGTGAATGTTATTCCCGGTACTAAAAGATTACAATTTTTAGCAATAATTTGAAATTCTATTTTAAACACTCTAATATTCATAGAATAATAATAATAATAAAACTGTTTCCAATCTAGGTATGAGGCACAGAATATATTTCGAAGAGAGAAAAAAAATCTTAAATGTACACGATGATGATGATGATAATGATGATACATGTATCAAAAATACATTTGTAAGGGAGTGTGCGGGCACACATGTGTGTGACTTATGGACTTATTTTTACATCACAAATGAGCGAATCACAGGGTATTCTTTAAAATATTTTGATTGTTAAAACGGCGAGTAAAATACACAGATTTTAAATAGATTTTTTTTAATTTGTTCTTCCGACTGAAACCCATTGTGTCTACAAATCAAAATCTCTGCAAATTAAAATGTGTCTCGAAACCACATACCTGGTAACATTAATGACCATTAGCTCAAAATATAGGATGAGAGAGAGAGAGAGAGAGAGAGGAGGAGAGATGAATGCATATTTATGCGGAAGACACAGTGAATTAGTGCAGGGATGATACATATGCACACAATATAAATGTTATCATAAATATTTAATAAAATATTAAATACTTTACATTTAAATACTTTTACAATAATACTTGGTCAAAAACATGGATACCATTACAAAATATTGAAAGCCCAACACATGATGATATTTCCCTACTTAATAAGAGACAATATATCCTTTACATGTAGCAATGCATGTGTTAGACAATCTGGAAACATGTCTGGAAAGGTGTGAAATAATTTTCTACAGTAGATGAACTGGGTGTAGTCAAAATAAGATATAACCGATTTGGCAACTATTTTATTCTTGTACTCGATTAACGAAACAAATCATATTAAACTGTATACGCATGACGGCGTATGACATTTCTCACGAATACCCGGTTAAACGGCGGCCTCTTCACTCATGGCATCTTTTCGACAAAGATAGCTTTTCAACCCATGTTAATGTACATGTATTTAATTGTTTAATTACCAAGGTCAATTTCCAACAACAATTCTTCGGGCTTAGGGCTTTTTAAAATAGCGGATTTTCAGAGCTTCTGGTTAAAGTATATGAAAACATATTTATATTAAATCTATACCTATGACAGTTACCTACTTGTAATATATACAAATATTCTAATAAGAAAATAGATACGGTGCTATTCTCCCACACTCACTCACGTTCTTTTGATATTTGATACATCCAATAAATTATATATACATGTATGTTTGATGGGTTAAATGCAAAGTTTGAAAAAATGCTCGAAGATATTGTTTTAATTAGCACAAATGACAGCGTACTAGATATTAGATGATTACTGGTATCATTTGTTGTTTTTTTAATGTGATTAATATCAAAACACTTAATAACAAAGCATAATTAATACATTTTTTTATGAGTCCTCATTAGGAAAAAAATCAGTTTTTCATTACACGTGCTTAGGTTGTTATTGACGGAGACAACAGAGTCCGTAACATTTCTAGAGGAACCGCAATTTAGTTTGTCCCCATTTCCTGTTTCCCGTTTTGTTTATTTCCACTGTTTATTTCAGATGAAAACACGGCTTGTGATAAATATTGTTAAAAGCTTAGTTGATTTTTCATATTTTTGAACTTATTATAAAATCTAGTTGTATACAGTTGTAAAAATGCCATTTATACCGTGCTTATCCTGTATCGTATATCGCATAACGTATATCGCAGATCGTAAATCGTATATTGTATGGTATCAGACAAAGAATGCATCGCATCGCATCGTAACGAATCGTAAAGGTAAATCAGATCTGCTATCGCATATCGCAGATCGTATATCGCATATCGTATATCGTCCATATTTCTATCGTATTCCAATCGTATTTTTTGACAACTGATACGTTAGCACCACTGTACTAAGGACCTGACTTGTGCACCTGGATGTTGGCCTTTGTTTTGGAAAATGCGACGGGTGGGGGCATCTGTGTCCTCTGGACACATTTCTAGTTTTAATTCTAAAATGGAAATTTACCCAGGTTTTTCCATGGAATAATCTGGTGTTTTTAGTTGGCAAATTTCATTTGTTGGTAAATGATTGAAATACTTCTGGTGGGACGTTTAACCCTAGAAAGCATACACACTCTCAGTAATAGCTGCAATATTTGTGTAGAAAATAGGAAACCTTGGAAGTGGATTTTATACCAACTTAACCAAAACATTTTGAATACCATTCATAAATTAAATATTTCAAACTGCCTAGCTGAAGAAGGGGAGAGACAAGGGATATTTCCTATCGTTTTATGCATTGTCAGATCATATCAGGGAAATCACTGTTTGCTTAAGATGGAGATTGTAATGTTCCTGTAGAATGTAAATTGTGCTGTGAGTCGTCGAATTTATGCAAATCAAACAAGAATGGAAGAGAAATCAGGGAATAGAGTTAGTTTTATTCAGATTTTTTTTTTCCAAGATTCTCTTATTTTGCTGCATGTAAGATTTAAATACAACTTCTTTTCTGCATATTGCCTTGATTTTTTTTGGCCGTCACTTTAAAGGAATATGCTTGGTTCATTTTAAACTAAACCATTAAATAGACCTACATCAAAGCACCATTTTGACATAATTATATTCATTATACATGATGGAACAACAAAGATATTTCTTTTTAGCTCACCTGAGCACTTGTGCTCAGGGTGAGCTTTTGTGATTGCCTTTTGTACGTCGTGCGTCGTCCGTCGTCAACAGTTGCTTGTGAACACTCTAGAGGCCACAGTTTTGGCCCAATCTTCATGAAACTTGGTCAGGATGTTTGTCTACTTGATATCTCGGATGAGTTTGAAATTGGGTTATGTGGGGTCAAAAACTAGGTCACAAGGTCAAATCTTAGAAAAACATTGTGAACACTCTAGAGGCCACAGTTTTGGCCCAATCTTTATGAAACTTGGTCAGGCTGTTTGTCTACATGATATCTCGGATGAGTTTGAAATTGGGTTATGTGGGGTCAAAAACTAGGTCACTAGGTCAAATCTTAGAAAAATCTTGTGAACACTCTAGAGGCACATTTTTTGTCACAGTCTTCATTAAACTTGATATGAATGATGACTGCATGAATTCCCAGTTAAGTGCAAATTCAGGTAGGATCAAAATGTAGGTCACTTAGTCAAATGTTAGAAAAACACTTTAGATGCCAGATGTTTGTCATGTGCCTAACACAGCCAACTTACTCAGGTGAGCAACACAGGGCCATCTTGGCCCTCTTGTTAAAGTTAGTGTTTTCATGTAAGTTTATATCGATCTATGATCATCGCCATCTTTGTCTGGGGGTCCAATTAAGCCAATATTTTGTTTGGAATAGTTAATTTTCACTATTTCCTGTTTCTGACAAGTATGGTGAGTAATAAAAGAAGAAACAATAACGTGTTAATTGATCCCCGGGGGATAGAGGAGGAGTGTCGTAGGAATGAGCACTTTTGCTGACAGAACAAAATCAACTGACTGATATATATATATGGCAACATGTCAGCTAAAGTTAACTTTAAGACAAAAGATATGAATTATAGGTGGTACATCCCCTTGTTGGCACTTACATTTGATTACAGTACAAATTAGATATCGAAACAATGACAATAACGTTTATAAAAAGATGTTTTAGGAAAAGAACTATATTAGCTAAGCTATCGTTCTAATCCTATTTGTAATGTTTTCTTAATATATTTGTATTTCACATTTAATGAGTTGAATAAATATGTTTAAACTAATGTTTATAAAGAAACAAAAAGTCACACATAATTGTCAATATCAGACATTGACATTTACACCGCCTTAGTAACTGTCTGGAAATTACATGCATCTTGCAGACCCAACTCTTTCAATGATTATATATGAATTACCTGTTATAAAATGTATCTTTATCTATACATTAGTTCATTTATGGCATCTCAAATCACCATTATATAAGTCTACAATAATTTAAGTATTTTTTTTCTGTACTTATTTGCTCTATATTTCTGAATAATTTGATGATAAGAGTTTTTCATCGTCTATATCCCCAGTAATGATTTTTTTCTTCAGATTTAATAATATTTGAAAATAAAAAATATATTCATTCATTGAAAATCAGGCTGAAGACACCTTGATTTACATGGACTTTTTAGGACTCACTTCAGATATCTCTGTACCAAACGGTCTACAACTTAGGTTATTTGGCAAAATGGCATGTATCATTGCCTAGAGGAAATATTTAGACCCGCTGTTTGTACATCTTCATAAAATATTTTGAAATGACTTTGCTTTATTTAAGTCATGCCTAAAAAAACATGTGCAGCATCATTAATGCTTTGCATCAAAATTAGTCTTGTAAGTCCTTGGCAAGCTGTGGCAGTGATTAACACCTTACTGAAATGACTTGTATTTGTTTTCACAAATTGTCAAACTGCTAGATAGTAAGTAGGTTATTGTAATATCAACACTGCCATGTAAACATAGTTCTGCACCTACTGATCATGTCACAAACTGTGCCTCATTAATCAACTCTAATAAAAGGAGTAGATTTTGTTTGTGAGAAAGGTTGATGGAAATAGAAATAAAGAGAGCTGGTCAAACAAACCACAGCAAATATTTGGTGTTTATTACAGGCATGTGAAATTTACGCATTGCTGATATATGAAACTAAAACAAAGATTGTCAATCAAATAAAAAAACTTTCTGACTTATAATTCTTGCACTAAAGGCTATGCTCATGGTATTTTTTAAAAAACTAGTATCATTTAAAGGCTAAATATTACAAAATAATTACACAACATATATATCAACAAATGTCAATGTTAAATTTTGACATCTGAATGATTCTTCAAGGAATCGCGAGACCACTGTAAATCCCTGCTTTGTTACATGTATCAATTTTTGGAACAGCTGCATTTGGTATCCGGACAAAATCCCCCCTGGACAAAATCCCCCCCGCTCATTTTTACATAGGTGGACAAAATGCCCCCCCCCGTGGAATTTCCAACTAGGACAAAATCCCCCCCAGTTAATTTTCAAACTAGGACAAAATCCCCCGCCCCCCATGATCAAATATGTATGTGGATGTAAGTGAGTTTTATAAGGTACTATGTTTTTCAAGAAGTTAAATAAAAAAGGGAAAATGCTGTAAAAATAACATTTTATTTAATTTCATATAAAGGAATCAGCATGCCCATTCACCCCCTATAGAGGGTTTTTTACCCCCAAATTTTGCCATGTACCCCCAAAATCGTAGGGACTATCTATATGAAGGGGTACAAAGTTAAAGGAAAACAGCAATTGTACCCCCAGTTACAAAATTCAGTGGGCACCCTGAAGGAATGAAAACAATGCAAACAAAACATCAGTTATAATTAGACAGTATATACACAACAAAAGGTCACATTTTCACAGTTTTGCAGTTAGATGATTAAGTGATTTCATTCTTAACAGTTTGTTGATGATTTTTGTGTCGCCTGCATAGCATGGCAGACACATAGGGATCACTTTGTCCGTCGTCGTCGTCGTCGGCGTCGTCGGCGTCACACTTTCTTGTCCGGAGCATAACTCGAAAAGTATTTGAGGTATCACCTTGAAACTTAAAACATGGATAGATCACATTGAGGTGGAGTGCAGTGCACAAGAATGATAACTCTGACTTTCGTATTTTCTGAGTTATTACCCTTTGTTGATTCTGAGATTTTATTTTTGTCCGGACCATAACTCAAAAAGTATTTGAGGTATCACCTTGAAACTTAAAACATGGATAGATCACATTGAGGTGGAGTGCAGTGCACAAGAATGATAACTCTGACTTTCATATTTTCTGAGTTATTGCCCTTTGTTGATTTTCAGTCTTAATTTTTGTCCAGGGCATAACTAAAAAGTATTTGAGGTTGACTTAAAACTTTATAGATAGAAGATCTCATTGGAGGAGTGCAGTTCATAAATGATAACTCTCACTTTCTTTTCTCCTGAGTTATTGTCCTTTGTTGATTCTCAGTCTTTATTTTTGTCAGGAGCATAACATAAAAAGTATTTGAGATATTGCTTTGAAACTTCATAGATGGAAAGATCTCATGGATTTGTAGTGCAGTGCATAAGAATGATAACTCTGTTTTATTTTCTGAGTTATTTCCCTTTGTTGATTTTCAGACTTAATTTTTGTCTGGGGCATAACTCGAAACGTATTTGAGGTGTTGACTTGAAACTTCATAGATCTCAATGGTCTGAGTGCAGTGCACATGAATGATAACTCTGTTTCTCTTTTTCCTTGAGTTATTGCCCTTTGTTGATACTCAGACTTCATTTTTGTCTGGAGCATAACACGAAAAGTATTTGAGGTATTACTTTGAAACCTCACAGGTGGAAAGATCTCATGGAGTGCATTGTGCAAGAATGATAACTGTTGTATTTTTGGAGTAATTTCCCTTTGTTTATTTTTTTGGATTTAATTCTTGTGTGGTGCATAACTTGTAAAGTGTTGCCTTAAACATTTATAGTAGATAGATCTCATTGGTCTGAGTGCAGTACACAAGAATGATAACTCAATAATGATAATGATGACTACAAACTTGCAACATATATATAATTAACGTCATAAGTGCTTAATGACGTCATAATTTTTCTTACAGTTAATGTTTTGAATTCATAGTCATTCTGACACTCCTCTGATGAAGACTGTATAGTCGAAAGTGCTCGGGAAAATTATTACATATTGCACTGTTTGAATATTTTATTCCCCCCCCCCCCCCCCAAAAAAAATAAAAAAATATATATATATATATGTGTGTGTGTGTGTTATTTTGTACCTCACAAAATAGATTATGCTTTATCAATAATTTGTCAAAAGATCGATTTTCTAGTCAATTCTTTCATCAAACATGCTTAAATGCAGGCGACACAAGTGTTCCGAGGAACACCCACATCTAGTTAATTAGGGTGACATTTCAAGATCACAATATTGCTTCAAAATTCATTCTCATTAATGTTTCAGTAAATAAATTTTATAAGTTTCATTTTATAAACAAACAAAACAGTACATACAATATATTGATTTTTAATGTTCTTTTTTAGCTCACATGAGCACAACGTGCTCAAGGTGAGCTTTTCTGATCGCCTTTTGTCCGGCATCCATGCGTGCGTGCGTCCGGCGTCAACAATTTGCTTTAAACAACATCTCCTCATGAACCGCTGAAGGGATTTTGACCAAACCTCACAGGAATCATCCTTATGATGCCCTCTATCAAAGTTGTACAAATTATTCAGATTGGTTAAAAAGTAGGTCACAGGAGCTAAAAATAGATTTTAAAAATGCAAACTTTGAAAAACTTCTTCTGCAAAACTGCAAGGCCTAGAGCTTAGATATTTGGTATGTAGCATCATCTTATGGGCCATTACCAAGATTGTACAAATCATAGCCCTACGGTGATAAATGCCCCCGCACCAGGGGTCACTTGTTTTACAAAGATTTATATAGGAAAATCTTTAAAAATCTTCTTCTATGAATCAATTAGGCCTAGAGCTTAGATATTTGGTATGTAGCATCATCTAATGGTTCATTACCAAGATTGTTCAAATCATAGCCCTACGGTGATAAATGCCCCCACACCAGGTGTCACTTGTTTTACATAGAGTTATATAGGAAAATCTTTAAAAATCTTCTTCTATGAATCCATAAGGCCTAGAGATTAGATGTTTGGTATGTAGCATCATCTTATGGTTCATTACCAAGATTGTACAAATCATAGCCCTACGGTGATAAATGCCCCCGCACCAGGGGTCACTTGTTTTACATAGAGTTATATAGGAAAATCTTTAAAAATCTTCTTCTATGAATCCATAAGGCCTAGAGATTAGATATTTGGTATGTAGCATCATCTAATGGTTCATTACCAAGATTGTTCAAATCATGACCTTATGGTGATAAATGCCCCCGCACCAGGGGTCACTTGTTTTACATAGAGTTATATAGGAAAATCTTTAAAAATCTTCTTCTATGAATCCATAAGGCCTAGAGATTAGATATTTGGTATGTAGCATCATCTTGTGGTTCATTACCAAGATTGAACAAATCATGACCTTATGGTGATAAATGCCCCCGCACCAGGGGTCACTTATTTTACATAGAGTTATATAGGAAAATCTTTAAAAAAAATCTTCTTCTATGAATCCATAAGGCCTAGAGATTAGATATTTGGTATGTAGCATCATCTAATGGTTCATTACCAAGATTGTTCAAATCATGACCTTATGGTGATAAATGCCACCGCACCAGGGGTCACTTGTTTTACATAGAGTTATATAGGAAAATCTTTAAAAATCTTCTTCTATGAATCCATAAGGCCTAGAGATTAGATATTTGGTATGTAGCATCATCTTGTGGTTCATTACCAAGATTGAACAAATCATGACCTTATGGTGATAAATGCCCCCGCACCAGGGGTCACTTATTTTACATAGAGTTATATAGGAAAATCTTTAAAAAAAATCTTCTACTATGAATCCATAAGGCCAAGCTTAGATTTTTGGTATTTAGCTTTCATTATCAAGATTTCAAAATGGTGGCCCTTTGGAGATAAATGACCCTTCACTAAGTCTTCTCCTCTGAAACCATAAGGCCCAGTGCTTATATATTTGGTGTGTAGTATTGTCAGGGCTAAAATGTTTAAGATTGAGTTATATCAGAATTCTTGTCTGTTTAAAAACCTTGTAATCAGTTGTAGCAATGATACTCAGGTGAGCGTTTCAGGGCCATCATGGCCCTCTTGTTATTAAAATACATTAAAAAAAAACAGCACAATTTATATTATAAGCACATTTTGGTATAATTCATCTGCTAATTATACAGTTCACATATCTTACAGTTCAAATTGCTCAGTTGAGCCTTATGCATGGTCCCATTGCATAAAGGAATTGTGCAAGGGTCTTCTCTTTCTTCACATACTGCTGGCACAGGGATTAAAGGCGGTTTTGGTGGACGATGGTGTTCTTCTTCCTCCTCTTAGGTGCTTGCTGACCCTGCTCATGTCTGTATTTCTCGGTTTCAACCATTGCGGCATCCTTCTGTAAGCACTCTACAACAGTCCACAGTGATGGGTGACTATGCCTCACAAGATGTTTAAACCCATTGTTCCAACTCTCGCATATGTTGTTGGTACGATGCTGGTCAGACATTTATATATTTGATTATTGACTAATTGATAAATGGATAATTGGGTGTCCATGTTTCAACAATTTTCTTGTGAAATACAAAATGTTTTCATACAAAAATATCAATTTCCTTGAAAGCATAGGTTTTTTTACATGAATTTAAATAAAAATTAACTTATATACATGATATTTCTTAGATGTGTGTCTCATGAAGGATTTCTTGAAATACATAGTGGGGGTGGGATTTTGTCCTGGTTTGAAAATTAACTGGGGGGGATTTTGTCCTAGTTGGAAAATCCATGGGGGGGATTTTGTCCACCTATGTAAAAATGAGCAGGGGGGATTTTGTCCCGGGGGGATTTTGTCCTACACTCGCTGCATATTATATGTTGTTTTTTTACATCTGTTAAATCTGAAACTGCTTAAACTTTAACTGTAATGATTTGGTTTTCGATCTGATATGAAACAATTTTCCTTATGAAAGTTTTTAGGATATTAACTTATATAAAATTGCTCAGATCTCAAAGTAAGTTTTTTTTTTTTTTTTTTTTTTTTTTCAAATAAAGATCTGGTGACTACTAGATATATAGATGAAGAGACAATATTTAGGGGTCGCTTTGACAATTGATGGTCTTAAGGAACATTGGAAATGTCATGGAAAACCCTGATGTGTATTTGTTGTCGACTGTTAAATTTCATGTCAATATTGAACCATTGTACTACTGGATTGTTATTTTGAAGAGAAAAAGAATGGACAAAAAATATGACTTATAACCATCCTGGGCCTTAGAATGAAAACAAAGACATCTGCAGACCTTTTATGTCTAATACAGTAAGGACATGATGATGAACAGTCTTGTGCAATGCATTGAAGACAAGCTTCATCACTAAATTTTTTGTTACAGTCTGATCTTGGTTATCCAAAGTTGTCATGCATTGCTGACGCTTCACTTCAAATAAAGCATCTGTTTGAATAATTCATTATATCAAATGTAACTGTTCATATGCACTTTAATGTTTGTATTTAGTCATATGTTGTGGAGATAAGTGTTATACCATAAAGCGGGTTATTTCTGCAAGCAATTATTTCTGCTATTCTGCAGATGAACACAAATCCGTTGAAATAAAAATTGTGGAAATTATCTAATGTAGAAAAGTATTCGCAAGATAAAACTCTTAGGATTCCTTTAGATCACTAGATACTGATCTACATGAAATACACTGTGACAGTATTTCTATTATCAACAAGAATCTGTTACTGCTAGCATTAAAACAAACAACCAGTCAATGTAGTTTTCACTAAATTGTTGAATGGTTAGTAATTACAGGAAATGGATGAAAAAGACAAGCTTAAAAATATGACAGTTTGACAACATTTTATTGTAATCTTCTCTTATCATTGGCAGACAGACAGACTCATTTATTCACTCAGGTACAGTTGTACAATATGAGGATTTTCCACTATAGCAAATATAAACAATATAGTTTCCAGTAGTAAACATACAAATAAGTGCAAAATTCTACTCAATATCAAACATCTATATGACATACAGAAAGGAGCATATGATGTACATGTATACATGTATATATGTATGTATATTTAAATTCTTTTGGTTTAAATTTGTTAAGACTTGATGGGGGAATTCATGTGGATACAATTTATGAACAATCTACGGATGAGCTGTTAAATTTTCAACAATGATGTATTGACATTCAACCATGAACTTGAGATGGCCCCTTGAATAAAAATTTGTTAGCACATGTGTCTATATATAGATCAAGACCTTGGATAAAAGTATGCATTTAACTATAACTTGTTATTTACATCAAAATTATTAGTGGGGTGACAATTGGCCAAAAAGTAGCTTATTTAAGGAGTAGGTGGCCATAAAAGTAGAACAAGCAATGTTATATACCAAAATGTTCGCCAATGTCTGTACTATATGAAACTGCCGGCATAAATTGCCAACGCCTGGTGCGGACTTGGAAATCCAAGATGGCGTCCAAGATGGCCGCCATAAATCGCAAGTTCAGTGAAATTATTTTATCTGTTTGTTACAGATGTATTTACAGAGGTAGTTCAAAATATTTGCATGATTATAATATTACTCCTTCCATAATGTACATCAAATTCATATACAACAATAACAAATTCAAGGTCAAGGTCAAGGATAAGATGTGAAACAAAGATTTCAAGTGCTGGGCAATTTAGGAAGTATAATAAGAATATACACATGAATAGCAACTTTGGTATATGTATAAATAGGACCTATTTACGGAAGCAATCAGGTGTTTGTTTATTTTGGTTTGAGCACATGTGTTATCCATTAAAAAAACGTGACATTGGAGATTTCGTATTTGGATATCGTATTTTGAAGCAACGTTGTGTACATTTGGATTTATTTGACTACATAGGTAAGCAGTTAGCTTGTTTTACTTCTATAACTGATTATATGTTATGGTAGATATACTAATAGTACTCAGTTCAGAATTTTGCTAAAACTATACGAATAAATTTACAGAGATTCTGGAGCTTTGTTCCGTTCGATTCGTTCATGGTGTTCGCAAAACTGTGGTCACAATCTACTAAGCTAAACCCATTTAGGTACTTGACACGTTGATCACAGAAAACACTACAATTGAAAATATGGTGTCTTTCTGTACCAGGGGAATCACTTGTACACAGAGGACAAGTTCTATCTAAAAAAGCAGTACCATCATAACGTCCGGTCTCCGACATGAGTTTTGTGTTACACATTCTGAATTTAAAGAGTGTTAAATAGTCATTGCGTGGAATTAGGTTACGGTAGTTTTCGTAACTTAGTGATGTTTTAAAGCTGTTATATGTACGACCTTTGTTAGAAATTTGCAGTTGATCATGCCATGATTGTTTATATTGGTCAATAAGAGTAAGTTTAATACGCGAAGGAGTACTTTTATTGACAGAAGTATTTTGATTGATCCATAAGTCCGACCTGCCAACAGAGTTTAGAATGTCCTTAATTTCATTTAGCCATTTAAAATTTTGATCTGGATGATTAAGCATATATTGATACAGAATATACCATTACCAAGATTGTTCAAATCATGGCCCTGAGGTGATAAATGACCCCGCTCCAGGGGTCACTTGTTTTACATAGAGTTATATAGGAAAACTAAAAAAAATTCTCTTGAAACCATAGGCCAAGAGCTAAGATATTTGGTATGTAGCATCATCTAATGGGCCATTACCAAGATTGTTCAAATCATGGCCCTACGGTGATAAATGACCCCGCGCCAGGGGTCACTTGTTTTACATAGAGTTATATAGGAAAATCATAAAAAATCTTCTTCTATGAAACCATTAGGCCTAGAGCTTTGATATTTGGTATGTAGCATTATCTTATGGGTCATTACCAAGATTGTTCAAATCATAGCCCTACGGTGATAAATGACCCCGCACCAGGGGTCACTTGTTTTACAAAGAGTTATATAGGAAAATCTTTAATAATCTTCCTCTGCAAAACTGCAGGACCTAGAGCTTAGATATTTGGTATGTAGCATCATCTAATGGGCCATTACCAAGATTGTTCAAATCATAGCCCTACGGTGAAAAATGACCCCACACCAAGGTCACTTGTTTTACATAGAGTTATATAGGAATATCTTTGAAAATCTTCTCCTATGAATCCAGAAGACCTAGAGCTTAGATATTTGGTTTGTAGCATCATCTAATGGGCCATTACCAAGATTGTTCAAATCATAGCCCTACGGTGATAAATGACCCCACACCAAGGTCACTTGTTTTCCATAAAGTTATATCGGAAAATCCTCTTCTATGAAACCATAAGGCCTAGAGCTTAGATATTTGGTGTGTAGCATCATCTTATTGGCCATTACCAGGATTTTTTCAAATCAAAGCCCTATGGCGATATATGACCCCGCACCAGGGGTCACTTGTTCTACATAGAGTTACATAGGAAAAACTTTCAAATATCTTCTCCTATGAATCCATGAGGCCTAGAGCTTAGATATTTGGTATGTAGTATTGCCAGGTATAAAATGTATAAGATTGAATTATATCAGAATTCTCCTCTGTTTTTAGCTCACCTGAGCACAAAGTGCTCAAGGTGAGCTTATGTGATCGCCCGTTGTCTGTTGTCCATCGTCCTTGCTTCCGTCCGTCCGTCCGTCCGTCGTCAACTTTTCATTTAAACGACTTCTCTTCCTAAACCACTTGGTAAAAATAAAAATGTTCTTCTCTGAAACAGCTGGGCCAATTTCTAAAATATTTTGCAGGGATGTTTCTTGGGTGAACCTCTACCAAAGTTGTGTAAATGGTTCCGGTCCATTGCAAAATTAGGCTACAGGAGTTAGAAATAGATTTTTGAGATCTTTAAAAATCTTCTTCTCCAAATTCACCAGCCATAGAGCTTTGGTATTTGTTATTCTGCATCACTTAGTGGTCCTTTGTTTAGATTGTTCAAATGATTTATCTGTCAAAAATCATGGCTGCAGGGGGTTGGGCTTATTTGCATTAAAATAATGTCTGGGAAAAACTTGAAAAAAAAAAATCTTCTTTGACCAGATTTGCAATTAATTTTGCACAAATGTTTATTGGGTGGACCTTTAATTATATTGTTTAAATGGTTCTGGTCCATTGAATAATTAGGTCACATGAGGTAAAAAAAGGGGGTTAAACTGCAATCTAAAAAAAACCAACATTATCTAGCTATGGGCAAAACTTTAAAAAAAAAATCTTTTCCAAAATTACAGGCCAAATTTTTTTTTTTTTTTTTACAAATCAGGGGTCCCACGCTTCCTGGAAACCAGGAAAAAATGTTGATTTGAAAAAATCTATTCACGGTCTTGAGAATGCCTTGATTTTTATGATATCCTGTGAAAAACAGGAAAAAGCCTGGAAAGTACAAACAGTATTTGGACGAAACGACCCGTGTCAAAAAAAGATTTGCAAAAGCTGTGCATTAGGTGTGCTTTTAGCTAAAAGCATAGCTAAAATCCAGCGGTATTAGCCCAAAATAAATGCAGCTTTTGTCAAGCTTTTTTTGAAACAGAAAAAAAACGCAGCATTTGGGATGGGGATGGGCTTCAACAAAGCTACGTTTTGTGTACCCGCGATGGTATTGGCCCAAAATAGCTCCTTTTAACTTAGAAATTTTGGTTAAAGTTTTGCTTGCACTAGAAATTTTGGTTAAAGTTATGTATGCAAGTTACTATCCAGCTTTTACCTCAAAAACCATTTATGTTATTAACTTGAAGTTTATGAATATGTTTAGGGGCATCAGACAACCAAGGGAGATAAATGTTGATGGAATTTATTAAAAATTGTGCCCCTTTTTTAACTTAGAAATTCTGGTTAAAGATTGGCATGCATGGTACTTTCATGTTTGTATCTGAGTATCCAGGCATGCATTTGATTTGAAACATCTTTAATATGTACAGTATTTGTATCATACTTTCAAGGTAGATAACTCTTGATGGAATATATTACAAATTATAGCCCCTTTTTGAACTTAGAAATTTTGTTAAAAGTTTGGCATGCAAGGTACATTTATTGATTTTACCAACAAGTATTTTGAATAGTCGAGCATGCTGTATTACGGACAGCTCTTGTTAAATGGTATAAAGGTCCTTTGTTATTTCTGAATAAATATATAGGGAAATATTCCGTGCACAATTCCTCCTTCATTTTTCAATGAATTTGGCCAAAACTTTTACCAACATACCATCAGTTAGTGGCCTGGCGCATTTTATAAGCGTTTAGCTTTTAGACCATTTTTTTAGTGTTATAATCCTTTGTTATTATTTCACATAATTAATATATAAAGAAATATTTTTTCCTGTGCGCAATTTCCCCTACATTTTTAAATAGATTCCCAAACATTTGCAAAACCAAAATCACTCAGTGCCCTTGCACATTCTGTCAGGGTTAAATGGTTTACCAATTTTAATGCAGTTATGCCCCTTCATTATTACTTTTGTATACATTCTTTTGTGCACAACTTCTACATTTCTTTACAGATTATATCCATAATTTAATAAAAGTGCATCATTAAGTCAGCTTGGACAGAGGTAAAAAATTCCACTCATTCTGCATAAAATTGGCCCTCTATGTCTATATTGCAGGATAAGTGAGTTATCTTTCTTGCCTTCTTAGCATATATAGCAGGATGACTAAGAATTTCAAAATATCTTTGACCCTTGCTGGAGAATAATACCTGTTTTTTCCAGTTTGACAATTTTCATAGCGTTATGCTCCTTTCCTAGACTTCCTTGTTAACCAGATTTTTCAGTTGAATCTTGTTTTTTCTTCTGTGTGCAACTGTACATTTCTCATGCAAATCTCTCCAAATTTTTACAGAAGCACAGAAGTGTCTGATCATTGTCATCAATTTAAAATTACATTGTTCAGCAAATCATAGTGCAAGAATTGTTCAACGAATAATGGTCTTGGGTTTGTTTGCTCAAGTTTTTACATTATATATGTTATTCTTGATTAGTACTGAGAGTAGATAAACATGCTTGTGTCTTGTAACATTTTTTTTTTTTTGCTTATTTGGTTTACATTTTATGCAATTGCATTTTCTTCAGCCAGTTTTGGGCCAAATGCTTATACATTTTGTGATTTTATTTTTATCCAATCTGCACCATACAGCCTTTAATACCGTATACACGGTCAGATTAGGCGCAGCTACGTATAAGGCGCATCCTAACTTTCAGGGTAAAAAAAATCACTTATCGTATCGTATGCGGCGAAATCTTGTTTTGAAATTTGCGCCGTTGTACATTTTGACAGACCAAAAGCTATCCGTACGTCACCGGGCTAATCATACGGTGAACCGTTTTATTTACACATGGCATAAGATTACCGTTAGACCGTTAAATTAACGACGGGTAGGATAAAGGTGACACATTTTCATAACATGACATTACTCAACCGTGTCCCCGCATTCTAACACTGGGGACCATTGTCACCTGTCAAAATTCTCCCAACTAACAAACATTACGTAACAATTGCCACCTGTCAAGTTTCTCCTTTACATCATGAGGTCCCGTAAAATAAACTTATTTGTTTATATTGAAAATGGCTTCCATCAAGTTGTTTCAGTTTCTCACGATCATTTTATCATGAAATATACCTGTAGGATAACTAATAAGAACAAAAGCAATAATCTGGTATTGTTTATCATGGTTTCGTATAGACTTTGTGTCATATTATCGTATTCATTGGCTTTCAGTATATCCATTTTCTGAGATCGTATACCGGTAATTTTCACTTCTCGGTGATTGAAAAAAGAAACCTGAAAAGCTGTATAAACTTGAATTATCTGGAAAAAAAGTGCACCTAATCTGCCGGTGTATACGGTAGTTTCTTCTAGACTTGCTTTGATACTTTTTTTCTTAAACCAAAATTGTCATAATTATATACTACCATAAGAATAAGTGTTCTTTGTCATTGACAAAACCTTAACCCTTTCCCTCTCCTCAGTCGTTTGGAAATGAGGAATTTACCATTGAAATTGGTAAGGTTTAACTATGGTTTTCTGCACATTAGGCTTTATGTGGTACCCAGTGAGGTTGTCAAATGGTGTATATATGAGGGAAAGGGTTAAGTAAGCATGTTTAAGCCATAAGGAAATACTTATAATTATGACCTTAAGAAATGTACATTCACCATCATCAACCAAATTAAAAAAAAAAATCTTGATCTCATATATTCTCCTCTACAATAATGTGTTCCTTTTTATGTGAATATATTTTACAATGTTCTTTTGTTATTTTACAAGGTTCTTTTGTTATTTTATCAATAAAAAAGAAATTCAAAATGCGTTTTTCATAAACATCCCATTTTAGCTGTTAAGACTTTATAAAATACAAATTTTAATCTTTCCTTATGTTATATACTTTATTTCATGGTGGTTAACAGTGCACTAGTTAATTTTAACCGAAACAGCCTCAATACAAGCTATAATTGTCTTCAATGCCTATACATCAAGACCCCTCAGGTGAGCGATATAGGGCCTTATGGCCCTCTTGTTTTACATAGAGTTATAAAGGAAAATCTTAAAAATCTTCTTTTATGAATCCATAAGGCCTAGAGCTTAGATAATTAGCTCAACTGAGCACAACGTGCTCATGGTGAGCTTTTATGATTGCCTTTTGTCCCACGTCTGTCGTCCGTCCATCTGTCCGTGCGTGCGTCTTGCGTCAACTTTTTCCATTAAACAACATCTCCTCCTAATCCGCTGAAGGGATTTTGACAAAATTTCACAGGAATCATCCTTATGATGTCCTCTAATAAAATTGTACAAATTATTATGATTGGTTGAAAAAGTAGGTCACAGGAGCTAAAAATAGATTTTAAAATGCAATCTTAGAAAATCTTCTCCTGCAAAACTGTAAGGCCTACAGCGTGTAGAATTGTCTTATAAACCTTTACAAAAATTGTCCAAATTATGGCCCAAGGGTCAAAATTTGCCCTGCCCCAGGGGTCACTTTATTTTACATATCAGGCTTATATAGGGAAAACCTAGAAAAATCTTCTCATCAGAAACCACATGGCCTGGTGTTAAGATATTGGGTATGAAGTATTGTCTGGTGGATCTCTACTTAAGTTGTTCAAATCATGGCCCTTGGGTGAAAATTGGCCCTGCCCTAGGGGTCACTTGATTTTACATAGGAAAAATAGAAAAATCATCTCCTGAAATACTGCAAGGCTTAGAGCTTGGATATTTGGTATGTAGAATTGTCTTGTGAACTACTACAAAAGTTGTTAAAATAATGACCTCTGGGTCAAAATTGCCCTTGCTCCAGGGGTCATTTTATTTTACAAAGGCTTATATAGGAAAAAACTAGAAAAATCTTCTTATCAGACACCACATGGCCTAGAGCTTAGATATAAGGCTTGTACCATTGTCTAGTGGATCTCTACCAAAGTTGTTCAAATCATGGCCCTTGGGTCCAAATTGGGTCCGCCCCACGTGTCACCTGATATTACATAGGCTTATATAGAGGAAGAAAGGAAAATCTTCTTCTCAGAAACCACAAGGTCAAGAGTTAAGGTGTCTAGAATACGTTCCATTAATTTCAAAGCTAGATCAGTAAGCTTAAAGGGAAAACCTTGTAGAAACCATATGGCATTGTGCATGCAGCATTGTCTAGTGGATCATTACCAAAGTTTGTTTTTAATCATGGCCCTGTGTCAAAATTGGTCCCACTTTAAGTATGTTCATATTATAAACCATTGAAAGCAATATTTCTCAGGTGAGCGATTAAGGGCCATCATGGCCCTCTTGTTTGAAGTTGTAACAGAAATAAAACCACGTGATCAGCTATGTGTTATCTGGGGCAAAGTGACCCATGTAAGCGCCATAGGATCTTTATCAGTTATTTATCATAAAACTGTTAAAAATATAAAATACTGAGTATAATTATCAATATATAATTATACAGGTAATGAATGAACTATGACATTATGGCGCCAAAATTAGTGAAAAGCACTGATTACGGCATTAATATTTAAAAGAAATAAATGTCCGAGAGACAACCATAAAATTTGAAGGGAAAAATTTAAATGGGAGTCATTTAAGAGACGAAAATTAATTTACCCCGGAATGAGCATAAGTATGTCAAACTCAAAAGGTGGTAAGTAAATAAAAAAATAAAACAATGGATTAACTTCCCAGAGCAAAAGTGGGTATTTTTTCTGTCTCAACGTCTGTTAGTCTGTAATTTGGGTCATTGTGTTTTAATGATTGAAATCCAGCTCAGGCTGTCTTCCGCTATAAATAATATAACGGTAGTAAGTAGTGCCGTAAATTAAAGAGTTCTACTTGGTATTGGGGGTATCTTTGTTTTTCACATAACCAGTGTTATGGAATTTTGACTTAAAAAGAACTACTCTGTTTGCTGAAAATAGTGGGACAAACGGTAGTAAGTAGTGCCTAATTAAAGATTTCAACTTCAGTTATTTACACTACTTAACTGACAGTTTGCGTCCAAATGATATCTAATCATCTGAAATACAAACTACGACCGTTAATTACAATAATAGCCACAAATAAGATTTAACCCTTTCCCTCATAGAGGATACCATGAAAAGACCTATGCGAACAGCATAAAACCAGATCAGTCTGCGAGTAATGATCAGGTTTTATGCTGTTCGCTGCTCCTCAGTGGTCTGGTAATGAGGATTTTACAATTAAATTTGGTAAGGTTTGAGTTTGGCTTTCTGCAGATTAGGCTTTATGTGGTACCTATTGAGTGCATCAAAATGAGTCTATATGAGGGTTAATCAAATGGAATGTTGTTCACACATTAGGTGTTGGCAGAGGGAGGGGGGAATTTGGTAGAAAAACAGGAGGGGAATTGTCATCCTTATAAAAATCACGGGAGGGTAAATGTCCGCCTTGAAAAAATCATGGGAGGGGATTTGTCCGGGAGGGGAATTGTCTGGATACCCTTAATTACATGCCAAACTGTGCATATTTTCGCACCTATACCAATGGCTTGCTCTGTGATTGAATTGCCCTAGAAATTTATTTACAGTTAAAGAATCTAGTTTAAAATTTGCATTTTCAAATCTCTAAGCATACAATTAAAAAGTCAAGTAATGGCTTGACTCATGTCTGTTACTAACTTATATCAAAGTAACTGTTAAATTTTGTAAGGTATAGTTGACTGTAGATTATGTGAGATATAATATTAGAGTGATCTCCCTTAGGTGTAATACTTAGAATTAGAGGCTTTAAATAGCAAGGTAAGCAAGCATAGAAATAAATTCTTCCTGGGTCAGAAATCTCCAAAAAATAATCCGTAGAAAAAAAACAACTAACCCATTTTTTGTGATCAGTTTATGGGATACTTTAATTGATTGCCAATTAAGATCATATTCAAAGTAATGTGCACTGTGCTGAAGACAGATTTTTATGCCCCCACCACACCAAAAATGGGGGGGGGGGATGTAGATTTGCCTTTGTCCGTCCATATTTCGCAGAATTGTCAATCAACCCTCGTATAAGAAAATATGTCAGATTCTCTTGAAACTTAGAGAATATTTTAGTTTATTGTTTTCCATGTAAATTTCTGTCTGAAAAAGTTCTTAAGGCAAGGAATTGAAACTTCCCGCATGTGTTTGGGCTCAATACCTTATTCCTTAGGTCTCTACCAAGACTGTTCAAACTATTTTGATCCGTTGATAAACATAGCCACCATGGGGCAGAACCCCTTTTCCTTATATGTATATAGAACAGATTTTAAAATTCTTCTTGTCCTAAACTACTCACTTGATTTATGGCTGGCAGCGGGCAGAGCCCATTTTCCACAATATCATCAGATATTTGCTGTGTCTTTTCCTCCCACTAATACCTGGTTCTCAGGTGAGCAACCCAGGGCCATCATGGCCCACTTGTTTATCTTAACACTACAAATAGTCAGAAAAGTGGAGCTAACTGTCTTGAGAGAGTGGTGCATTCAATCAAGCAAACTTTTGCTTACGGTTACAAGTTGGTACCAGACTTACATACATTACACAGCAATAAAACAGGAGTCAAACCACTCACGTTAGCTCCCGTTTTGTTGACTGAACGCACAGCAGCTCTTGTTGTTTTAGTTCTCTTCTTGGTCTGCCAGTTCTGTAGATGATTAACAAGACATTTCTAGAACTTTCCTAAAATTGTTTAAGTTGTGAACAAGAAGTGTTGGTTAGATATCTTTTTAGCATGTTAAATCTTTGAAACTAGAGACCAGTACAAAAAAAGTTTTTAAAAAATCAATATAAAATCCCTATTTAATTTGAAGTTACTACATTTTCTATTTTTGTATGGAAATGAGGTAATCATTTTTGACAAGAAATCAATTTTATTTCTGGAATGTTATATGAGCTCTAACATCTGATACTAAATCAAAGACTGGTTTGCATACAAAGTCATTAAGCAAAATATGAAAAAAAATAATATGCAGAATTTGGTGGCAGGGAACGTAACATAACAAAAGTGGAAACAATAAAAATTGAATTGTGGGAATGAAATATTGGTAGAACATGATTAGAATGAGCAGGAGGTTCTCGTGTATTTTTATGAGGGAACTGTGCTGGTCATGTTAACTGAGGGAAAAAAAAGAGCCAGGGTAAACTAACACTTTAAAGGAATACTTTAAGTTGATGTTATCAAATTACATATAGTATGCACATACACAATGCTTAAACAAGGATGAAAAAAGTAGCTTCCAGTTGTTGTTATTTAAGATAAATCCATTAAAAAATCTGCTAAAAGGATGATCCCATTAAAAATAAATCTTCCAGTTGTTCACAAGGATGAACCCATTAAAATTAGTCTTCTAAGAGTTGTTTACAAGGATGGTCCCATGAATAATAAGGCTTCCATGAGTAGTTAAGAAGGATGATCCCCTTAAAAATTGGGCTTCCAGGAGTTATTAACATTGATTATCCCATTAGATTAGGCTTCCAGAAATTGGTACAACAAAGTCAGATTCTGCTGTCCCGATAATGAAAAATTATTTTTTCACCCTTTATCTTTCTTTTCAGTATGTGTTCTATAGCTGTGCAGACTGTGTAGTACCTGGGCTATACTATTGTATGAGCCAACACACTTTACATCATTTAACCCTTTATCTCATGAATATTCAAGTTTAAATTTATGACTTGATGATTATTGATTAATTGAAATTAGAATTACATAATTTATGAAACAATGGATTTTTCCTAACTGTGCAAACTATGTAGAATCTAGCTAAGCTGCAATATTGTATATACAGAGCTGCCCAGATCACGGGTCTCCTCTGTTTTCCAGTGAGTCTGAGTTTATATGAGTATAGGCCACAGAATAAACATAAATGTATCAAGCAGTCTAATAGGGAGTCCTACAGCCCACAGCACACTAAAATCTCAGTGACCATAATCAATAGGAGTAGTATATAAACCTTTTACCTAATGAATATTCATGAACATGATGCAGATTTGTATAAATTTAGCTACAATTTTGAATGAGAAAACAGAGAAGACCCTGATCAGACAGCTGCTTCTTTCAATAGTTTTATAATCTGGGTATACTCTGTTTGCCAAGGTGTCAATACAAGGCTGTATGAGGTAAAGGGTTAAAAATTATAACAGTTTGCAAGTCTATAAAGCTAGTTTATGCAACAAGCTAGCAATGCAATGAATACACAAGAAAATGCAATTACCCTGTTATTTACAATCCAGCCTCCCCAGAAATATTTCATTTGAGGATAATTTATCACCATGGTATGCTCACTAAAACAGCATTGTCTGTTTTAAGTTCAGGAAAATCTGAAGATGAGAATGCAAGTGATTTGGTTTATAACTTTAATATCTTTAATAATTTTATGACCAATGAAAGTTTAAAACCTGACCAGGCTGTGTTATATTTTAAAGTTTTAATCATGCTTTAATTACTTGTTTGTACTATCAGGTTTATGAGATTTTATACCCACAGTATATGCAATTACTTATCATGATTACTGAACGACTTGAGAAAGTGAACAGAATATTTATTTACAGTTTTGCCAATGCTGGGTTTGAGATCAACTCTCCAGACTCAAATGACAGTGGTATCCAGTCTGATGCTAGGTCAGATGACGGTATATCCCACACACATGGCTCTGTTAGTGAGGACTTGTATGCCATCACCAACAAATCTTACCAAATAAAGGACTGCAAAACAGATGATGATTCAGACGAAGTTACTCCAACCCAGGTAAGTCTTGTTGTCCAAATATGACTTATTTGTTTGTATGCAAATATTGCTCCTATTGATTCCAGTTTTTTAGCTCTC
>CM037777.1:29414579-29464579 GCA_021229015.1 Solen grandis
GACACTAAACATAAGAATAAAAATGCATTGCCTTGCATGATACTAGGTCAAACAAACATAATCTCTCGACGACTGAGGTCCCATTATATGTTGAAAGGCAAGTTCCCCTACTAAAGCTTATAGTAAAAATCAGTCTTAAACTTCTCCGGTTCCTTGCATTAAGATACATTAGTGTGTTTTCGGGTGTTTTTTTTTCTTCTAGGGCAACAATATAGTTAAATCTACGTGGGTGAGACATGCCACATGTCTACAGCGTGATACTGCAGTTTGGCAACGCTATATCTGTCTCAAGTAGACATAGTCTCCTAATGCTTAAAATACTGCCGTTAGGGAGTTAAACTCAACACACAAACAAACAAATTTTAATAAAATTATGCTATATATTTGAATAATAGAAGAGAAATATAGTTTAGCTCTCTAGACTAAAGGTTAAACGTAACCTTTCTATAGATCTTTTTGTTGAGTCAATGATTTGCTCTGGTATTGCCCTGTCGAAATATTAGAATTGGAATATATGGAAACTCTTATGGAAACACTTGACTTTACATTAACTGATTTTTTGTCTAAGTTCCCATACAAAACGAAAGAGTGGTTTAAAGTTTATTTTCCTTGACAAAAGAAGACATATTCTCTCACAGGGGGTTTAAATTCACCTTTTTTTTGAAAACAAAAGTCGTTATATAGCAAATAGTAAGGCATGATGTATTCCATTTTTTTTTTGATACTTTAATTAATACAGAATTGAAATATATGTTGCCATTGAACCAAAGATATTAAATCTCTCATTCCATAAACATGTCTGGTTAATTCTGATTGACCAGACAATTATCACAGAGAACGGCTTCGTTATTCCATGACTATATCATATTGACTATTCTTCCGCCTGCAAAAAGTCACCCACATGTAAACGTTATCAACGAAGTCAACCTAAATTTGGAACCAATCCGAAGCTCTGCTAATTTAACTTTGTTTGAAATTTATTTCAATATATCGCCTTTCTACTTTTTATGTTACCATATACAAAATAGATCGATCTATTTAACAAAATCATTTTTTACATTAATTTCTGGTGACTTATAAGTCGGAGAGAATCTATTTTAAGACATATCTCCAAACATTAGAAGCCAAGCGCTCGCTGCGGTCATTTCAGCCTTGAAATGTCTGCAGAAATGTATTATAGACTCTGCCTATGCAAAGAGCATTTCGGCTGCACTCTCAAAGTTGACCTGTATACAAAAAAGACATAATGCTTTCTTTGTCCACTAGTGTTCGTAACTGATCACCAATAATTGGTTATGGTTTAACTAAAGATCGTGATTATTTAGGTAGTAAGATGTTCTAGGTATGGTGTTCGATCAATTAACAATCAATTAATCACTCTAGTAAGTCAAGCAGTAATGAACTTACAAAAATAAATTATTTTGATGTATTTTAAGCAAAAATAATGTAAGTCTTAGAACATAATAATGAATGAAATAAAGAATCAATCAGTTAATCATTTAATCAATCAGTCAGTCAGTTTGTCAAAAAAAAAATGAGGCTCGGATTAGATAAATTTGAAATAACGTTTAAACAAGTAAAAAAAAGCCACTTTTTAACTTAAAACTGAATAACTACACTAATCAATCGGTTAAAAATATGATCAATCCAATTTTAATATAATTTATTAGTTATTCAAAATGTAAACACAAAAAACAAGAAATAATAAAATGTAATGATATAAAAACACCGCAACTCGGAATGAAAACATAACGAATAGGTTTTCATTATAGAAACATTTCAAAACTGTGTTTCGACTCAACCGCCTACAAATGTCAATTCCAGTGCAGAAATGTTAATAATCGACCATGAAAGTTGCTAATCGATAATCGAAGCAGTGGTGGTAGGTGGCAAGTGGGCGTGTTGAGGCTGAATAAGTTTATGTTAACATTCAAAAGTTTGTCTTTAAAAGTCGGGACTGCCATATTTCATTAGAGCATTTGCTTGCTTTATTATAGGGTGGTATTTTATAAAAGTATACTATTTGACACTGTCGTTGAGGGATAGACGGTTTGCGGGGGAAAGAAACATTTCCAAAACATTTGTAAAGTGTTTTGTAAAATATTTAAGAATGTTTTAAGAACATTTTATTTTCTTTTGACAACATGAGACATAACTTCTGAGCAGCAAAAAATACTTTGGCGTTAAATGTCAAACCTACGCTAAACATAACTTCAAGAATGGTCAATTCCCAATGTCAAGACCACGTAAAGCAGTTCTTCGTATGTGTTTAAGTGTGTATGCGTGCACATGTTTATACATGCATGTATGTATTTGTGTTTATTAGCATACATGCATGCGTGCGTGTTTTCTGTATATACGTTGGTTTTTTCGTATGTATGTATGTATGTATGTAAATTTTTTTAAGAAAATGAACAAATAAACAAATTAAAAACAGAACATTAGAAAGGATATTTATTGATTTTATTATGCTTACTTTTTATTTTTTAAGTTTAATAGAAGTTCAAAAAATTGGGATCGAAATGTAGGTTCGATTAAAGCATGGCTTAGGGTATGGTTTGTTTAACACACGAGATACGACTGTATTTATTATATTAACTTTCAAAAGGAGTTCTGAATACTGTTCCTCTTTACATATCCAGTGGCTGATATGGCCCCAAGTTCTCTAATATATTTAAATAAAACCCCAAGCTTAAGCTCTAAGATAAAACTCAAGTCCCTATAAAACCTAATGGGCATACTATCAGCTTGAATCATACATATGTTTTTGTTGTTGTTGTTGTTTTGTGTGTGTGTGTGTGTGTGTGTGTGTGTGTGTGTGTGTGTGTTTTCGAGAACAACAGGCTAGGTCTCAAAATTTACATGTTTCTGTATTTAAACATTTTAAATGAAAAATTCATTGCCTTTTTAGGGGGACTACGTCGCGAACATTTGTCACTCTGAGGGACCAAGTTCATTCACTTGAAAAAAAAAATGGTACAGGAAAACTTGTCCGCCACACAGGTTGTACACCTTCCAAATCATTCTACATGTATTTTTATACATCCGGTTAACACTGATTTTATGTTGAGTAAATAGTTTTAAAAAACGCCAAAGTTTAAGAATCATGAGTTAAAGTCGTTATTATTATTATTTTTTTTGCAAATAATAATATGTGCGCTAGAGAACGTCTTAAATGACGAACAAGTGCGGACGTCACTTATACTATTTGACGTCATGTACAGTGGTCTCGAAAACACTTAATAAATACATCTCAGGCTCAAATTTGAGTGTCATGCTCTAATTCCGATGGTAAGTAAGAAAATCATACTTAAGTACCTTTTTATTTATTTCAAGAAACGAGGCAGTGTCATGATATTATGTTTTGATTCCGACGTTACTTTAATATGACGTAAATTGTCATGAAAATGATAGAACGGTATCTTCTATAATAAACGATAGTATTTATCTTTGTAGTTATTTCTCTGTCTCTGTCAAAAGTAAGAGATGAAAAGAGGTGAAAAGTTCGATCTCGAACCCATAGGCCGTCATCGATGAAGTTATTAAAAACACAATAGCGTCACTAGCTGCTCTTTGTTTCGTTTTAATGTATGATTTATAAATAAAATTCTTTATAAAATATTTCAAAAAGAAGAAGAGAAGAAAAAAATATATGAGGATATTGTTTGTTTTGAATGGATAGAGAATATATCTCATCGTAACTGATATAATTCTGATATTTTAACGAGCGCATAGCGCGAGTGAAAAAGTGAAAATTGTATCAATTCGAGATGAGCTATATTTCATGTTTACTCAAAACAAACAAATTTTCTTTTTATTTTGTATGAACTGCTGCTACATATCCTGTTTTAAGTAAAAAAAATGTTCCGGCAGACCTATATCACTCACACTGTTGGATATTGATTTTATCTTACTGATAGAATACAATATTTCATCAGTGAGCATAAAATTAAAGATATTTATCGTTTGCCCTACTTTTATCATGTAGGCCACAGCGGCATTTCTTTCAAGGTAAAGTCCCTGTAATGGTTCCGCTACATTTCGGACCTCGTGGCATTTCCCGGAGAAAACAAGGTTTCCTAATGTTTTATTAGGGTACCTTGGTTATATTGGTAGAGGTTAAGTGGTCCAAGACGTAGCGGAACCATTACAAGGACTTTACCTTAAGTAGCACGCGTCCCATGTAATCACAGAAACTTGGCAAAATGTGAAAATATGGAATATACTTTTTGGACTAAAAAAGAGCAATTCCATCGGCTAAACAAGTGGTAATCAGGGTTTAATATAAAATGTGTTTAACAAATTAAATACATAAATAATGTAGATCTACATCTAATGCATAGAGAAGTAAAAACATGATAAATATACAAGTAGGTCTACTCAACTTTGTAATTTTTTTTGTCTTTTAGACAAATGTTTTTATACATATTCGAAATACTAAATCCAATTAATTCTAATTCAAGGAATGTCTGGGTCGTTAAAGGTATGAGACAAGATTTTTAAAAAAGTTTTTATGAGACTTCATATGAGGACACCAGGGCAGTGGTACAGATTTAATGACAACTTGTGTCCTTGGGCATGATGTCGCTGCTAGGCATACGAGTTTAAAAAAGGTTTCTCTTTACATAACTTGCCCAGCATTTTCATTCAAAATTATGCATATTTTATACTAACTGTCTGTTTTTATCCTGAAATGAATATATTCTGGCTATACGGCATATTATGTAAAAAAAAAAAAAATCCGAAAAAGAACGAACACTAACGAGCATAAATTTATCATTTCACTTCCGGTCTAGGATTTTCTGTCAATGTTTTAGAAATTTGCATGTTTCCTTTAGTTGTAAATTATAATAATTGTCCTCTCAGCATGATTTATCATTTCTAAATGCAAATCCTCTTCATTATAACACATTTGTAGAATATGCCACCGCCTTTGCATTCTAAAGAACTTAAAACTATAATATTTTTCGTGCTAATAAATTCTATATACAAAGAGCCTGTGTGTGTAGATTTGTATGATTTATTTCCAGGAATAAACGAAATATCATTAAAAATGTACACTCGTCATCATTTTCTGCGTTTGACAGTATGTTATGCAAATTTCAATTGTATTTAACATATTGTTACCTCCCTATATTTGCTATGGAATTATTCACGACTGTAATTAAATCTTTTTCACATTTGTTCTTCATAGCCAAAAAAAAAAAAGATATCTATAGATATAGATATTCTATAGTAAATACAAGCCTTTATAGACTTTGAGCAAAAGTGCCTATAACTCAACGTCAATGGATGCTTGCGTCTATTTCAGCATTTGAAGGACGATGCTTATATTTAATGATGGGTGGATTAACTTAAATTATAATATACTAATGATATTGATGAACAATGGACTTCAGGTACCCGATAAAAAAAAGATATTTATTCTAATGTAACAGTTGATATTTTTGGCGAAGCTGGCTGACCTCACTTTTGATATATGTAAGGATGCTGACGTTAGACAATGCCGAATGAATATGTGAACGATTTCCATTGTTAGATATTCCTATATTTACGGCGGAAAAAGTAAAACACAATAATTTGATAAGCTGACAGCTAGCACTTTCAACTAAAAAAGAAGAAAGTTCTCTCTGCTTGTTTAAATTTTCATTATTTGTCTAATACAGTAAACGACTGTTACTGTAGGATACGTCTTTAATTAAGTCTGGAACTCTTTAGGAGTAATTTCGGTTAACAAATACAGGGCAAGCTAATATAAGTTTTATTTTAAAGATTAAATGTACAAGGATAATAAAGACATTCGAACAATTCTAAGGAAAAAGCAAAATGACCGAACTCAAGGCTGACAGTTCTGTCTCATTCGGACACACTCACAGCATTAATTCGCATTCGCCCTCTCTCTCTGTCTGCTCCCCCTCCTCCGCCCCCCCCCCCCCCCTTTCTCTCTCTCTCTTTATCTCTCTCTCTCTGTGACGTACACTCTCCTCCACGCACACATCACCTAGACGCCATCTCTCTCTCTCTCTCTATCACATAAACTCTCTTTCACGCACACATCATCTAGGATCTCTCTCTCTCTCTCTCTCCACACACACACACACACACACACACACACACACACACACTTCATCCTCTCTCACTTATGTCTCCTGTGTTTTGTGATTATTCAAGCAAACTCGAGTAAAATTCAATTTCATGTATTTATTATTCAATGTAGTAAGTACTGCGGGTTTACCGCTATGACTTCCGAAGAGTATAGAACAGTAAATAGTCATTAGATAACGGCAAAGCAGCCGAGAAAGGATAGGCCACACTACCTGACGAATATCAGAATTAGTGTGAGACTGCTGGCCAGGTCGGCGTCATCAGCAATCTGACCTGGTTGGTAGCAGCTTCAGCGATGTCTCCGTCACGGATATCCAAAAGTTGACACCGTTTCGTCATTTTCCATGACTTAATTAATTACCACGCAGTCCAGGGTGTTGCTGAAGACCAATGTCATAATTCAGGTTTACATGTCGTAATGATTTTTAAAAAAAAATCGTCGACATTGGTAAAATATATCAAACATGTATCAAAGACTTTTATCTGGTGTTAATATATTCTTGGATTCAGTGAGTCATCTTCTAGTCAGTGCAGGAGTATATTTATTGGACGATTATCGTGGCATTGGCGTAGGTATACCCGTGGATAAAACGCTCCAGAAACGTGACGAAAATAAATCCCCACGAAAATTATTTTCTTTATTTTATAGTAAGTACACGGTAGTGCGCAAAGAAGATTCATTATAACTGAAATAATTCATGACTGCACTAAAACAAGTCCTCAACGAATTATATATTCATTATGCTTTTATAAATTTATGCAATTTTGTCAAATGCATGAGCGTTAACCTTGTTTTTGGTTGTCAACTTCGGCAAATAAAACATATTTTCCATCTTAAAGCAGTGAATATTTTAACTCCGTAATTCTCAATCATAGCTTACTCAACTGATCTCAAACGTTATCAAAAGTAGCACCTGTGTTTTTGTGTAAACTAGGTCAACCATTGACTACGTATATCTGTACTTACTGGAGAGTTCCATTTGACTGACTCTACAGTCACACATTTTCACGTATTGTCGATTATAATATTATTGTTCCTTATTTACATTTAATTTAAAGGTTTCAACTATTTTATTTTACGACAGTTGGGAAACAAGTTTTTTACTATCTTACTACTTATATCACACTAATACCTCTGTGTGGGCCCTGTGTTGGACCAGTACTTTGCGTCTAGAGAGACGATGTAAAATCCTTGACCCCAGCAGGGTTTGAACCCACAACCTTTGGGTCCGCAGTCCTGTTCCTTATCATTGTGCCCTTTTATTTAATCAAAGGGCATTTAATGACCAGCAACTATCACAAGGCCAGTTTATAGCTACAATAAAATTACTTTAGCGTGACGAAACCTAGTTGTTCTCTGTGAAGTACTTTTCACCTGAGTAATATATATTTCAGACTGTTATGGTTTTGTCACCGTTAGGTGACAAGTTTATGACTCCCTGTCAACGTATACTTAGTGGGAAATATCCCATCCATAATCAACCCCCAACCAATTTGTAATACAGAAACGCCCCATTCATTAAATCATCGTTCTTTGTAGGAAATTAATTATGAAATCTTATTATAGCTTGAGTAATGTATATGCGCTTCAGGGACGATCAATTTGTGGTAAAAACGATGGGGATAATTTATTGGGAATAAGACAAGAGAATCGTTGATATTCATTGCTTACATTTTATTCATATATTATTATATATTTGCATATTGTCCGACTTTAGAAATACCTCGAACTCAACGGTTGTCGGGTTTCTTGACGCTACGTTAGAACGTCAAATGTAACGGGACGTGTGCAGACGCTACGTTGACGTGCACGTCACTTCTGCCATACCGGCTTTTTGGTTAGATAAACAATATGGTGCGAACCTGAAAGGACGCGTTATTGTAAATGTCCTCCCATAGCAATTTAATCCATCATATATAAAATATATATATATATATATATATATATATATATATATATATATATATATATACCTGGTTGGGTGCTTAGATTAAAAAAAGCATATTCTCTCTCTCTCTCTCTCTCTCTCTCTCTCTCTCTCTCTCTCTCTGTCGTAGTATTACTAACTAAACAACCGAAAAAGCTTAAAAGATCGTCCAATTGGGTTCTTTAAAAATGTGGCTTTTTTCAGTGCTGAAAGTTTTTGTTTGAAAAAGAATATTTCATAAACCAAGATACGTAGCAAAGTTTCACCAAAAAATACAGATATCGACCGATATCGTTTTCGACGTCTTCATGTCGTTTTTTAACACAAAACGCTATTTACAGAAGAAATGACTCACGATAGAACTGATTTCTTTACCGTCGACAACGAATTTCATTTGACTATAAATGCAACTTGACCTTGAAGTTTCGGCAAATAACACTGAAACTCACAAATTTCAAAACCGCACGACCTTGACCGATCATGTCGGCACTGAATTCTTGCCTGTATATTCGCCACAGCTTATGTGTAGTATGGTATACAGTCTTAACTGACATTTTTTGAAGTCAGTGTCAAATACCTGTGGTAAAAATCAATAAGCATGCAGTAAAACAACAGCAACAACAACAAAATATTTAAGGTAAAGTCCCTGTAATGTTTCATGGCCTTTCACGGAGATAACCAAGATTTCTTAATGTTTCATTAGGGAACCTTGGTTTTCTTTGTAGAAGTTAAGTGGTCCGAGAAGTAACGGAACCATTACAGGGACTTCACCTTAATGCACTCATCCAACACAGCAATTTGCGAGTAATTTCGCTATAAAAAAAAATATATAAAAAAACTACAAAAAAAAAACGTGATTATTTTTTTTATGACAAAACCGCATTACTTTTCTTTTAATTGTAAGTCAAACTCCTCCTTGGCAAGTTTTCAACTTTCATACGTGTGCTCTAGTGGCACTAGTGCGTTAAAATAACAGAAGGTGTGCTAAATCTTTTGGCATACTTAGACGGCTTGACAGGCATGTATTTTGGGTCCGAAAATATATGGAATACATTACCGGTGCTTGTCATGAAAAAAAATCCGGACACGTGATTTGCATGGTTAATGAATTATCCGTGAGTCAAAAGTGAAGTAAATTTACAAAAAAAGACCCCCCTGCTCCCCCTTCCTTTAAGCGTATTATTTTGTGCTACATTTTAAGAAATGGATCTATAAAATATCTATTTACAGGGTAAATTCAGGATTTGATAATTTGGTCATTTATTTCAAAGACCTAAAACCTTTATTCATGAATTCAATTCACTAAGGGGGTCAAAGGGGGTCCAAATCAATTTCAAACAAACATTACAAATCGGATATGCAACTCTTGTTATACAAGACAACATTGAAATTTCTTTAAGTGAATAAAAATGCTTTGGAAATTATATGAATAACGCTATTTGATTTTGATTTCATAATAGAAAAAAAATGTTTTCTTTTATTAAACCAAATGTTTGGATATGTAAAATACTCCCTTTGTTCAGTGAGTAATGCTCATCTTATAATGTGGGTTTACTCATAAAAGAAGAGAAACAGTTTTTATATTGTTCATTGCGTACTGTTCATTTTTTGAGTGAGAAATTATCATCTGAATAGGTATATAATTCTAATCGAATAAATTCAAATTACTATAGGTGAGCAATACTCTCTCAAACAGTATACAGTACTCACTGGATCCTGGATTAGTGCTCACCTTTTCGTTGAGTACTTTTCACCAAAGCATGTGAGCATTACACATTAACCTAATTATATACGTATGAGGTGAACATTACTCAACTGTTTAAGTGAGTAATACTCGCTAATATTGTGAGTAATGTTCGTCCAATTTGAAGAGAATAACTAACCCAGGTAGGTGAGCATTATTTCGTGAGTAACTCTTTTGTTTTAAGTGAGTAATGTTTATCTTATTTCAAATAAGGTGACTGAAATAGGTGAGTAATGTTCGTTTTTTTTTAGTTTTGTTCACCTTAACCTGAGTAATACTCAATAAGTTGAACATTACTCACAAAAAATGTGAATAACGATCACAAATTAGATGAACATTACTTAATAAGCTGAGCATTACTCAGCAGAAATGTGAGTATTAATCACAAATTAAATGAACATAACTCGGCAGAAATGCGAGTAATAATCACAAATAAGATGAACATTACTCAGCAGAAATGTGAGTAATAATCACAAATTAGATGAACATTGCTCAGCAGAAATGTGAGTAATAATCACAAATTAGATGAACATTACTCTGCAGAAATGTGAGTAATAATCACAAATTAGATGAACATTACTCAGCAGAAATGTGAGTAATAATCACAAATAAGATGAACATAACTCAGCAGAAATGTGAGTAATAATCACAAATAAGATGAACATAACTCAGCTTATTTTTTTTATTAATATTCATCTTATTAGTTAAACGTTACTCACTCAATAAAGTGATTATTACTTATTTGAGGGAGTAAAGTTCACCAATTTTGGTGAGCAGTTACTAATCCAATTAGGTGATAAATATTTACATGATTAGATAAATCATTTCTTACTCAAAATGATTTTTTTTTAATCGGATTAATATTGTTCATATATTCATTACGTGCAAAAAAGTATATTTGGTTAAAATTATGACTATGCATGAGAGCCCACGACCAGGATCATGCTTTGGCTTGGACCTTAACTGTACAACAGTTAAGGTAGAATAAGTTAGCCGTCAGCAAACTCTATAGATATGGCATAGTCCGCATTGTTGCAATCAATTCCAAATCGCACCTTGTTATCAAGTGTCATGCCATTGGAACGGGTATAAAAGTATTTCTATTTTTAGCATTATTTAGGTTTTATATCAATAATATTTTTATTTCTTTAAACATGGTTTATTTCTTTGACTTTTTTAA
This sequence comes from Solen grandis, assembly GCA_021229015.1. Classification (NCBI taxonomy): domain Eukaryota; kingdom Metazoa; phylum Mollusca; class Bivalvia; order Adapedonta; family Solenidae; genus Solen; species Solen grandis. The sequence goes on from CM037777.1 coordinate 29,425,537, forward strand.
ATATGAAATATATCCTTCTTATAAATGCTGCAAAATACGAATGATTAAAACAGTGTTTTCAGTAGAAAGCTTATTTTGATAAATATTTTTTCCAACGAAAGGGAAACGTTTATCAAAATAGCCCATGGATAGTTGTTGTTGTAAATCGTGCCACAAATCATGGCTCCAACGTGGCGCAGTGGTACCGACTCTGTCTGGTAATTTTCACTGTAATTCACCGCATGGGTTCAAATCACAGAGCGACCTCGAAATGTAAGAAAATGAAAATCATCGAATAAATGCATATAATGAATAAGTTAATATAAAATATATATAATTATATAATAAATATAACAAATTAATATATAACTAAGAAGAAATTAATTAATGTATACAGTGAATGTTTATGTTATGTATATGTATATATAAACAAAGAAAAAAACATATGTTTTCTTTTCTCGAAAAGAATTTTTCCGATACGATCAAACTCTATAATTGCGATTAACTTTTAGATCAGTGGTTTTGCAGTGATTTCCTTTATATTTTTTTTTTTTTTTTTTTTTTTTTGTTCTTGCGTCCTTTTTAGATATGCGGTTCTCATTAACGTCGTGCGTCCGATCCCCGGTCGCGACATACCAATTTTTTTTGGAAAAAAAAAAGATAAAATAGCTAAATTCTGTTAATTTTTACTTGTGGTGGCAGTGGTTATCTACAACTGTAAGGGGTAGTAATTAATGCGGCGGAGTTTGGAGTTTGCGTTGACTGCTTCACTACATACACCATCCTTGGTGGCTTAGTGTTAAGAGTGTTTGTTTCGAGAGCGGGAGATCGTGGGTTCGATATCAGCCAAAAAGTAGGGTTGTTCTATGTAAGGAAAATGTGACATGCTCTGGCAAATTATCACTTGTCTGCATTATGATTCTGCAGTGCATAAACCAAATACAACCAAATAAATAAACAAGGCCACAATAGAAATTTGTGAATGATGAACATGTTTATATAAATAAACACGCGTCTGGCATAATAGTAAAAAAAAAGAGACGAAGACATCCAAAATAGATTACCCCTCCCACTTCCCCACATAACAAATTGCCATATGTATCACTTCGGAAAAGCATGATTTTTCATAATTGTCACTTACACCTTTTTCGTAAGAAGTCGGGCAGATTGACCCAAATCACCAGCTCGTATTTATATAACAACAATTTAATTTATTTTCCACGTGAGCCAGCTCATTAAACATACTTAATTCATCAAAGTCATTTTCACGCGAAAAGTATCCTCAACCGTTCCAAAAGAACAGGAAACTCAAATTGTGGAGTGCTTGATTAACTATGCTCATTGCATTTACACACATGACTTTACCCTTTGTCTCATTAATCTGGCTTTGCTTCCTTGTTCTCGCGAATCTCTAATGCGCATGCGCGTGAAAATGAAATGTCATTTTGCATATTTGACCGTAGAGCACTCACGACCTTAAAGACACCGCCGGAAACACGTATTTTATAAATCAAGTTAACTGAGAAATAGATTTATATCAAATTAAATAAATAATGTACACTTGTTACATGCCATTGTTTATTTATATCAAATGGCTGAATTTCAAGATTGCGTAATAAACAAAATAAATATTTACATAAACATTTGATTATTCATACAGAGTGTCAGGTATTTTCATACTTTTGTTTACTTTCTTTATATTTCCGTTTGCTTTGACGTCACTTCTTTATAAATGTGTTTACCAAAAAAGAAAATATATATATATTTTTTATACCACACTCATTTTTCTTTTGCTTTAGCACGAACATATGATGAAAACGGAATTAAAAAGGCCAGATCCAATCAGATAACTGTCATTGATAATAGAACATGTAATTAGAATAGGCAATAACGCTGTCGTAAAAAGTGTTTAGGAGAAGATTGTTTAGCCAAGTGTGACGACACTGTCTCTGGTCATGGTATCATTGCCAAATGTCTTCAAAACAAGTTCAAATCGAACGTGTTATACCAAATTTTACTCAAAAAGTAAATAACACTGGACATTAAAGAAATAAATAAAAGGTCATTGAGGGATATTTTCAACAAATTATGTTCGTTTGTTGGGTTTAACGTCCCACCTTACAGTATTTCGTTCATTTGGAGACTGTGTCTACTTGAGACAGATTTAAGCGCTGCCACACTGTTGTATCACGCCGTAGACATGTGACATGATACCACACCCAGTCACATTATCCTGACACCGGGCTTTACCCTAGGTATATCAGTGTCGTTTTTTACGACTTTGGTTTATCGCGGCCGGGGATCGATCCTCAATAAGATATTCATATTGATTATGATGATAAGATAATTCTATCATCATGAAGTGATAATAATTGTGGGTACGTCTAAATCATGATTAATTTTTTTTAAAGAAAAATAAATTATTTAATAATAACAATGAATAAAAAAAAAAGAAATGGAAAAGAAAGAGAGTGCAATCGTTAAAGATAATTCAAATTTGAATGTAGTATCGCCATAAGCATCATTATATATTTTTTGCAATAGGTTATCCCTGACCGGAATGTCTAATATTATTTGAAATGGGTTGTCCCTGACCGGAATGTCTAATATCATTTGAAATGGGTTGTCCCTGACCGGAATGTCTAATATTATTTGAAATGGGTTATCCTTGACCGCAATGTCTAAATATTGTTTGAAATGGGTTGTCCTTGACCGAAATTTCTAAACATTGCCTTGATAAACAGTGAATGATTGCTTGCCATTCTTATAAAATAATAAATAACCAGACTATCGCTTTTATTTTGAATGATATAAAATACATTCGGAGTAGTGCTGGATTGAGGCAACGTTATACCAGACTCATAGGGATCAAGCAACCAAAATGAAGGATGATGCCGAGCAGACGCGAAAGCGGCTTTAAATTGAGGCACCATTTTATGATTTTTTTTCCAAAACATTTTTTTTTTTTTGCATTTTATCAATTTAATTACATTCTTTTTGTTCTTATTGCACAAGTTAGAAAGCGTCTTTGCAACTTGCATGGTTCCCTCTCCCAGTGTATGACCAGTGTCTTCAAAACTTGCTCGTCCCTAGTTGAGATACAACTCCCATGTCTCGAAAATGTAGTCAATGAACACTTCAACTCGAACATGGTGCTAAATATCCCATCTTATAGTTCTGTAATCTTTATACTAATTCATTACTGATGGCAAGATAGCTTAAGGTAAATCCCCTGTAATGGTTCCGCTACATTTCGGACCTTGTGGCCTTTCACGGAGATAACCAAGGTTTCCTAATGTTTCATTAGGGTACCTTGGTTACCTTGGTAGAGGATAAGTGGTCCAAGACGTAGCGGAACCATTACAGGGACTTTACCTTATAATCGCTGGTATTTAAAGAAAAGACAGAATGCAATTAAACAATACAACTACAAAATCATTTTCTTTTTATAAAATGTACGCATATTACATGATATATTGTACCGCTGAAGAAAGCTTTGTTTCCCGCTAACATTAAAATAAAATGAAATGGTTACAGTATTTCCTGAAATTATGGAAAGAACTCAATAAATTCCCAATCAGAGAATATAAGAATGGTTTGTTAAATTTGATTAAGTAAACAAATAAAATGACATTCGCAGTTACAAACGTATATTGGAAAGTTATATATGACTATATACACACGCCTTTAGTATCTTATATTTAATAATAAAAACAAAAATATACTATAGCACTTTCGCCATGTGGCTTATCAATAGTAATTCTTTTTTACACGTGCCGGGACGGTAACTCTTGACGAATGCCAAACTCATTTCCGTATATATATATAGTCGCATCAGAAACGCACCTTGATAAATAAATCATAAAGGTGACATTAGGTCTGTCACATTTTGATGTATGGTCAGTCATACCAGACATTTGATAATTAGATACCTTTCATAGTAAATAACTTTATCTATAAAACAGCTTTATTTCTGAGGAATTAAGTCTCTCTCTCTCTCAAAAAATTTTTTAAGAATCAGAAAAAAACCTTTATTTTTAGAGGATAACATATTTTAAATTAGCAAAGCTATTCTAAAATATGATCCTCTTAACCTCCATGACAGAACGTGGCCAGAGTCAATTAATTTGTAGATTTATTTTTTATTTTCTAGAATAGATGTTGGACAATAAATCACACCCAAGGTAGGTGAATAAAGCGTGAGGTATGAATAAAATCATGACTGGAACAAATGTCTACCATTAAACTTTCATTTTTCTTTGGTCTCATTAAAAACCGTACAAAGAAATACCACAAAAATACATTAATTAAAACAGAACTTATTTTTAATTATTTCATTAACGCAGATATCAGCTAACATTAACTGTTTTTAATATAAGTGTACGAGCAGACTTGAGAAAATTAAAATACATCTGCCTTAGTTAATTGCTGATCTCGCCATATTGTGTGATTAATTAAATTGCTTCAGGCGATTTTTTTTCCGTTATTTCTTTTCATTCTATATCTTGTTTCAGTTAAATTTAAGTACCAGACAGTTGAGGATGACCATGTTTTCCAATTTGTTTCTAATAATCAATTAAAAGATTTCCGCTCGCCGGTATCTTTAATTGTTCAAAATTGGGTCAGTTATGGGGGAAGGTCTCTAACCACTGTGACAAAACGTCGCCAGAATCAGTTAAGATTGGAGCACGTGCCGTTTGATTCTATCTAATCAATTAAAAGATTTCCGCTCGCCGGTATCTTTAATTGTTCGAGAGTGGGTCAATTATGGGGTAAGGTCTCTAACCACTGTGACAGAACGTCGCCAGAATCAGTTAAGATTGGAGCACGTGTGGTTAGATTCTATCTAATCAACCATTTTATAGTTATCTAGCAACTATTACTGTACCATTCACTTTGTCTTTATTATCTTTTAAAACATGTAAGTTTATGCAGTGAAATGAATGTTATATCATGTTATTCGGCTGTATTATGGGGTTTTTCAAAATCAAAAGAAATAGAAAGAATCCACCTTAAATTTTGTAAAAGTGTTCTTAAAGTTAAAAAATCGACCAGTTCAATGGGAGTTTATGGAGAATTAGGACGATATCCTCTTTATATCAATAGGTACGTATCTATCCTTAAATATTGGTTTAAGCTTTTGGACACAAATAATATCATCCTAAATCGTATATATTTAATGGCTTTTAATGATTGTTCAAAGGGTCACTCTAATTGGGTACATAATGTTAAAACAATATTGTGTGAACACGGTTTTACATATGTTTGGGATTCTCCCGAAAAGGTTGATGTTAAAAAGTTTATTGTTGTGTTTAAACAAAGGTTAATTGATAATTTCATACAAAATTGGATGTCAAAAAAGGAAACAAGTAGTGTTCTAGAAGTATATCACTCTGTTAAACCTACATTTGTTTATGAAACATATCTAGATTTTCTTCCAGCGTCACTTCGTTTTTTCTTAACAAAAATTAGATTAAGTTCTCATTCATTAAGGATACAGACAGGCAGATACTCTAGAAATAGACTAGTACGAGAAGAGAGATTATGTCAGTGTTGTTCAATGAGAAAAGTAGAGACTGAATTTCATTTTATACTAGTCTGTCCTACATATAAAGAAATTAGAGAAAAATTTATTAAATTATATTTTTATAATAATCCGACCGAGTTAAAATTCATTGAATTGTTGAAAAGTGAAAATAGGTCTGTCCTTTTTAATTTAGCCATTTACGTTAAAATTTCTTTAGAATCCAGAAACAAAATTTTGAACAATATGAAATAAGTATAAAGCATTTAGAGGTTTGTCCTCTTTTCTTCCACTTTTCATCCATTATTATTATTTTTATTTTTTTTTCATTCATTTTTTATTTTTATTATTTTTTTTCCATGTTATTTTCCTTTACTAAATCTCATATTGGGTCTCCTTTCAATTACTATTAGGATATCATGTTTTTGAAATATGTCATAATTTGGCCAATCTAATAAAAACACACATAAACACATTTGTTATAAGAGCAAATATATCAATGTTAAATTTGATCATTTGACATACGTTGTGCTTATTTGCAATACATACATATTTTCTATTTTAATAATTGAAACTATATTATATTATATAGGGTATTATGCTTAAATAGTACTTTTTACAAGTCAATAAAATATATGTTCTGTTCTGTTCTGTTCTGTTATGAATCTAATCTATATTTGTTTATAAGTTTGTTGTTTTTTTTCAACAAGATCAGACCAATTTTGAACGAAGGTGTACCATGGTCCAGTGGTTATATGTGCGACTGTGGACCTGAAGGTTGCGGGTTCGAACTCCATTGTGGTCAAGGATTTTGCATAGCCTTCGAAGGCGCAAAGTACTGGTCCAACCTAGGAACCGTCCAGAGGGATTTGTATCCGTTGTGATATTTTTTTTTCTAAATCTACGTAAAAATAAATAAGTTTAAGCTAAAATTGAAGGATTATATTTTCCCATTTATGATACTCTGATTAAATGATGAAAAAAAACTGTACACCTTACAAATGTGAGTTGAAATCAAGTATATATGAAAGTGAAAGGTGCGAGGGGTGGGGGTGGGGGTGATTGCGATTGTGACTATCACCTGTATATGTTGTAAAATTGATATGACAGGCACATTTTTTGTGTATTACATGTATATCAAATACATGTATATGATATGTAACAAGATATTTGTGTTCATGTTATCATGAGAAATATAGTAACTAATGGCAACGGTTTGTTAGTATAACTGGTTCTATGACAGTGGATAAAATAACAGCTCGCTTACTGTGGAATCGTTAATTTTCATGTGACACTAATTTTCGTTGAATTCGTGGAAGGTTTTATCCACGAATATATATCTCCACGAACACATGTTCTTGAGTAGACCTCGCGTATCTCGTACCGTGAATACACGAATAAAGGTACCCTTGAAATCATTTTCCTTGAATACATAATCAATGAAATTTAATATCAACGAAAAATAAATGAGTTATCAGTTTTCGAAAAATAAATGCCTGATCATCTTGTAAAATGTTTTACTGCAAGATGTAAGGTAAACCATCCATCATTAAATTGTTATCATGGCCCATCAAGTGATCATGGGCATTTTATAATAAATGCAAGCATTTACAGACTTTGAGTAAAAGAGCTGTAACTCTAAGTCAATTGACAATTGCATCTGCACACTGGTTTTTTTTTTTAAACCATTTTTTTTTCTTTTTAAATAAATTTGAACAAATGGAAGAAGAAGTATAGTGCAGGAACTTTGCAAGCTTTTGAGTTAATTTATATACAAGTTTGAGAGGTTGATCTCCCCTAAAGACGAGTAATGATGTTTCAAACAACAACTTAAATAAAGATATTTTTTTCATATGATTAATTATATGAAAAACTTCGTTTAATTCTAATATTCGTGGTGAGTATTTAATTCATTATGGGAGAGTTTGAGTTATATTTGTTAGCTTATTGTTTATTTGGGTTAGCATTTGTCGTCAATTTTTCTGTCATTTGGTGACTATGTCTACTTAAAATAGAAAATAGTGTTGCCACACTGAAGTATCACGCCGTAGACATGTGGCATGATACCACACCCAGTCACATTATCCTGACACTGGGCCAACCAGTCCTGGAGCAGTTCACCCTTATATACTGAGCACCAAGCAAGGGAGCTATACCAGTACCATTATCAACGACTTTGATGTGCAGCGATCGGGCGATCAAACCAACGACCTCTCAATTCCAGGGCGGATGTTCTAGCGACTCGACCACCGGGACCGGTTAAGTTACATTTGCATATAAATATCCTGTATAAAAAATTGTAATTTAGTGAACTGGAAAACCGAATTTTTCGAATAGTTAATTATTCGGTAAATAAATTAATCATTTTGTTGTATTGCAAAGTACTGGTCCATCCCAGGAACCAGCGAAAAGAATAAGTAGGAATTTATTTCCCAATTATCGTAAAAACCCTTGTACACTACAGCCCCGAAGATTTGCGGAAGGGTTGCCGATAACATTATGTTAGTTTCAGGAACATTTCGGGATCATTAATATTGACTATGTACATTGTACACGTCGAAAATAAAGCTTTGTATCTTTGTATTAATCAATAAAATGGCCGGGGTTTTGCGTTCGTGATCATTCAGGATGCCAACACCGTTCCGAATGTTTCAAGAAACCTTGCAGAAGACTTCCCGATGATGCCGAACGAATTAAAAAGGTTCCCGAGCATCCTGAATTGTTGCCGATGGTTTGCCGATGATCCCGAAGCCGTCCCGAATATAAGCATTCGGCGTCCAAATTTTAAACTTTTAAAATTTTGATGCCGAAGTGTTTTCGGTCCCGATTTAACCCCGAAGTACCCGAACGTTTCGAGAAGTTTTAAGAAGTACTGATGGGTCCCAGAATATCGCGAAGACTTGCCGAAGCATCCCAAATTTGCTTATTCCGCCTACACGAATCATACGGGGTCCTAGTGTACAAGCCCCTTAAGATAAATAAGTTATAACAGGACTGTGAATGTGTGTAAATGAAATACCTTAATTGCACGTGATGTACAGTGACTTATGTAAGTAATTAGGCCAATTTTATTATGGCTTGCATGTTTTATTGCCTACTTGCGATTGACTATGTGATTGTGAATCATTTGCACGAATCAATCAAGTCAACATGTAGTCAATCACGACTGACCTTTGACCCTTTCCCTCTTAGTAACGCTATTATGCATGAGAAAAACACATTCTTCTTTTTGCTAAGTAACACTTCCATTCTTAAATTAGTTAGAAACACATGCGTTGGTAATAGAATGTATATATATATATATATATATATGCCAGTTTGTATGAAATAAGCAGACGACTTTTAATGCTTAGAAATATTTACATTCTTAAACACTTTTAACCCTTTCCCTCATATAGACTCATTTTGACGCACTCAATAGGTACCACATAAAGCCTGATCTGTCTTAACCCTTTCCCTCATATAGACTCATTTTGACGCACTCAATAGGTACCACATAAAGCCTGATCTGCAGAAAACCACAGTTAAACCTTACCAAATTTAATTATAAAGTCCTCATTTCCAGACCACTGAGGAGCAGCGAACAGCATAAAACCTGATCAGCCTGCGAGTGATCTGGTTTTATGTTGTTCGCATAGGTCTTTTCATGGTTTCCTCTATGAGGGAAAGGGTTAAAGCGCATGCCTTTGTTTTATGTTATATGAAAAGAACCAACATATATGGGTTACGAAACGTAAAAAAAAAGACAAACATGAAATTGATATAAGTTTCGTTCAAATTTATGACAACAAACATATAACCCAAACAAACATACGCACAAGAAGACTGCATTGTATTAAAAAAATGCAGCAAATGATTTTGACGCACATTGAACTTCTTGACTTGTTATTGATGGCATTTAACCTGTATTGTGTTTTAATTTAACTACCTTTATAAAAATACTTCATTCTCCTTTGATCTTGCACAATTACTGCTCGGATTTGAATTCCAATCGAGAAAAGAAAAGCATATCAACATATTTGAGTTATTTTATTTTGCCATTTTTTGCGCTTAAAAGGTACACTTAATAGGTTAATTGCATACTTTTAAATATTCAATCATTCTTTTACATTACTTTCTCTAACCAAGACATGTCAACAACCTTTGACATAGTAAACCAAGAATGGTCCATAACGCATAGATAGCTCTTTTAGGCGAACTTACCGAATCACCATATGAATATGGAACGGCAAAGGACATAACTTTGTTCTGTTCCATATGATAAAAAGGGCTATAATGAGTTTTAACGTGTTTAGGCCTTCCAACTTCTGCTCCCATATTTATGTGATAATAGTTATTAGCATTTGAAAATCATTACATGTATGTTCAAGACAAATAACTATAAAACGTTTTATTTTTTCTTAAAAATCAATACGGTCCAAAGGTGCCTCGTTTCGAGTTTGTTATTAGAAAATGTTTTCATATAATTTTTCTCAAATTTACCTGAAGTTTAAGGGTTGAATTTCGTTTCCGATCAAAATAACTTCATTTTCGCCTAAAGTACACTTTATATTCTTTGGACTCATCAACATGAATTTGGAGTAAAGGCGAGAACATTTCAAAACTTTGCCAAAGTACTTTGCAACTATCGACAGAGAGTATTATATATTTTGTAAAAAAAAAGGTTTCCAAATCGATTAGAAACAATATATTTTACTATGAATTAAAAGTGCCAAGGAAGAAACGATCCTTTAAAGTGCCTAAACATGTGACTATACATACTATTAAGTTTATACATGTAACTTCATTGTTCGTAAAATACTAACAAAAATTAATTCAAGCTAAAACCTTCATCCACAAGATTGTACTCGCGTCAAATTGAGTAACGTTGAATTCATTCATGCTTTTAATTAGGTCAATTTTTATATAATTTATGGACGCTTGGGGTATAGTGACCTAAAATAGGCTTCATTAATAGGGACATAAATGTCCTATAGACACTTTCCTACTACTAAATATATCATAGGATTGACGTGCGGAGGGCGTACAGAAATGATTAAGCTCGTTTGAGACATCGCGGAAGCAAGATACCAAAGGGGGTTTCCATTTTGAAAGAAAGACTCTAGTGTAAGTTCGGTGATTCAGACATGTAATTTTTGAATGATGGTTATATTCCCACACAGAAAGTAGACCGCACATACATTTTCATGAAAATTAGTAACTGTAGTTTCTTATGTCACATCTTGTACCTTTGACATGTTTGTCGTCTGCTTCATGACATTTTAGCAACATTTTGTGTTTCGGAGCCCACCATTCACCACACGTACTTAATCATTTTATTGATATGCTAAAAAGAAGCTTGTGTTCGTAAAAGTAGTTCCGGACTACGTTACTACAATGGTATACGTACGCAACACGGAAATGAATTTGTAATTTGCGGTGAAAATTCATATTTGTGAAAAATAAAACCTGGTCAGTAATATTTACGCATGTTCCTACTGTATTGTGTTACTAACGCTCAGTGATTTTATTACGGAATGCTAATGAGATCACACATTGTACGAGGAGTTCATAAAAATCTTAAAATAATTCAGAGACAGGGTCATTTAGTCCAACGTATTAAATTTAGATATGTACTGTAAATCAGTATTACCGTCCCCGGTGGCCGAATCGTCCGCCTCAGGAGCGGGGGGTCGTGGGTTCGATACTCGGCCGCGACATACCAAAGTCGTAAAAATAATCCTGTTACAACTCCCTTGTTTGGTGCTCAGCATATAAGGGTAGTTTCAGGACTGGTTGGTCTGGTGTCAGGATAATGTGACTGGGTGTGGTAGCATGCCACATGTCTACGGCGTGATACTGCAGTGTGGCAGCACTATATCTATCTCAAGTAGATATCGTCTCCAAACGAATGAAATACTGTCGGTGGGTCGTTAAACCCAACAAACAAACAAAATCGTTACTTTCGTTGATATCAAACTATTGTTTATTATACATTTAAGGGAATTTCGTGGATACCTTTATTCTTGGATTCATAGTCTAAGATACGTGACTCTTTGAGTTTACCGTCGCTTCGACAGTATTTCAGTCATATAGCGACGTTCAGCTAATTACAGGTGGAGGAAGACCCCGAAGGCACGGAGGCATCCGGGTAGGACCACCGACCTACCGCATGCCAGCTCACTGAGTTAAGGTCATTTGATAAAAATATAAGTCATTTTATATCAACTTTTACTACAAGAGTTCATGAAAATGTTGCAAGTTTCTATGCAGTCGAACCTGTCTTAAGCGGTCAATCAAGGAAACAAGAGTAAGAGATTGCTTAACGGGGTTGGTCGCTAAATAAAAATTAAACATTTAACAAAATGCTGGTTTGGTAATAACAAAACTGACCGCTAAGTGCAGGTTGACTGCTTAATACAGGTGGCCGCTAAGTACAGGTTGACTGCTTAATACATGTGACCGCTAAGTGCAGGTTGACTGCTTAATACAGGTGACCGCTAATGCAGGTTGACTGCTTAATACAGGTGGCCGCTAATGCAGGTTGACTGCTTAATACAGGTGGCCGCTAAGTGCAGGTTGACTGCTAATGCAGGTTCAACTGTATATATGTGGTATATAAACAGTACAAAATGACTCACCCTAGAGTCACAGTATATAAACAGTACAAAATGACTCACCCTAGAGTCACAGTATATAAACAGTACAAAATGACTCACCCTAGAGTCACAGTATATAAACAGTACAAAATGACTCACCCTAGAGTCACAGTATATAAACAGTACTAAACGACTCACCCTAGAGTCACAGTATATAAACGAAATCACTGTACCATGTCTTGCAAGCTTTTACAATTCAATGTTTACCCTGTCTTGCGATTACAAACACTTACTACTTCCGATCGCTGTACTTTTCTTGGGAACCTATATATTTTAACTTGTACCTTCCTTGCGAAAACCGGAAGTAGACTCGTTTATATACTGTGAGAGTTACATAGTGCCTTTGATACCATTAGATCCTCACTATTTCTCTACAATTGCAAACATTGGCTGTATCTCTTCCTTAAAGAATTTCCGATTCCACCGGTCTATTTTTGTGTGCAGTCGTTACCTGGTTTTAAAATGGAATGGAAGTTTTCTAGATCAAAGAGAACCTTTTAAATAAAGGAGAAAGGCCGGAAAATGTCCAGTATTTAATGAAAAAAGACTAATCGAAGCCAGTATGGACGGGATTTTCGTTTTTCTATAAAATGGTGGATAGTTTGGGGCGTTTCTCACACTTAGACAGTTTCCAATTATCAAACTATATGTAGTTGATACTTCAAAGTAAGAATGAGGAATTGAAAGCATGCTTGTCTTCTTTTGTGGATTTAAAAGAGACAAAACCAAAAATGCACGAGGAACTGGAAATCTGCACGGTTGCCTTATGTGAACATTGGGGTGAAATTCTAATATTGGGCTATACAGTTGACCCTGTCTTAGTGGCCACCAGTATTAATCGGTCAACCTGTATATAGCGGTCAATTTCAATATTACCAAACTATATCGTTTTGTTAAATATTTAACCTTCATATAGCGGTCACCTCTGTAAAATGGTCACTTTCTCTAGTTTCCTTGACTGACCGCTTCAGACAAGTTTGACTGTATATTGATTATAATAACATATTGATATTGTATACAATGTTCCATAGACTGTACAGAAATTATATATATATATATATATATATATATATATATAGCACACCTACAAGCATTCAGATTGCATATTGACAATATCAAGCAATTATTGCTGTAACTCCATTTTGACCCGGGCCTGTATATTATTTTAATATGGTAGTTCCAAACAGTCCCAAAAATGCGATAGTATATACGTTTTGATCCCAGATATGCCATGCACCCACGCGCCATCTAGAAATGGAATTTCCCGGGGGTAGCGTGCCCCGAAACCCCCTCGCTCGTGTCTGCGCACCAATCTAGGCTCAGCTACGCAATGCTAAGATTTCAGTTTTTAATCCGTATGAATTTAGAAGAAAGCTGAAGACTGGCTTTTGGGACAAGAAAAACTTAACAACCTCCAGTAGGGAAAGCTCTATTTGGGGAGGAGAGTGCAGTTAGTTGCTCGTTTGTCGTCCGTCTGGAGCTGTCGCATAAATGGATATTAGAGTTTGGTAATGATGATAATGATGATGATGGCGGTAATGAGGATGATGATGATGACGATGATGATGCTGAGAACAGGGAGAGGAAGGGATCAAATAATTATTAATGTAAAATATTTTCTTATCCATTTCTAACCATGTACCTATATTCCTATATTCCTGCGGCGTTAATAAAACACATTTTCCTTGCGTATAAATACGCATATTTTGTAAACGGCAGCCATTCGTTTTCCACTGTTGACATGCCCATTAACTTTTAAGCCAAATAACGTCCCCGTGAAGGCTGATGTAATATCTCCTCGGACCATTTATCATTGCGTCATTTTCCACTACTCGTGTCTCTAAAAGTCCAGAAACAATGAACGTCCATGTTTATTAGCCTCGTCAGACGAGCATCTGAAATTTCAATGCTTTTTCATGGCCAGATACAATACTAGGTAATTCAAAATAAAGTTCATGCGCGAAAAGAAGCAGGAACAAAATCTATTGAGTTTGATAAAGGCGAAGCAAAGAGAAGAAAAGGAAAGATCATAAAATGTATCAAGTATTATATAAGAATATAAGCAAGTGTCATGTTTTCTCCCACTCTTTATCTCTTTCTGTAAGTAGAGAGAGAGGTGGGAGTGTGTGTGTGGGGGGGGGGGGGGAGAGAGAAAGAATATTAATTAAAATCAAAGCACACACTGCGCTGAGAGACTGTCGGTAGAACCTGCATGCTGAACTAGCTAAACATGTAATTCTAACTCCAACGTTTATTGTTGTTGTTGTGTTGGGGTTTACCGTCGCTGCGATAGTATTTCAATCATATAGCGACGTCAAGCTAATTACAGGTGGAGGAAGACCATGAGTACACAGAGGTACCCGGGTAGAACCACCGACCTACCGCAAGCCAGCTGGAAGGCGTCCTCACATGAAAAATCCGAAGTCCATACCGGGATTCGAACTCACAGCGGTGAGGGGCTGAGAGATTTGTAGTCCAACGTTTAAGCAATGTTGATAGGTCATGTGACGCCATATGACACGTTTTCCCACAACTCTAGTTACTGAAACTAAGTCAGCTGAACTCGCTCCTTAGTCTTTAGTTCATGATACACGTGCCGGAAGTCCCTCAGTGCATTGGGCGCTTTGATTTGTTTCATAATGTTCAATTCAGGTCAAGATTTGATATACACAATCGCATTGCATTGATACGCTACTAAGCGCGGAGCGATACAAAACGGTTAAAATGGCTGTGGTAATTATGCAAATTAACAATGCCTGTTTTTGATTTACTGCCTCCGCCAGTTTAAACACGCATTCAAAAGAACCAAATGACGAAGAGTTGTGCAGGATTAAGTCTGATACTCTTTTTAAAGATATCATTATAATGCATTGTGTCGCCGAATATGTAAACATTCCTTCTTGTTCTTTGAAACATTTTTTTTATTTATTTCATATTCTTTATCACAACATAATAAACTACGTTATACAACACTTTCTCCTAAAGAACAAATTTGTTATTTAATGAAAAGATAAAAATCTTAATTTCTATCTTTTTTTTTGTAAAACAGGTTTGTTGGATACAACTTAATTATGTTGAAATAAACATCCAATCTAAACAACTAATTGGCTTTCCCATTAATTTTACGATTAAACAGTATGGAATAATTACTTTCCACGCGTTAAGTACTTGATTCTGTGAATGAAATGTTTCCGCCTACTTATTTTGTGAATGAAAACTGAAATCAACATAGTTATAGAGAAGTTCGGGGATTGGTTATCTCGGTGCTAGGATTGTTTGTTTCTTGGTTGGTTGGCTTTAACGTCCCACTGACAGTTTTTTCAGTCATTTGGAGAAAATGTCTACATCGGTTGAGACGGATTTAGAGCTGCCACACTGCAGTTTCACGCTGTAAACATGCGGCATGGTATCACACCCAGTCACATTATCCTGACAATGGGCCAACCAGTTCTGGAACTACGGAAAACCTTGTATCTGCTGAGGACCAAGCAAAGGAGCTTAACCAGTACCATTTGTAAGACCTTGGTATGTTGCGGCCGTGGATCGAACCCACGACCCCCCCTATTCCGTGACAGACGCTTCGACCTTATGACACGTGTTAATACCGTAATGTTTTACTTTTTCAGCATTGCATATTCTCAAAATAGGAGCAGTCCTCAAATGACTGAAATACTGTCGGTGGGACGTTAAATCCTTCAAAAACATGTCTTAAACCTGTGGGTAAATATTTTCCCATGAGGATAATTAGTAGCGACCCTTAAAAATCGACGTAGAGGAAATAAGCTAGAACTCAAAATATATGAGTATTGTCAAAAGTAACATATATAGAGTCTGACTATAATATGAGATAGACAGTTGACTTACATCACAATGCATGTCTGTGTTGCTGTACTTGTGCACGGCTCACAAAATAAATCTGAAAAAAGCCCTGGGGCTTCAGACAGATGCGACATAGGACACGGGAGTCGGTCTCCCAAGTCAAGCAGAAAACATAGGAGCAATTACTGTTTATGTATCATGCATTGTAATAAAGTCTGGATAAAAATCAATTTGACCGATTTTATCACCTCTTCCGGTTTGCTGTTTGAAACTCAAATAATTATATTTACTTAATTATTAATGTTCTATGTATGTATGTGATGGATGGATGGATGGATGGATGGATAGGAAATGAATGGAATGGAATGGAATGTTTGGTATGTATGTATTGGTTGGTTGGTTGATGCATTTATTAGTTGGTGATTGATTGGTATATTGTGTTTATCTCTCTCTCTTTCTCTCTCTCTCTCTCTTATAATTTTGTCACCATATTCAAATGTTTGTTTTTATTAATTTTGAATTAACACCTCTCTTCTATGACTTCGAATCCGGCCCCGAACCTTTTATGCCTTCATGTGATAGGAAGTTAGTCCCACCTTGGTACCAACGGCACTTGACGTGATGTACACATAACCTTTATTTATACTGAGTTGATCTCCGCTGTATCAAAGCGGAAATAAATTTTAAATAATATATAGACATAATTATATATATACTAATAATAAAGAAATTCTCATCATATTTTGTGTGTGTGTTTTTTTTATTATTGTTTTTTTTTTCACATTGTTTATATATATAAAAAAAATCGGTGTGAGAAAATGAGAGACAGACGCAGTGTTGGGTATGACATTTCAAGGTGTTCTTTTCTTGTCATCCCCGTCTGTCGGGCCGACGAAAAGGAGGCGGGGCGATCTTCCGGCGGACCGAGCACGCTAGTCCGTTTACTGCAGATGTGTGAAAGATGAGTGTTGTTTATCATACGAACAATTATCCTGGACACTTTGATGAGGTTTTTGACAGCTCTACATTCTTCAAACAAGAGGGACGTACCTCGTCTGGTGGAAAGGGATTTGACAAGCTTCCGGTATGTTGAGAAACACACCGCTATATATATTGAGGTAGCGACAAGTAGCAGACTTTCGTCGGTGACCATCCGCTAATTAACTGACGTAGAAAAAAAAATAGTTCCAACTTAAGGGGATACACGCAGGAGTAACGGTGGTATGTTTTTTTATTTATATATTAGATAAGTGATTTTTTTTTAAATTTTATAATCAATTATTGTCTTGTTATCTGATAGTATTAGTTACATCGGTTAAAAAATCACATGCATGATTAGACAAAGAGTGACTTTTTTAAGTTTATAAGTTTTTTTGTAGGTGAACAAATCAAAATCATGTTTTTCCCTTATTTTTTACATTTAATAGAAAAAAAAAGTTCAAAAAATCAAAACTTTTTAATTTCATTGGATTAAGACAAATGTGCAAGCTAAATAAACGTGTATTCAATGAACACTTTATATAGTGATTACTCAAGGAAGTTAGAATCGCCTCACCTTGGATAAAAGTTGAATATTAAATTTTGTGTTTTTCAAACGATTTTTAGATCATTTAAAAGTATTGAGATATTTCAGAAAAAGATTGGTGCATGTTTCATATTCTACTTTTATTCAATCTTTAAAGTAATTACTGTGAGAAATACAACAACAACAACAAAATAACGTGATATATCGACGTTTCTTTTAAGTTCGAGAGAATACATTTATCAGAAAACGTTTTTAGACCTATGACAAATATCTTTACAGCTGTTTGCTTTTATTCTAAATGCATTCGAACTTAAAATTGGGCGACAGGGCCAAAATATTGTTTTAACGACAATAAGCAATCAACTTAATCCGAATTTATTATTCGATATGAAAGGAAGTCGTAACTCAGATAAATGAAGAAAGTCGTGACTCGGATAAAACTCGGTTTAATAAAGATAGTCGTGACTCGGATTTTAAAAACGGAAGTGAAGTCTTGTTATTTCCATACATGTAGACTAAGTTAATAGAACATTAGATGGAACTTGCAATACCTCGAAAGAGTTCAGTATTAGGAGTGTCACAAGTTATTACTTATACATGTATTATCAGAATGGATAATCTTTTTAATATACTGTCAATATATAATAATAACGTTTTTAAACGCTGTCAATGTATGTCATATGTTTCAACGTGTATGTACCCAGGGTAGATCCTCGTTATGATATAAATACAAAACGATTGGACTTGCCAACCTTCACGACTTACATGCAAAAACATAAAAGTCGTAACTCGGTTTAATTAAGAAAGTCGAAACTCGGATTAAAAAAAAAGTATTAACTCGGTATTCCATACGTAATAATACTAAGATAGTAGAATACTAGACGGAATATGCAATACCTCGATAATACTTACGTGCAAAAAAAATAACAACAACAAAAAAACATAACATCTTTTTGTTGGGATTAGGTGGGGGGTGGGGGGGGGCTTGTTTGAAAATAAAAGTTTTTCCTAGCTTCTTTTAGCTTGTTGTATTTATTCATATATTTTATTTGATTTATTTGACATCTGAACTAATTTACATACGGTCACTCACGCATACATGCTCGCATACAAATGTGACTGCAGACTATGATCAGACAACACGGATGTGCAGGCTGATCTAGGTCTGCACTGGTCGCAAAGGCAATCACGTGGACCCAAAGCATTGCAAAGGTTAAGGTTGGACATTTGATAATTCTAATAATCTTTAGTGTCCTTTGACCTGTCAGACATATCAATCTATAAATGTAAGTAAATAAATGTTAACTTCACTAATAAGAACTTCAGAGAAACTACATGGTTTTACAAATATCTGTATGCAGCATTTCGTTGCGAAAGACAAACAAACGACAGCCTCGAGACTTTGCATCAATGCTCGCTTTTCCGTTTCCTCGTGGTTTTTATTTGATATTTCTTTTGGAATCACTGTATAAGGCATGTTAACACTCAACTAACAATGATAATCATTTGATTTTTTTTTCATTAGTTAAAATATGATATTATTATTTTTTGTTCGAGGAAATTTTTTTGATGACGTCATGTTAACCCTTTCCCTCATATAGACTCATTTTGACGCACTTAGTAGGTACCACATAAAGCCTGATTTGCAGAAAAACACAGTTAAACCTTACCAAATTTAATTATAAAGTCCTCATTTCCAGACCACTGAGGAGCAGCAACAGCATAAAACCTGATTAGCCTGCGAGTTACTCGCAGGCTGATCTGGTTTTATGTTGTTCGCATAGGTCTTTTCATGGTTTCCTCTATGAGGGAAAGGGTTAACAATATAAACGTCATTTTATGCCTAGAGATTGAAAAACTATCATATAAACTAGTCCCGCAATCAGTCAATTTTCTGATAGATCTTGTGATTTGGTTACGCTTTTGCACATTTTCAAACCTCATGCACTTCTATATCCGTCATTACATGTAGTAAATTCTATATTATATATAAGTTCCGGCTCTCTCCATCTCCTTTCTCCAAGTGACTGAAATACTGTCGGTGGGACGTTAAACCAAACGAACAAACAAACATTCTCTTTCTTTCTTCTCCTCACCCCTCTATTATTCTCTTACACCGAGTTGCTCACTACTTCTTTGTTATACGTGTAGTAAACATCAGATACTATTAATGTTCTGATATAATCAATTTGATCATGTAGCAAGAAACCTGTATGTACAGTCAAACCTGCCTTAAGCAGCCAGCCAAGGAAACAAGAGATAGTTGCCGCTTAACAGAGGTGACCGCTTAATAAAGTTCGATTATATTACAAAATGCTACAGTTTGGTAATATTTAAATTGACCGCTTAATGCAGGTTGACCTCTTAGGACAGATGACCGCTAACACAGGTCAACTGTATGTTTACGTTACCAAATTAAATGGTTGAATCTCGAAATCCATGAACACACGCCAGATAAAATTGTCAAACTTAAACAAGTAACACAAGTAACAGTTACATATGTTCAGGTCTATATACAATGCAGGATGAAAAACGCCCTGTTGTCAACTTTTACATATAAATATCACTAAAATTAAGTTGACATAAATGACTTTGATAAATTAAATAATAAATTCATCAGGTGAAAGCCAGTAGGGTTCATCAGCATTCTTATTATATATGCCGATGAGCACATCTGGCTTTCAATGGACGTATTGTTCAGAATCATTCTTTCTACTTCCGGTTCTTGATCCACTAATATTTCAAGTGATGTATGCGTTTTGCTGGAAGAGGAAAGTTAATGGGAGTGAACAGATGCCGTAAAACAGACACTGTAATAAACATCAGTACACTTGACACTGATAGTCTGAATTTAAGGGTTGGAATGTCTGCACAGCGTCGTTGAAAAATGGCACTCTTCGCCTAACTGGCTACGTGAATATTCATGCTTCTATAAGTCCGTTACGCAACGCGTCAGAGTGTTTAATATATTCTCAAGTTTTACAATTAAGAGCCCCGTGTTCTTGAAATATAAATGGTACTAAGGTATAATTTTAATATTCAAACTCAAACTGTGCCCACCGGTTTCAATAGGGATTTGAGTATGATACTCAAATTTGAGCATGAGATCGTACTTAAAAAGTTTCGAGAACACGGGTCAAGGTGTGCGTAAATTGTATGTCAGTGATGATGATGATGATGATGATGAATGATGATAGTAGTAAAACACCTATTTAATAAAAATAATAACAATATTGATGTCGTCATCATCATAACCATTATCTTGACTGATATACAAATCACATACACCATAATCTATTACCCATTTAAATTAGTATAGTAAACTATATACACATATTTCTTGTTACATGAGCCAACTCATAAAGAATTTTATTATTATCATTATTATTGATTAAAGTATCATCATCATCATCCTAATCAAGTTGCTGCTGTACAGTTATTATCATTTTAAGGGTTTCTGCACCTCCTTGCAGAACACCCTATTTTTTATTATCATCATTATTATTGTTATCATTGTTATCGACACAATTTAGTTTCTGTTGTGGTAATTGCTTTTCCCATCGTTGTAAAACATAGTATTTATATAGCTGTACTCATATGATTCATAATAATGTGAGTGTAGTAGGCAAATCAACACACGAGAAATCCCATTAATGTTTAACTTCCCCTTATATTTCATTTAATCTATACAGTATTTTATATAAGAGATTAATACACACAAAAGTATAACACTGTTCCTTTTAATGTGCACACGTAATACCAATTAACGTTCACGATATGAAAAAACAACAATAAAGGTTCAATATCCATTGGCAGTGATCCTGACTGCGGATCCGAAAGTTGTGAGTTTGAACCCCGTTCGTGGCAAAAATCTCTTATGACCTTATCAGGCGCAAAGTACTGGTCCAATCCACGAACCGTCAAGAGGAATAAGTAGAAGTTTTAAGAACGTTTTAGTCAATGGACATAAAAAACATCATTTAATTATGGTCCACTAATCGTTAAGACGTAGCTGGTGAATGGAAATAATTATAGCGAGAAAATACACTTTCAATAACGTAAATGAAACAAAAACTGGTCATTGCATGGTTGCAAGTTACCTGTCGTTTTATTATGATCAGTTAATGAAATGTCAGTAACTGCAGTAATGTCACCTCTGAACATGGAATGAAATTTAATAACCTGTTGTTTTTTATGAACGTTCAAGTACCGATAATTAATCATGATTTTAAATGAATTAGAATAGCTGAATATCTCATTAACGCATCTATATTTGCTGTACTGCAATTAACATCATAAATGCAGAAATAGATGCATTTACTGTTTTTTACCAGCTATTTTATATCATTAAATTTTAAACCGCTTCACATCTCTGTATTAATAAATTGTATAAACATTGTGAAACGTTGGTTGCCGAGAAATCATTTTGACAGTAAAAGTTGCGGTTAACATTGCTTATCATTAATAAAGAAGAACCCATTTACGTGTATGTAAATGAAACACACGATTACATACGTGTAAAATGAAGATGTTGCAAACATAAGAAACTATTAAAGCATTCATATATATGATAGCTACAGGCTATTAAAACGTTAAGATGTTTTGTTTAGTTAATTAAAAAATTACACTAAAAGATGCTAATCAGGCATCAGAAAGAAATGTATGGGTTTTGGTGTCCTTGACGTCAAAAGATGAGGGGAAAATGGCAAAAAGAAAAGTGAAAAGGAGTCTACTAAAACAATGGTCATTTTTACGAATCTGAAATATATGCATGCAAATAAATTATACACAGCTGTCCGCGCATGGCAATAAACGAAAATAATATGTTAGAGATATGGTAGACATTTTGAAAGGCTCATATCAAACAAGTCATATTACGGGACTGTTTGACAGCCGCCAAGGGTCAACCTGTCCGGCCGTCAGTGGCGAGTTTAAGTTGATTTATTGTCTTGAGGCATCTGTCAAATATACTGATGGTGTCCTTTAAGAAGGTCTGCGACAAGGGGGCGTAAAGGTCCCAATTCATTTTAAGTTGTATCAATAGCCTTCTGTAATATGACTAAATCTAATTAATCATTTATCTTATTAAATGCGAAAAACAAGTTAAATCATTTTAGGCTCCAAATACCAAAAGATTGCAACCACAGAAATAAAACAATTATACGGTACATATCTAATTAGTCATTGAAACATTTGTCTGAAAGGTCTCATCTTATTATCAATGATACGCTCGGCTATGTTAGAACAGTTACTCTTTTCAAATAGCATTTAAATTTGCTATACTAAGAGTTTCTCTTATACAATGATATTAAACATATAATCTGAAGTAAT
Source organism: Solen grandis (assembly GCA_021229015.1). Lineage (NCBI taxonomy): Eukaryota > Metazoa > Mollusca > Bivalvia > Adapedonta > Solenidae > Solen > Solen grandis. Next base: position 29,448,353 of record CM037777.1, read on the forward strand.
ATTAATAAATTAATGGATTAATACGTACACCTCATTCTAAAATTTATCAAAATCAAGTCCCATTTTTCATATCCTGTAAACACATCCTATTTTTAAATTTCAAAACATCTGAAATTGATGTTTTCTTCAACTCACCAAATGTCAAAATCACGAATCATCTGAAATTGTGGTTTTCTTCAACTCACCAAATGTCTAAATCACGAAACATCTGAATTTGATGTTTTATCACTCCAAATTCAAAATCACGAAACATCTGAATGAGTTTTGTCACTCCAAATGTCAATCACGAAACATCTGAAATTGAGGTTTTCTTCAACTCACCAAATGTCAAAATCACGAAACATCTGAAATTGAGGTTTTCATCAACTCACCAAATGTCAAAATCACGAAACATCTGAAATTGAGGTTTTCATCAACTCACCAAATGTCAAAATCACGAAACATCTGAAATTGAGGTTTTCATCAACTTACCAAATGTCAAAATCACGAAACATCTGAAATTGAGGTTTTCAGACCTTCACAGACGCTAAGTACTGGTCCAACCTAGGAAAAGTCGATAGGGATAAGTCTAAGTTGCGAAAACTTGACGTAAAATAAATAAGTTAAAACTAACAGAGAACAGTATTATACAATTTAATGTTGACGTCAATTGAATGTTTTCATGGATAGCTTTAAGGTGGAATCGCTATCAGAGATCTGAATATGAAGTTTCGTGCCGAAACGGAAAAATCAACAATTTCAACGCCTTTTAAATTTTTTTTTCTCCTCTCTAATTATTTGTATTATTTTCATTCGGTATGTATATAATGAAAATTGAAAATAAAAAAGTTTCTATTCGGTCGTGAGCAAACAAGGCACAATAAGTGGTAAACAAAATAAACAACATTTTGGAGATTGTAACATATTTGCATTAAAATGATTTTAACAGGCGGAAGGAATACACGTGTTCTTTATAAATGTAAACATATTCAGGAAATGTGTCCTATTTGATTCTGACTTTTTTTTCTTGTAATGTCCAATTTAGCATCTGTCTTTGGCGTGTTATGTCAATTCCTCTCCAAGAATACACTTGTTGAAACTTATCGGGGTCAGTAACATTTAACATTCAGTAAAACACACAAAACTGACGCTACGGAAAAACCACTATCAGGTAACATTGGATCTGGTCCTTGCAGGTAGACAAAGTTTGTCCAACAAGGGATACAGAGCGTTTCCGAGTCGACATTCACAAGTCCTTTCCTTGTTAACAAGACTGCCGGCTTGTTTGATATAACGTCTCTATTCAAGCGCTGAACGTACGTTCTTTGTTGTCCATTGTATAACAAGGTTTAGCGGTTTCTTGACACATAAAAATAACACATTTCCTTCATAAAACGTCAGCGGGCCGGGTCCTCGGTGTTTACTGCCTTACAAGGACAGTAGACATCGGACAACGGTTTTCTTAAAGGGACAGATGTATCCGAGAGACAGACCGTCGATAGAGCTAATCGCCAAGGTGTCAGCTGACAGGGATTTGTCAATGTTATGTCAGACAAATGTAAAACCCTGAAACTCTTTTGGGATCGCTTGTTCATGTCTGTCTGTCTGTCTGTTGAAATGTTTCATGACGATGTCTACTTGAGAAAGATATAGTGCTACCACACTGCAGTATCACGCCGCAGACATGTGGCATGATATCACACCCAATCACATTATCCTTACACCGGGCCAACCCGTCCTGGAATTATCCTTATATGCTGAGCGTGAAGCAAGGGAGGGAACTATACCATTACTGTTTTTTACGACTTTGGTATGTCGCTGCCGGCGATCGAACCCATGACCTTCCACTCCCAATGATTTTTTGTTAGGCCTGATGCTAATGCTGATGCTGACCAAAGTTAGCAATACTAGCAATAATGTTACTTTCTTCTATTTCATTTCTCCCATCACTTATACCACCAACAGACATTGCTAAAACTGAAAAAATAAGTAATAGATAATGCAGTAAACTTGATATTCCGAGGACCGATCAGAGAAAATAAATGCTCCTGAAATCGTAAGTCTCGGAGACGATAGTTTTATTTCCCTCCTAAGATAATCATTTCTCCATTTTTGTGTACAATAAAGAATTTCGCTCAGTATAACTTCGGACATATTCTTAAGGACTTTTAAAACGCACCCATCGGATAAGTGTGTTTTTACAACGAAAATACTTGTATTATTACTTGATTATATTCACACACATTTCAACATATTAAAAAATATACTTTCATTTGTAAAGTTTATGCTTTATGAAGTAAATATCTGATATACCATTTGATGGAATCCTTCGTATATCGTTTATGTGTAAAAAATAGTAATAATAATAATACAGGCGTGCGTTTCCAATGTTCTTAAGGTAACTTCGAATTATACGCTATATTCAAAAATTCGCTTCTCGGGTAATCACACTGTGATTTACAATAAATTATGCTCAAGGACTTTAAGAAAGTCTTATATTGGACAAACATCGAATTTAATATTTTATATCGTGTTTAACGAACGAATTTGAATCATTTAGCAATGTTATGAGACATATTTCAGCCATAGACTAGTGCATGTTTTATGTTCAACTTTTATTTGATGACAATTTTAAAAGGAAATACGAATATAAAAGGTAATCAACCTGTGATAAAAATAAAATGACGTGATATACCGAATTTGTGTACATGGGGCGTTTTTAAAGTACGCAAATATGTATCATTTTCTGATTAAATTTCTTAATAAGGAAAACATCACATCTTCATCTGACATACTGCCCTGTAAAGATACACGATACTGCAATTTAAATGTAAAACACACAGTCGCTTTACCTTTAATGTTTGCATGTTAAATGCATGACGCGCGAAACAAAGATTTAATTATTGAAAAAAAGTTTGAACTCATCTGACAATCATATGCTCTTGGCATGAAAAATGATGGACTTAAAATTTAATTATCACCTGGGAACGTCCCGCGAGAACAGTTAACAAGTCTTAATGCATGTGTAGAAGGCAATTGAAATCGAAAAAACGAACCGTCTGGGTGATGAACGCACTTCCTGATATGGTAAAAAGAGTTGTAAGAAAGTTTAAGGGTTGAGAGAGTTAATATGTGCCCCGGCTTTGTTCTGTCCTCTCGTAATTGATAGCGAAACCCCCAGGACTTCACACGTGATATAAACAGAAATTGTAAGTTATTATCATTTTTAATTTCATTTTAGTCATAAACTTAAAAATGAAATTTGTCGAATTGGAAAAAAAAGTTATTTCATTTTTTTCTCTTATCCCTTTCGACGGTTTCTCGATTGAACCAATATTTTGCATCTAAGAATAGAACTCAAAAGGGCTCAAACTCACGTACTCATTTTTTTTTCTCATGTGCATTACCGCTGAAACATATCGCCTTATGACTATTTATACATTTGAACCTGTATTAGCGGTCACCTGTATTAAGCGGTCAGTCTGCATTTAGCGACCAGTTTTAATATTACTAAACTATAGCATTTTGTCATATATTTAACCTTCATTGAGAGGCCACCTTTGTCAATCGGTCACTCTCTCTTGTTCCCTTGACTGACCGCTAAAGGCAGGTTGGACTGTATAAACAATAACATAAATATTTGGGAGATTCATTGATTATAAGTAAGTCTAACATTAATAAAACCTTAATTCTCTAAGACGGTCCCTGGGTTGGACCAGTACTTTGCACCGGGGAAGGCGATGAAAACCTTGCTCGAACCCATAACCTTCGGATCCGCAGTCGGTTATGTTACGTACCACAGCACATCGGCTTAGACGATCGTCTCAATTAAAAGTTGAATTAATATATTGGTTCAGACGAATGAGAGATAGAGGGGGGTATTTTGATCACTTGATTATGCATCGATAAACCTCTGAAAAACATCTTCCGTCAAAAATGACTTCTCCCGATAAATCATATAACATACACTCATGATTGCATAAAGTATTCATGTTTCTTATGTCATAAAACAATTATTAATCAAGACATGCAGTCATCGAGGAAACAGTAAACAAATGAAATAAATAATTGCGATGACATTTCGAGTATTTGAGTAACCAACGCATCAAACATCGTATAATGTATCGTAGTTCTGAAGTAATGTTTGTGATTAAAATTATTATTTATAATCTTACAAGTTCTGATTTCTTATGATGCGCCCCGCGAGCGAGGTGTTTAGGGTTCGATTCACGGTCAGGACATACCAAACTCATATATGGCGTTCAACATCTCGGAGTATACGGTTGAACCTGTATTAGCGAATACCTGTATTTAGCGGTCAAGCTATATTTAGCGGTCAGTTTTTCTGTTACCAAACTGTAGATTTTTTAGTCACCTCTGTCAAGCGGCCACTTTCTCTTACTCCCTTGTCTGATCACTTAATACAGGTTTGACTGTACAACCACTTGTCTACGGCATTATACAGAGGTGTCATGCCACCCTATTCAACTAGATGAAGTTCCATACAGTCTCTGGGGCGTTATAACCAAGGATACAAATGCATTCGACTAGCCATGTATTTTTATCTATTAAATTATCATTTTATTTTTGTTATTATTATCATCATTATTATTTATTCTCATATTTTTAAAAGGTTTGGATTTTATTCATTGATCTCGGAATATTATGCAGCAGGAATTTTTTAAGGGCTTACATGCATCCTGTTTTACAATCATGTTAATTCTATAAAAGAAATGTCAAAAATGTTTAAAAAATGAAAAAAAAAAATTTCCGCCAGGGAAGATATGTGAGCTACTCCTCGCATAGGCTGAAACTGCGAATATTGCTCGTAGTCTGTTTGCTATTCCATTGTATATTCTTTCCTTTTTCTATGATTCATGAAGAAGACAGCACAATTCTGATGCGCATCCTGCCTAGCTGCCCATCATTTGCTCGTATATTGTCCATGAAAGACACTTACCTGTCTAAAAATGTAGAGAAACCATTGTTGTTTCTATTTCATACATTTTACGAACAATAGTTGCGTTTATTTCCCGGAGGACTGCACACAGACCGCGTATGCCAAATATGCATAATTTATAACACAGATGTTTAAAGAAAACTTCATTCTGCACCCCCCAAAAACATCCGTATGTGTTGCTAGGAATGTGTCATTTTCTTGAATAATATAAGTGACATATTTCACGATGTATGCGATATGCGACACTCCTTTTTTAAAGACTCATTATGCAAATTTTCACATTTTTATTCCTACTTTGTGCACCAATGTTTAAGGGCATATAAATCAAAAGTAGCTGCATCATTATGAATGGACACGTTGCTTTTTTTAGAGACACAGAATTTTATTACCATATGTCCATTATGCATCCCTTGCAGTATATATTCAGTTTAAACTATTTTAATGCAACCTAGTTAAAACAACACGTTTCTTTTAATTATGATAATATGTTAAAAGCAGTGTATGTTATGCGTACATTGCTTAAGTAAATACTTGTTTTATCAATGAGTGTTAGTTCAACGTGCGTTTACTTTTCCATTTCTAAAAAAAGATGTTTATGTTACACATTTATCTTCCTGGAAAGACATGTTAATATTAGAGGATAGTTATAAGATACGGATGAAACTTCTTACCTGTTTATAAATACATGTACAGTCAAACCTGTCTTAAGCGGTCGGTCAAGGAACAATAGAAAGTTAACGCTTAATATAGATGTCCGCTCAATGAGCGTTAAACATATACCGAAATGCTAGTTCGGTAATATAAAAACTGACCGCTAAATGTAAGTTGACCACTTTAAAAAGGTGGCCGCTAATACAGGTCCAACTGTACATCGAAATAAAACAGACCATGCATTTAATTCAGCTTGAACATACGTACATACATTATCTTTCAGGATAAACGCAAATAAATAGTTGTGTAAAGTGGGTTTGACATACAACATTGAAATACGATGGAAGCTCTCAGCAGGAACATCTGGCGGAGTCACAGAAAAGTGTTGCTACTGAGAGGTGTTGCTGTACATAGGTATCGACTTGTGCCAGGGAAATAAAAATGCTACTGCTAAGAGGTAGCCGTTGCTGAGAGGTGGCCTTTCCTAGGAGGTGTTACTATATCTTAAACAGAACATGCACTATTATATTCTACCAAATAATTTCTTACCACTTATATTTTTTTTTTCAGATACTCTTCTTTGAGCAGAACGATGCAGAACGACTCACGGTCTCCATCTTTGGAGGCCATCAACTCGGCCAAAAAGATGAGGCGCTTTTCCTGCCCTCAGACGTCTCTGCTAGAGAACTCAATCATGATAAAAAGGGCTCCGTTCACCCAAGCTGCATTTGACGAACTGCATCTGAAATCTGACGACGACTCGAAAAGTATCGGTGAACGAATAAAAGACAGATGCCACTGTTCAAAACAGAAGGTTTTCAAATTCATGTCGGCCTATCTTCCTGTCATCAAAGTGATAAGGTATTACAATTTTAAAGATTTCTTCGTCACCGATCTCTTGGCTGGTATAACAATTGGTATCCTGCACATACCACAAGCTCTGGCCTTTGGCCTGCTGACATCCGTTAAAGTTGAAAATGGGCTCTACACATCGGTCTGGCCTGTTGTACTCTACGTTCTATTTGGAACCTCAGCTCACGTATCCATGGGAACCAGCGCCGTAATATGCATAGTAACGGCTGCGGTCGTTGATAGACAGGCGGATGGTTTCAAACTCGCAAACGCCCACCTGATGAACAATACGGGGAATGCAACCTTGGCCTGGGAAGACATACCAGAGTTCATGGATTACAAGGAGGCCACAGCTATGGGAATTGCGTTCTTCACAGGATTGATTCTGATGACGATGGGACTTCTAAAACTTGGTTTCATCACTGCCTACTTATCAGATTCCTTCTTCAGTGCTTTTACATCTGGTGCTGGGGTTCATATTGCCACAAGTCAAATCCCAGCTATTCTTGGGCTGAAGGTACCAAGGTATGGCGGAGTATTCAAGATAGTGAAAACGTATGGCGCAATCTTTCTAGCCATATCAGACGTCAACGTTGCAGCTCTTATAGTTGCCGTTTTATCTGGTATTCTCATCTTATTCGTCAAAGACTATGTCAACGAGAAGCTGAAAGACAAACTACCTTTACCCATACCAATTGAATTATTCATCGTTATCATTACTACCCTTGTGTCGTACTTTGTGGGTCTCAATGAACGGTTTGAAGTCGACATCGTGAGCAGTATACCCAATGATATTCCAGTTCCTGTTATGCCGACGTTTGACGGCGTTGAGACCTATTTTGTTGATTGCTTTGTTTTAGCTATCCTCATCTTTGCTAATACAATTGCGATGGCAAAGATTTGTGCAAAGAGGCATAATTATGAAGTGGATGACAGCCAGGAGCTCATTGCCTACGGAATGTGTAACTTTGCATCCTCGTTCTTAAGATGTTTTCCATCTGCTGTGGCCCCACCAAGATCAATGGTTGCCAGTTCCATGAATACAAAAACCACAATTTCAGGTCTCTTCTCAGCAGCCTTGCTGATCTTAATAATCCTTGTCATGAGTACGTTGTTTGAGCCGTTGCCGAAGTCTGCCCTGGCAGCAATTATTGTTGTGGCATTGAAGGGACTCTTCATTCAGCTTAAAGACTGTGTCAGGTTTTGGAAAGTCAACAAAATTGACTTTTTCATCTGGTTTTTCACCCTTATCAGCGTCGTCTTCTTGGATATTGATTTCGGACTCGGAATTGGTGTCATCGTATCTCTAATCACCGTTGTTTTCCAAGCACAATTCGCCCGCGGGTACAGACTTGGACGCACAATGAAGGATCCCGCACCTGTCGAGCACAAGCGATATGCCGATTCGATGGAGACGTCTGGAATAAAGGTTTACCGATTCCATTCCAACGTGTTCTTTGCCAATGCAGAAATATTCCGCGTATCCTTATATAGGGCAACTGTGAATCCTAGGAAAATTTTGAAATTTATCAAGAAACAGGAAATGAAGCAACTGAAATCGGAGAAGAAAAATAAAGATCACGACAGTCATAGCATTAGCAAGAGCAGTGTTGAAGTTCCGGGGATTAAAATCAACGGAGACAGTGTCAACGGAAACGGAAACAGTATTGGTATGAATTCAGGTGTTGAAGTAAAGAAATTCACTCGTCTGGACAGTACGTCTTCTAAGTCATCTATCGGAATTGATAATCCAGTATTTAACGAAGACCTGACCACGACCTTGGATATTCCAAGTGAGTACAACCTGTACCGAAGAAACATGAGTGTAACAACTATCACAACTATTAATTCAGCTGATGAGCCGATAGATCCTGATGATGGCCAGGAAGTCGTCACCGACGAGAAGATTCGTCGAATGCGCAAAGTTCATCACGTGATTATCGATTGTTCGACAATAAACTACGTTGACATATCGGGTGTGAATGTTATTACCCACATATACAAAGAATACGGCCATGTTAACATCAAGGTGTTCTTCGCAAATATATCATATGACGTCCGGCAGACAATGTTGCAAGCAGGGGCGTTTGATATCATACCTCAGGAAAACGTTTTTATTGATATCTACGATGCGATAGCTGTTGCGAAGCTTGAGATGGTTGTACCCATTCCAGAGGAAGGCATTGAAGACTTTACCATCGAAGAAGCTGGTGAGGACAAATACATTACGCATATGGGCTAACCATTTAGATGTCACACAATGTTTTTTTCATTGTTAAACATTTCTCGATTGCAAGGACCATCAATTTGATTACAATCATATGTATATTATATCCGGAATTCTAGGTCTAGCCAGTGTAGGAAGGTCTTATAGACAGAACTTAGTACAAAATCTAATCACGAACGGTTTGAAAAATGGAATAGAAATATGTACCTGTATATACAGATTACAATATCGTGTGAAATGAGACATTGTACTGAAGTAAGATGTCAATGGGAAAACAATTAGACTGCATTTCATTTCAAAATAATGCCATATTTTTTATTAAATGCTGCACAAAATGAACTCTGACGTAATTCATTTGAATTTATTTGTAGCTTATCACAGCATGTCCTTTTTTCAAAGATAATTTTGTCGGTTTCTCTAGAAATAAATTGTTTACATTTGTTAACATTATTGTATATATTACTTTTGTTTTCATTAATATTTATACTCTTTAAAAACCTTTTTTTTGTAATTTTCATGTAATGGATAATGGGGAAATATTGCAGCTATAAGTAAGTAAGTGAGTAAATCATTTATTACAGTGACTTGTGTTATACATGAACAATATAAACATATATACATGAAAGCGGTATGAGATACAAGAACATCCGGCCCCATGGACCTTTAGGTCGCCATTAATTACCAAATGTATATGAATTCGTTTACATAATTGATTTCATTATTGACTTATACGATCAATTTCAAATATAGATGTAGTTTAACATTTTGGAGAAACCCACTAATCACCAAATATATATGTATAAATTATATAGACACACACCCATATATATACATATATACATGTTTGTACATATATACATACATTTATATCTATACACATATATTTACACACATACACATACATTCACATATATACATATATATAAACACAGTATAGACGAACATCAGTTAGTCATACAAAGATTTTTTGTCTATGAAAAAATGCCCTAACAATGTTTCTAACATATTCCCTAACAAATAACATATAGTTGTCTTCTTTGTCATCAACATATAAACTTGTCTGTCAGTATTTGTCTGATACCGCCCAGAATCTTGATCAATAAACATAAAGCATCTATCAATGTTATGCCCCAGAGTGGGTTGGGCGCGGCGAGCATACACAGGGCTTTTGACAGAAGACCGTTCCCGACAGGCGGGAATTTTGACAGACAGTGGGGTATCGGATCTCGGAAAATAAACTTTGGTAAGCATATAATGTAAGGATTTTACTAACAAATTGCCGATGGCCAAGGGCTGGATCTTTGGTTTCTAAAGAAATGAAAAATGTCAATTACCCTAGGTCAACATTGATTGGATGCATAACACCTCTTAAAGGACCTTCTACTTGTTATCAAATAACGATTTTATTTTGGAAAAGCAGAGCTGCAGACAAATGATAATTCTGGCAGTTTATCATATAATGACGTCCTAAAACTTAGACGAGCACCTCTACTGATGTCTAATTGTGTTCAAGGCACTGAGAGTATGTCGGCAGTACATGAAATAAATATACAGTTGGACCTGTATTAGCGGCCACCTGTTTTAAGCGGCCAACCTTCATTTAGCGGTCTTTTTTTTACCGAGCTAGCATTTTACTATATGTTTAACCTTCATTTAGCGGTCATCTATATTAAGTGCTCACTTTCTATTGTTCCTTTGACTGACCGCTTAAGACAGGTTTTGACTGTAATTCTAATTCTGCGTTAAGTAGATAGAGGCAATGAACATATGGCACCACAAACTTCATACGTGTTCTTGTAACTGTAGGTACTAGTAGGTCAGCTGAACTCGATCTTTGTTTCATGGTAACCCCGCCGGCAATGCAATCTCTCAATGCTTTGAGGGGGCCGCCGTGGCCGAGCGGTTACAGTCGTGGACTACAAATCTCTCAGCCCCTCACCGCTGTGGGTTCGAATCCCGGGAGGGACTTCGGATTTTTCATGTGAGGAAGCCTTCCAGCTGGCTTGCGGTAGGTCGGTGGTTCTACCCGGATGCCTCCGTGCATTCGGGGTCTTCCTCCACCTGTAATTAGCTGGACGTCGCTATATGACTGAAATACTGTCGAAGCGACGGTAAACTCAAATAGTCAAGTCAAGTCAAGTCAATGCTTTGAGAGCTTTGATTGTTTCATAATGGTCCGGGTGAACTGTTATCACATGTTTAATAGTTACATATCAAAGGAAAACATGACCTGACTTCAGTACTAGTGATTCTGAATTACATTCTATCTGTAAATGATTATGTGTGGGAATTTGACAAGATATTATTATGTTTGCCTTTCTATTTCAAAGTTAAAAAATGTAAACTATAGCACATTACATGCGGTACTTGTTTTGATGAAAGTATCCAGTTTCCCGCCGTGCTTGTAAGCGAAGATTCACATTACATGGACACGCTACTGTTCGAAGTCTTCTAGCAAGTAAGATTATGGCTTCGCCGACAGTCTAAAAACCGATATGCCCTACCTACTTGGCAATGAGGTAGTGAAGTCTACAGAGAGAGAGAGAGGGAGAGAGAGTTGGGAGAGAGATTTGCCTTTCTTAGCCTAACACGGTTGAACCTGTATTACCGGTCACCTGTATTAAGCAGTCAATCTGCATTTAGTTGTCATATTTAATATAACCAAACAAGCATGTTGTTATATGCTAAACATTCATTCATAGACCATGTCTGTTATGCGGTGACCTTCTCTTGTGTCCTTGACTGACCGCTAAAGACAGGTTTGACTGTATTTCCACATATCTAGTTTTCTATGAATACTTTGTTTATAAAAATGTTTTACGTCAATATATTATCAGTTTAAAAAATATCATTTTCATTATCAAAATGTAACCAAAGAAGTGATTACTTCAATTCGTTTTACGTGTTCAATGAAAGTTCAAACCTCGGAAATGACAAACACATGATTCTGTGCTGTCACACTGTGTTTTATAATAAAAAAAAATGCAACAAAATGTTTTAATGATACATTTTATGAATTACCATGCCGGATTTACTAGAGCTATCCTACCTGTCAGGAAGCCATTTTAGAAGCGACAAATCATAGGTCATTCTGCGACTCCAGTGGGCTTGTCTCACACTCACATTGTATCGATCCGCGACATGACTATAAATACGTCGCCTTTTCCGGCACTCTTTCACTAAGAGCTGCATTCTGCGAGAGGTCAACTCGAGAAAGGTGTGCCAAGAGTTTCTTTCACCATGGTGTACGTCAAACTTTCGCTCACTGCTTTACTGATCGGATATTTCTGCAGCGCACTCTTTGCGACTGTCGTCAGCGTTAGACAAGTTTTCAAATGCGAGAGCTGCTCTTACAAAAATTGCCCTAAGTTGCCGTACGGCTGCGAACTGGTGATGGAGACTGGGGTTTGCGCATGCTGCCTAACGTGTGCGCGTAAGGAGGGGGAGTACTGTGGGTTGTCACGTGGACGGTGCGGACGAGGACTGAAATGCAGACCACTTCCGGGAGAAGAAGACGATATTTTGTCACTCCTACTGGGACGAGCCAGATGTGTACCACGTGACTTTCAATATTCATTTCCGGAAACCGTGGAATTGTTGGACCAGTGGTAAAAATAGATTTAATCTTTTTTTTTTTTTTTTTAAATAATAGAAATCAAGGCCGTATACTCATACAATTGCAGAAAAGTTAATATTGATAATAATGTAAAATATACGAATTTTATTATATTGCACATTGAAATATTTAATTTAAAAATGCATATTTTTACTTTTCCTTATAAAATATTTAGATTTTATTCGAATGATATTTCTGACAAAAGAATAAATTTTAATACACACATATTAAAGTTAGAATCTAATCAATATATAGAAATAGCTAAACAGGAATTATATTTTTTTTTTCTTAACAGTTGTTAGTACATTGAAGTTTATATATAAAATGGTACCGTCTATGTTTGTGGATCGGGGGTCATGGTATCGAACCCCAATTGGAGAAATATTTTTTCACAACATTTCCTGGCGCAAAGTACTGGTCCAACCCAGGAACCGCCATAAGGAATTAGTATAAAAATAATTTATTTCCCAATCGACATAAGAAAACAAATGAGTTCAAACAGTCTAACACCTGTATGTATTAATCGTTTTTTTTTATAAAGTATATTTCTACCTATTGTTTGTTCATAATAAAAGACAAAATCGTACAATAGATTTGATATTTTTTGCCCAATTTAGAGATCATATACTTTCTTTAACCTTTTTTATAAAGTATTACTATTAATACAAAAAACCTTCGTTAAATTACTAAATCGGCTTGTCTTATAGGTAAAAAAGGTTTTGCGGATTAATAAAAACGCTGGACAAATATGTAAGAATTCTTGATAAAGTATAACCAATATTTTTTCTTCATTTCCACTTCAAAATACAAATATCAAACTTTTTTCCAATAACACTGTTCAATGATTTCTTATATCCTTATATTACGATTGCATCACCATCGCTTTTGTTAAGTAAATTAAATAACAACACTCTTATCTAATTACTCAGGTTTACAATTTTCATTGTTATTTTTCCCTCTACGTTTTTTTTTTGTTTTTTTTTTGTTGTTGTTGTTTTGTTTTGTTGTTTTTGTGTGTGTGTGTGTGTGTGTGTGTGTGTGTGTGTGTGTGTGTGAAATATTTGTGCGTCAGTGTAAATTCGAATAGATTATTTACATTTTATAACTCTACTCACTAAAAAAATAATTATCATTCTGAAATTCAGTATACAATCTCTTTCATAAGCGATATGTCATTCCTTTATAAAATGAATCAAACTTAAACTTTATATAATAAACCAATGTCATTAAATTGACGATTTTCTCCACCTGAAATCAGAAGAAGAGTTTCAGAACTTCTTCGACGCCATGACTTCTTTATTGAGAACCGCTGGGACCGATTTCAAGTTTCGATTTTTACCGTCAAAACCCTCGTGATTCATACTAATCTCCTCAAAATAGCAAACAGTGTGGAAGAAATGCACAAATCACTCATGATATTTTGAAATTCGATTCTTTTTTTTTTTTCCCGCAAGATAATATGATTCGATGTCTGTTTGCAAGCTTCATTTGGGCAATGCAAAAGCGGAACTTTAATGGTTTTTGGGGGGTTTTTTTTCCGAACCTTTGTTTGTTTGCGTAACTTAAATTTTAGCTAGTGGAACCTCAATGGTTTTTTTTTTGCGTAACTTTAATATTAGTTTGAGGAATTTCAATGTTAGTTTGCGTGCGTAACTTTAATATTAGTTTGCGGAACTTCGATGTTTGTTTGCATAACTTAGATATTACATGTAGTTTGCGGAACTTCAATGTTAAAGGGTAAACTTTTGTTAGATTGCGGAACTTCAACATTAGTATGCGGAATTTAAGTGTTATTTTCACCTTCATGGTTGTCGACCGAAGAAAAATGAGAGTTGATCATGTCCATTTTTTAAAACAAATAAACTAAATTTAAAATAAACTAAACAAGCTTAATACATTTTCTTTTGCATAATAATTTTTACGAATTGGAATATTTCCTATTATTCTTGAAACCTGTATGTAATATTGAAATGACAAATCTTCCTTTGCGACAAAGTTGCAAATTTCTGGAGTTCAATTTTCAAACACACATTTGAACGAAATTAAATCAAAGTATAAAACCATCCCCCTTACACCGCCTAAATGATATAAATTATTTATAAATTAAATCATATAGTACGATAATTTCAACACTGGGCATCTTGACAAGATACACAGGCGCATGCGCGCGCACGTAAGTGCGTGCGAAACATTTTTGGTCGTTTTTAATGATTCTTAAAGGAATCAATAATAGAATTCATCATGCCTAAAGGAGATTGGTTCCTCTATAATGAAAACATTAATGACGGCGACTTACCAACAGTGTATGTTTATTTTCAGAGAGATTATCGTCAATCCACAGACTTCCTGCATCCAACTTTACTGGCACCGGGGAAAACAGTCGTGTCAACAAATCTGGCTAATTCATCATCGCTGCTTCTGATAATATAACGCGAGTGATAAAAATATGCATATTAAAGAAGGAAATTGCACCCGTCAGCAGAACACGAGAGCTAAACAGGGAAAAAAACTATTCAAAGCCAAATTTTCAAATCTAGTTTTAATAGAACTGTGATTAAGACAGTTAAAACAGAAATACAGTTATCGGTGTTATGAAATGATATTTAAAGCTTTCGTGTATTTGACTTTCAAAATATACTTGTAAATGTATTTTATTATGACTGAATAAATGAATAAATATATTTTACATATCTTAAATGTTTAGTTGTTTACTTTTCTGTAATGACGCTAAAACATGTCTTAGACTACCAAAACGTTATGTTAAATCTAATTTGCACACTAAATGGCGCTTCACAAAATATTATACGAATTCATAAAATTCGGCTAATATTGTACGTGCTTATATATCAACAGGATATTTAAGAGGGAAAAGGGAAACTCCGCATTGTCGGAAAACCCACGTTCGCTCAATACAATTTTCTTGTTAATCGATATATATAGCCAAACCTGTTTTAAGCGGCCAGTCAAAGGGACAAAAGGGAGTGACCGCTTAATATAGGCAACCGCTAAATGAACATTAAATATATACCAAAAGGCAAGTTCGGTAATATAAAAACTGGCCGCTTAATCAGGTTAACCACTTAAAACAGGTGGCCGCTTATACAGGTTCAAATGTAAAACAGAATACATACCGAGATTTCCGACGATGGGACCCTCGTTGCTGAGTGGTTTTAGTCCATTATTTCTCTATTTGTTAGCCCCTCACCGCTGTTGGTTCGATTCCCGATATGAGTACATTTTTATTTGGATTTTTCATTATGGTGTGAGGAAGCTTTCCAGATGGCATGCGTTAGGTCGGTGGTTCTATCTGGGCGCCTTTGTACAAAGGCAGTCTTCTATCACCTGTAATTACTCTGAGTTGGCTATTTGACAAAAATAACCTCGCAACGAAGTTGAAACTCTAAAATAACAACAACAACAATTATAACTCAAGGGTAGAAACGCCGTCCTGCAAGTGAAATGCTTGCTTAATAATGGGGTAGTCAGTACTTCCTCTCGGCCACGGGGGCCCAGAATTGATGTCTTCACAAATATGTTGAAACAAAGTTCATGTAACAAAAATATGAAAGCGTCATTTACATGAGCGTATGCACTATAAAAGAATTAACACTTTTTCCAGATTCCGATAATGATTTTCTGAACCACACAAATTTCAACGATTAACCACCATTCGCTCTCTCCCTCCCCCCCCCTCTCTCTCTCTCTGCCTGTCTCTCTCTCTCTCTGTGCGTGTGTGTGCGCGCGTACGTATGCGCGTGTGTTTGTAATTCTTGCAGTGACACTGCTTTTAACTAGCTTCGAATACTTATATATATGGACAAAGCGGGCACAGGGTGCCTTGGTCAAGTGGAAGATATAAATGACAATGGAACTAAAATTTGAGAGAGTTCTATCCTCGATCGAGACGTACAATGCTGACACAACCCACAAACTGTCGAGACG
>CM037777.1:29464679-29514679 GCA_021229015.1 Solen grandis
ACTTTTGATAGTGTTGATATGAATAGAGAGGATGTAAGTGAGTTTGGAGAGAGGCAAGAATAATTGAGAGATGAGTTAGTTGTGAAGATATACTTGTAGTTATCATAACTTGCTTTACTTAAGTAGAATCACGCTCGTCAGGTCCTGTCCTGTCCTGTCCTGTCCTATATGCACGAGGACGCAGGGGTATTAATCACATTTAGTGATAGTTAGTTACCATAGTGACTGTTCTAGTGGTCAGGCCACATGGTTTTCCAGAAAACCTGTATCCACCAGGCTACAAACAAACTTTGGTGATGCACTGTACATCTATACCTAGTATGTCTTTGATTTATATTAATGTAACTATGTCTCTCTTTTTAGATTTGAGAAAGTGTCCTCAACACCAAATTGGGCAAAACTTCCTGGAGAAAGAGAGAAAAATTCAGATGGTGTGTAATTGTAACTTTTAACCCTATACCTTATATAGACTTGTTTTAAATGCATTGGCAAACAAAGCAGACCCAGATCAGACAGCTCTTGAAAGTTGTTAGTCCTCAGGTTAATGGTACTGACATAGCCCGCTTTCTTGGTGCTCAGTATATAAGAGTAGTTCTAGGACTGAATGGCCCGGTGTCAGGATAATGTGATCGGGTATGGTATCATACCATGTTTATAGCATGAAAGAAATGTAATAGGAAATTAGTGATTGTATGTCTATGAGTGTACAAACTGGTCTCTTACACTGTGTTAAGGTAGACAAGTGTTCATATGTCCGTGTGTTTGCAGATGAGACAGTGATGTTGAGGACCTGTTGCACAGTACGGTACCTACCTGACAAGCTCCGCCCACCTGGCCAAGGGAACGCTAGAGGTGAAACAATGTACAGACCTGAACAAGGAATACCCCCTAAAGGTAGTAGTGACTGTTTGACCAGTGGTCAGTTTCATCCTTTGCCACTCAGTTGTACTAGTTTACTCCATATCAGACCATAATAAATCCAGATCATGCTGAAAGAATTTTTATGCTGTGTTTTAGGGGCATATATATATTTTCAGTCTGTGTATCCGTCTGTCAGACCATTCATTCTTTTGTCCATGTTAGGCTTTCCCTTGCATTAAGCTTTTATTTCTTGGCTTCACATCTTCATGAAACTTGCATACATGTACATCATGCTATTTATCTTTATTACACATGCAATTTATGGCTGTGACCTATATTTCGCAGTTGGATAATATGGTAAAATTGGTTGTTCTGCCTCAGGGTTACCTCTTTGTTAAAGCATTTTTTCCATGAAGATGACTTCATATCATCATGAAACTTGATACAAATGTACATCAAGATATAAACTTGTAAAAATACAAGCAAATATATGGGTCTGACCATATGACAGCGGGGCATTAGTGTCTCAGAGACACTCTTCCTTTTTCCAATATGGTCTTCAAGGAATTTTGGACAGTCCCACCACTCTACAGCTTCATTACTTTGATAGCATCCTCTCTGGAAGCAGGAGGTATTGGTTCAATACCTGGCTATAGTACATGTACATCAGAGCTGTTGAAATTGGTGCAGGTATATTTTCCTTGACTGACACTCATAGAAGGAGCACTACATGTATTCCATGTTGGCATGACCCAAAATAAATGAAATAATGTCTGTTGGATATAAAATCAAGCAAACAAAATTGATACTTGTATTTGCTCAAGATTGAATAGCATGGTTAAGCTTGTCATGTCACTTCCCATCCAACACTTACCTGTGATGATTGCTTAAGTTTTCATTCATTTATAAAATAAAAAATGTCTTTAAATAAATGAAGTATAAAGATTTTAGTTTGATATTTAAATTTTGCAATTTTTTTTTTTTCAGAATAAAGTTAAGGCCCTTGAATTCCATCCATCAGCGCAGGTCGCCCTAACAGGTGGAATGAACAACACACTTGCCCTGTTTCAGGTCAGTTCCTTATTCATTGTGAATACTGAAGATTTCAAATATAGAAGTAATGGCCCCATGGTCAAGTGGTAGCCTACATGACTGTTGATCTAAAGGTTGTGGGTTTGAAACTCATTTTGATGATCGTGATTCTCTCATGCATGGCAGACAATAACTATGTGTTATGTATCAGGACAACCAAACACCATAATGGGTATAAAATGTTTTGTTGCACATGATACAAGCACATTCTACCGTTCCATATTGAAGTACCCGGGGAGTAGTTAGAGCATCTGCCTTGAGAGCTGGGGGGTTGCAAGTTTGATCCCCGGCTGTGGCATACCAGTGTCATAAATAGTGGTACGGGTATAGCTCCATTGTTTGGGTGCTCAGTGTATAAGGGTATTTCCAGGACTGGTTGGCCTGGTTTGATACATGTCTGTGGAGTGATACTACAGTGTGGCCTTCCACATCTGTCTCAATTAGACATTGTCTCAAAATAACTGAAATACTGTCTGCAGGACTTTAAACCCACCAAACAAACAAGCACACCCTAGCATTAGTAAAAAGAGACTTGTCTACAAATAAAAGTGCATACGTTTGTATAATACAGTAACAGTAACTCATGAGATAGATAATACTCAAGCATATCAGTGTTGTCTCCCTTAACATAATATATTATTCACCACAACCTCTGGAGGACTTTGTGGGTAGCGACGAAAGAAGGAGGAGACACCCAGCTGATGATGGAAATAGCCTCTCTCACGACTGATCTGATGACAATTAACAAAACAATTAGGAATAAATGTTATGATTGTTTCTGGACATCGTTTTGACTGTTTCATTATTTGAATATCATCATGTGATAAGTATCGTGGCAGGAAATGAATACTTAACAAGGAGGATATACATTTTTGTCCATATTTGTTTTGAGGGACATCTATAAGTGCGAGAGATGCTCCTTTATATGAAAACCATACATGCTATTTTAAGAATGTAACTTTTCCAGCTGATGAAATCATTTCAAAAGTAGCTACCTTGCGGTCTTTATTTTCTGTAAAATCTTCTTCTGTATGTGATTTTTCCCCTTTAGCTCATGAATGTTCATGTACAAATTTATGAATTCATGAATATTAAATGACTGAATTTTAAATGGTACAGGAAGCGATAGATTTTTCTTTGCCATTCAGACTGTGTAGAATCAGAGCTTCAATATTGTATGAGAAAACAGAGGAGACCTTTATCGGACACAGTTCCTAAAAGGAGCTGTCTGATCTGGGTTTACTATGTTTGCTAATACGTCAAAATGAGTCTATATGAAGAAAAGAATTAAAGGGATTCACTCCTTTACTTTGGGCTTATGTCATTCACATTCAGTACAGACTTGAATTACTTATTTACTTTCTTTGCTATGTGTAAACTAAACAGGTGGACGGAAAGACAAACCCGAAAATCCAGAGCATCTACATGGAAAATTTCCCGATCTATTGTGCCCATTTCACCAGGGACGGGCAGCAAGTGGTTTTGGGCTCCAAACACAAAAGTTTCAAGTATTTTGACATGATGTCAGGACAGGTGATCAATATCCCAGTCAAAGGTAGGTTAGATTCACATAGGTAGGTTAGATTCACATAGGTAGGTTAGATTCTCACAGACCTTGAGGATATAGATTCAAACAATGTGATCAAATAATGTAAATGTACAGGCTTCATGTAACAGAGTTATAGGGAGTGGTGTTGCTCTGATCCTCTCCAAAAACTTAACTTTCTCAATAGCAAAGTACTGGTCCAACCCAGGAACTGCCGAAAGGAATTTGTATAAGTTGTAAGAACTTGTTTCCCAATTGACGCTTAAATAAGCTTGAAACTAAACCAATCAGTCAGGTGAGAAATCAAAGACAGTCAATTGTATCTTTTTTCCTAATGATTTTGGGTGGACAAACAATACATATGCCCCTGTCAGTTAAAAGAATGGTACAGGGGAATTAAGAGTTACCCCTGTCTGCTATATTCAATTCACATTTATTTAGTTTATAAGTATAATATGGTCAAGTTTGATTTTGGTTTTAAATTCCACTTGCCCTGGCCAGTGAAAAATCAAAGCATCTCTTGATTTTACAGTCTTAGATTATGAAAGTGCAAGTGATAATTATAGGAATGTTACATCCCTGGCAGTGTCTAGTCTTCAACCCAAATTATAGAGTTGTACTATGCATGTACAAAGAAACTTTCAGATGAAGTTAATTTACTTTGTATGTATATTTTCCAGGGACAGAGGACAACTGTATGATGTTTTTTGAGGTGAGCCCAGATGGAAGATACCTTGTTTTCTTGGGGAAGTATGGCAGGATGCACTTCATATCGGCCAAGGTTAGTTGACCAAGGTGTTATTTTTTATGCCACTGGATTGATAGATCGGGTCATATTGTTTTTGGTTTGTCACAAATATTTAACTTTGACCATAACACAGAGGTCCTTCCACCTACAGCCTCCAAACTTCACAGGTGCATGTACCTTGATGAGCACTATATACCAGGTGACCTTGACCTTCAAATGACCTTGATCCCCAAGGTCTAAGGCCCCAAACAGTGGCATGGCATTCATTTGAACATAGTGCTTGTTATTAATTGAATGGTTGAACTGATTGATTGTTTTGTATTATTACTGATCAATTTTTCACTTAGCATCAAAACAACATTTTCACAGTTATATTTTTGCACATTTCCTAAAATATGGAGTGAATACTTACTGTATTAAGGTTTATCAAATGCTTTCTAAATTTCTTTCGAATGCTGGCTTTCGTTCAATGCACAGACATTACCTAAAACAGATAATTGAAAAGTTAACTTATATTGTAGTGTTATTCTACTGGTATGAAAATCATGCATGAATGAAAAAAAAAATGATAATCACTTGTCACAATATTTTTTGAAAATTTTATAAAAAAAAAATCTATTGTTCTGGGTGCCCAAGGGGTTAGAGCGTCTGATTTTTGGTGTGGGAGGTTGTTGGTTTAATCCCCCAACTGCAACCCTGACAGAAAAAGTCCAAGAGAACCGAAGTTAAAGTTGCTGGGCCTTAAAGGTCTTATCTAGCAGAAACCACAGCACCATACACAATACGCCGTATTGACATGGATTTAGGATATATTTTTTAATAAAATATTACCAAAGAAACGCAAATAAAACTGACTTCTTTTTAATAATTTTTGTTGTACACCTATCAATATATATATGTGTCATTTTAAACTATAATCTTGCAGTCAAAAGAATGGTTGTTTACCCTGACAATGAATGGAGAAGTTTCATCAATATCATTTACAAGTGATGGGTCAAAAATGTTTTCTTTTGGTGGTGAGTATGATAGTTTCTAAGAAATTTCTGTTGAAATATTTTTTACACATGGGTCCAATTAACGTGACACTGAGCTGCCTCAGAATGAATATGTATATCGGTTTTGAAAAGCTTTAATAAGCTGAAAAACAAATGCATGTGAACCTTGCTTTCAGTAGTTGCTTTTGTTGAACAACCTTCTGAAGCAGGGATATGCCTATTTTGGTGTCATTTTAAATGGCTCAGTGGTCTTAGTCTGCCTTGGAAACAGGTGGTTATGAGTTCAATTCCTGGTGTAGTATGCTTTAGTCAGTAGAAAAACACTGGTATAGGAACCTTGGCCCACTGTCAGGATATTTGACTGGGTGTGGTATCGTGCCACTTGTCTACTGCATGATACTGCAGTGGGCAGCACTATATCTGTCTCAAGTATTAAATATTAAAACAAAGTCCAAAAATGAGTGATGTGGAACATTGAATACAAGCAAACTGTTTTATGTTTGATGTTCATATTGTTTTGTATATGCGTGTAAAAACAGTGTACCTCAAGATACCTCATAACAGAAATGCAAATATAACCTATTTCTAAGAATGAATCAAAACATTTTAGTATAACACAGCTACAATAAGTTTGATGTATTTGATTTTTACATCCATTGGGAAACAACTTCTTACAGTTAATACCAATTCCTTCATGACGGTTCCTTTGTTGGACAGTACTTTGTGTCCTAGTAAGTCGGAAAAATTCCTTGCATCGGAAATCGAACCCACGATCGCCAGATCTTCAGCCAATTGAAACCACTGGCCATGGTCCAATATATTGTGATATACAAGTTTGAACTGCAATTTCAGTACTGTAGATGGCTGTATGAACATGCCTGACATTGCATCATATACCAGTGACATTCATTATGCCACACCTGTACATGATTTACCTGTATAAACATGACCATGTTTTCTTTGTATCCTCAGACCAGGGCCAGGTGTTTGTGTGGGATCTACAGACGCGCGACTGTGTACACAAGTTTATGGACGAGGGTTGTACACAAGGTACCAGTCTGGCCGTATCCCCGAACAACCAGTACCTGGCATGCGGGTGAGTGCATAGTTCATTTGGGTGGGGTACATGTATTTATTGGAGAAAGATAATTAGGATCTGGACTCTAATTTATCAGTCTATTGTTTGTACTTGGTCTCAGTCTTCAGAAATGCTATAAAATGATGTCTCTTTTCACTCTCTGAGTTCTAGAACCTGACGAAAGAAAAGAAACCTATTCTGTAACACTGGTGAATTAATTTGCATAAAATTTATAAAATAATTATTCTAGAATTGCACCATCTGTCGACTTTGAGATTTTACACCACTATTTTGTTATTTTAGTGTGTGTCAGATAGCTTGTATGAATTTCATTCCCTCACACCAAAGCGTATTTCATTTATAAGGTGTGTTTTCATTGGCCAATATTTTAGTCAAAGGCTTCTGTAAAACAACTTTTGATTGCCTATTTCCCCATGGTTTGATGATATAAAGTGAAATGTAGTAAATCAGCAAGGGGATTCCAGCGATGGGATTATACAAAATTCCAAAAACTCTTTCCAAAAAATTTCTCTGTTTTTTCCATATGAAAAGTTTGGTATAATGCAATATTGTAACCTGCAGGTCATCAACTGGTGTTGTGAACCTGTATGAGACTGACACCTGTCTAGCGAAGTTTGAGCCCCGGCCCCTCAAGGCCATTATGAACCTGATGTCCAGCTGCACTCTGGCCAAGTTCAACGCCACGTCTGAGATTCTCGCCATTGCCTCTAGAGATGAGGAAAAGGCTGTGAAACTGGTGAGTTGATCATATTTGGAGTGATATTTTGAGATATCTGTTCTTATTTTGGCTTGAAATCATACTGAAATATGCTCAATAAGAGAAAAAAGTAATACCTAAGTGTAATCTGTTATACATTAACTTTAAATCTCTTAACTAGACAAAGACAAGTTCTCACTTATTTAAGACAGATGTTTTTGGGGTTTTTTTTCAGACAGAATTATCTGTGAATTTTACTGATGGGGAATTTTTACTGTATTTCGGGAAAATATATTCTTGTTTATGTGGAGAATGGAACCAAATGTCAGCCTCAAATTTTCCATGTATAAAAGCCTGTCTGTCAACCCTATTGCAGGTTCATGTACCAAGCCAGAGTGTGTTCTCCAACTTCCCTGAGCGTATGGACAACAGTCTTAGGATCCCCGTCATTGCAGACTTCTCCGTCAATAGCGGCTACATGACTATAGGCACACATAAGGGCAGGGCTCTCTTGTACAGGTTGGTTTATTTTGACTGTAGGCACACATAAGGGCAGGGCTCTCTTGTACAGGTTGGTTTGATTGAACTTGACTGTAGGCACACATAAGGGCAGGGCTCTCTTGTACAGGTTGGTTTGATTTAACTTGACTGTAGGCACACATAACGGCAGGGCTCTCTTGTACAGGTTGGTTTGATTTAACTTGGCTGTTTATATCCTTTGACAACAACAGGGGACCTGTGTCACATAAAAAGTCATATTGATATTTTCAGGGAAGTCACTTTAAAATGATAAATTGATCACAGATTTTTGTGGAAAATGTGAAAACAATGATTTGTGTGTGTGTGTGTAATATGTGAAAACAATGACTTGGTTTGTGTGAAAAATTCGAAAAACCTTGAACAGGTTTTGTGTAAGAAATGTGATAATCATGACATTTTTTTTTTATTAAAAAATGCCACATTAAAAAACAAAATTCCAAGTCTCTGCTTTAATAATATTTATAGAAATTGTTTTATCTATTTCAGATTGAAACATTATGGGAACTACTAGATGCATTGGGAAGATGAAGAAGCTGATATTTTGCTGTTGAATTTTAATAAAAAAAAATGTTAAAATGAACCTTGGAATTTTTATTTTAATTCAAATCCTACTTATATACTGTAAAATCATATAAATTTTATTTTTGTGGGGTATTAATTTTTATTGTTTTTTATCCACAAAAATTTAAGCCCACAAAAATTTTTCATCTAGTAGACATTGTATCTTTCAGAATATGAATCAACGATTATATGCATCTGCAAAATTGTTTTAAATATGGATTCACCAAAAATTTAATGACAAAAAACCAACAAGATTGCCATTGCTTACCTGAGAAATATGGACTCCATTGCCTTTGTAGCTTAGTCAAACTGAATACATAATCCATGCAGAAGTACAGAAAGATTATCTAAATTGTACCTGTGGTCCAAATTTTAAGGGTCAAAGCCCTATATAAGCTTTATAAAATTAATTGACCCTTGGGATGTGACCAATTTGACCCCAGGGCCAAGATTTGAATAAACTTGCTTCAGATCATTGAGTTATGTTATATATTAAACATCTAAACTCCAGACCTTGTGGTTTCTGAAAAAAATTTTGACACCACCTGATTAAAAATGGTGATAAGGCCAAATTTACATGTCTGTGCATACCAAAATATCTACTCTCCAGATCTTGTGGTTTCTGACAAGAATATTTTTCAAGTTTTTCCCATATAAATCTATGTAAATTCAAGTGACCCTGGGGCGAGGTCATTATTGACCCCAGGGCAATGATTTGAACAAACTTGATAGAGACAGAGAGACAGTTTTCATATGCTGCATATGTCTATGATAGAGACCAGCTTGACCATGCTTCACCTAAACTCCAGGTCAAATGGTTTCTGACATTTTTCTCTCTAGTTTTTCCTAAATAAATCTGAGTAAAATCAAATGACTCCTGGAGCGGTGCCTCTTTTGACCCCAGGGTCATGATTCGAACAAACTACAGGCCCACTAGACAATGATTGTTCCTTCCCATTGGAACGTTCCTCGCTACTTGCCGGATGTAGGTTATAGTCAAAACGTATCCATCTATTCATCTACTGGTAAAAAATACCCAGGTTTAAATTATTTTTATGACCGTTTTTCAATTTTAAAATGCAATTAGTATGTTTAAATGTAATGTTCAGTATTAATGAATTTAACTTAATATCTTATCTCTAGGCCCTGCAGTTTGACAGAAGAAGATTGTCAAAAGTTTGCATTTTTAAAATCTATTTTTAGCCTTATGTGACCTACCTCTGTGAAAGGGGGGGGGGGGTATTTTGATTTTACGTAAAACTTTTTTTTCTTTTTTCTGGTGATCAAATTATTGTAGTTGCTAAGTTTTGATATTTTTTAGCTCACCTTTATCGTATTTTAGCGGGAAGGAACAATAATCGTCAGACGGTGAAACGGACTATTCTGTAATACACTTTTCGATTGTGCAGATATTTACATACGTTCGGCCCGAAACCGGTCTCAATGTAAATCTTAGAAAAGTGTATTGATAGAAAAATATACATTTATCAAAGAAACTGTCAATGAGTCCGGATACTTTATCAAAACCCCACGAAGATGCGGAAACGATGATGCGCAACCTTTTTCCCTAAGTATAGGTATTTTCTACCAATGAAAATCTATCAAATATTCATTTGGTCTTATCTTACGTCATCATCCGTTAATAGGTCAAACGTGAGGTTGCTACGCAAAAAAAAAAATAAAAAAAAATAAAAAAATGAAAAAAAAAATAAAAAAAAATGAATTGATAAATAAAAAATACAATGATGATATATTTAAATTTAAGTCCTGTGACACAATTAGCTAACAAACGACATTACGGAGGCATTAATTAACTCTTTGTGGTTCACCAGGAAATAAGTTCGGCGCAACAATGCCCTCTTGATATTAAATAAATCCCAAAGAAAATGGACTTCGTTTCTTTCATCTAAGTACTGTCTGTTGTGAACGATGACTAATCGTAAGAATACAGCGGAAGTAACGTATTGCCACTTTTAGTAAAACAATGGGCTTTTAACTTCCACTTTCTGAGGGAGCATCAAACATTACAGAGCCCTTCTGCTAGGACCACCAAGCCGAACGTACGTTACCTTCTGATTATTCCCTATTTATTTGTCTACACAGTACATGTAAATATGTATTTAGTGTATTCATTATTTGTCATCACTCGCTTTAATATTTTTTTAATAAATCGAATCATTTTGTCTTAATTTCATTAGCCGTTTGCTTTAGAACAATCATCATCATCATCATCATCATTTTTGTTCTTGTAAAATACTGTTCATATTTTATTACTGCTGCCACGCTCGATGTTTTCTTACTCAGTTTGCCTTTTTTGTTTCTCCCAGCACCTGTATTTGATACCAACCATCCCTTGAAGATGTCCGCAGCCGAGTTATCCCTTGCAGTTTTCTTATTATGGTATACATGTCAAGGTATGTTGATAATCTCGCTTATCAAATCGCCAATGTATCTTATTACTCAGAATTATTTTTCCTTTTTTTTTTTTTTTTTTTTTTAAATTTCATTTCGAATAGTGTTCCTAACGGTAATAAATTATTTCGAACTACCTTTAGCGGCATGAAATGAAATTAACATGGTAACAACGTGAAATAAATATTAAACTTAATTATTTGAAAGATAATACGTGTATTTGCAATTTGCCGTAGAAAATACAAACCGTTCTCTTGTGGCTCCGATACTTTCATTGTGCATCAAAGAGAAGCGTTTTGTTAAAATAACTTTATATTTTTTATCCAGGTCTCTTTAATACTATATTCAGAGACCCTGATTATTAAAAAACTGTAATCAGAATACTTTATTAAAATTTCGCGAATACGAAGTATATGTGTCAGCACAACAAACAATGGTGCGTAACTTTTTTCTGTTAGTATAGAAATATCTACCAATGAAAATCGTTAAAATACTCATTCGGCACTGCTTACGACATCATTTCTAAGCAGAAAAAAAAAAAAGAAAAAAAAAAAGAAAAAAAAAAAAGGAAAAGAAATAATAATAAAAAAGCGGCGTTGACGGGGATGAAAATAAACACGATATAACGTATGTAAATGTGCAATTTGTCATGGGATCATTTATTTTGAAGACATGTCCCAAGCATCGTGAGTGAATGTGAATGAAGCGAGCAATAATACACTGCAGATATTTATAAGGTTCTGTCCGAACTGTGAATCCAAAAAAAATGTACATCTACGAAAATTGTTAAGATAAAACAACTCCAAAAGCATTGGAGGATTACCTTTGATTTAGAAATGTTTGAACCTCTGATGTTACATTTACGCACTTTACGGCTGGGAAAGCCCATAGACCGCTTTGGACCCTGGTGGGAAACTGGCAACAGCCTATTTAGGACTCGCGGGCTTCAGTTAAATTTTGTAGAATATAGAGAATGAAATTAAAATGTGGACTGCATTGGAGTGTTTTTAATATAAATAATTCAAGGCATTTTCAATGAGATGAATGAATATCACAAATCAGATACATTAATAAGGACCATATTGCTTAGTACAACTATGAAAGTTCTTGTCACGGTACTAAGATGTGTCATTATTTAAGCCTTTTTTTAAATAAAAGCATTTGGAAGACCTTGTCCATTTCTTCTAACGGATGCCGAGTTGATATATTGAAATATGAGGAGAGTTATATGCTGTGGGAAAAAGGAAGGACAATTTCTATGTCAGAAATCTGCCTTTCTCGGAAATATTTAAAACTTAATTTTGAATATTGGTTTTAGAGGTGAAGAATTTTGAAAATACATATAATTATACTGCTTACTGCATTCGAATGAGATCGAATAGGATGTATTTTTTCGGCTCTAATCTCACCTTTGACCTAATGACCTAAACCGAATGATGACGCAAAACACGACGGCATGGATATTTGAATGATTTTCAGAAAATTGGTAGAAAATGCCTTTACAAAGGGAACTAAGTTACGCACCATTGCTTGTTGATCTGATATTTGGGAAAATGTATGCTTCATATTCACGAAGTAAATAAAGTTTTCTGACTCTTCCAATCTCGTTGATAAACGTATAGCTGTTTTATAATAATAATAATAAAAAATAAAAACACTTCTCTTAGATTAGTCCTATGAATATTCCGTCGCTTTGTGATGTTGTTTAAGTAATGGCTAAGCGACACAGAAAGGAAATATCACAAAGCGATGGCATATATAACTGCTCTCTTAGAAGTACATTGAGACCTGTTACGGACCGAGCGTTATTTATAAGTATCTGTACAAAGCCTATTAGGATCACTGACAAACAATATTGACTCCACAGTATTCAACGCTTCTCAGATAATAATTCATGCATCGTCATCATATGACCATTCTTATCAAATACATTCTCAATTTACTTTAATCCCAATCAGCGCCGCATATCTTTTTAAAAAAACATTTCTAGAGTATGCACAGTTTGCTTTCATGGGTTTAACAACCCACCGACAGTATTCAAGTCATTTAGGAACCTTTGTCTGCATGAGACTAGATATTGTCGTAAATATAAAGAACCGTATGTATCGCATACAAGCTCGTCGTACAATTTTGTACCACAACCGGATTTTCAATGAGTCATGTTATCTGGTGAACTCTTTCTTGAAGACCTGCCGGGCCATTAAATTCCTGTTCGTAATCCAGTCGCCAATACGTACCTTTATTGTTTATTTCCTAAGTTCATGCCAATAGCCAGTTGATCGTATCTCTACTTTCGTAAATGGAATTAGTTTCCTTTTCTGTTAATACCATTATATCAGTTTCCACGAACACTTCAAGCTCTTCTCTCCCTTTCTCTTAAATTTCCATGAACACGTCAAGCCCTTGACTCACTCTCTCTCCCCCCCCCCCCCCTCTCTCTCTCTCTCTCTCTGGCTGTACATATCACATATAGAACCCACATGCCCATTATATTTCTGATACAAACGCAGATTGTCACGTTACCGTAGACAAAGTCTCATTTTAAAATATAATGTTTATTTCTGGTTGTGATTTTACAGATAGTTTCTTCAGCAATAATACGCTTTGCCTCCAGTTTTCTCATCGTTTAAGGGTATAATATAATTTTCCCTTTTTTATGCTTAAATGTTGCGAACGTGCGTAACGCTAGCTATGCCCCCGATGAAACATTTCAATAAACTTCATCAGATGTTTAACTTGGGTAATGTAATAATTAAATCAGTATCAGACATTCAAATTAAACCTCTCTGACAGGTTGCAAACCATAAATCTTTGTTATTGTTTTGTTAAATGCTCCCGATTTGACGTCAACGTTGCATTCTTAGCGTCAAGAGCTTGCAATATAAATATAGCATGTGCATTTGTTTAATTGTGAAATCCATGTTTTACTTGACAAATAGCTTGAACATATTGACACGCAATTAAATTGTCTACTTGCATTAATGTAACTGAGATACTTAGTTCTATGCTAAAAGAAGCAATAATGAACTTAACTGAAATTGTTGCAAAGGGTTGACAAAACAAATGTCACATGGTACATGTGTAGAAATAAAAGTCCCGTGTAGCATTATAAATGTTACCGTGATGGAAGTTCCATATGAATAAGGCACGCATGTGTACGCACCCTTAAGGAAGGGTTTAGGGGTGTTTTATGGCTTGGTTTGGGTTAAGGCGAGGATAAGCGGCTATGAGACGTTTTCTGAGCTTCTTGGTATAAACAAACTTTCATTAGGCTTACCTGCATAACACTGGACCTGTTATCAAATCAAATTTCGTAGTAGTTTTAAAAAAGTTTTAAGTACACTATATACTACTAAAGGTTTGCTAAGGTTCACTTATTGTTCATTGTATTGCCAAAATTAATGGAACTGTTACAGACTTCAGAAAATGACCGCTCGTTTACTAATCTTGTAGGCGCATCCATCACAAATGAAGCTTATTCGGATTGCTTCTTTTTAATATATAATAAAAAAAAACAGAACTACTTTGACATTATTTAGAAGATGTAACATACATTTATTATCAGGTGTAACAGCGGCTTGCTCCAACTGTGTTAGATGTGCCTTTGGGCAACACTGTGAGGAGTGCCAGTCCGGGTTTTATCTGGAAGGCTGGGATTGCAAGAAATGTCCGCCTGGCTGCAAGCGTTGCAGCTATGGCAGTAGATGTACAGAATGCAACGCCGGTCGTTTTGGAATGACGTGCGAGAAAGAATGCTTCAACTGTGCAAACAACGTTTGTGACATTTACAGCGGCAGCTGTAAGATTGGATGTAACACCGCATTTGTTCCTGTAAAACAAGTTGACGGCTTTCGATGCCATATTTGTAGAGAAAATTGTATAAGGTGCAATCCGAGAAATAATCTTGAATGCCACTTGTGCAGGAAGGGATACTGGGGAAGCTTCTGCCAACACAAATGTCTTCCCAGTTGTCTAGAATCATCTTGTAGGAAGCATGATGGAAAATGTGATAAAGGGTGCAAGGAAGGATTTTATGCGGAAAACGGTGATTTATCTAAACGCGGATGCAATAAATGCCATGAAAATTGCTTAAAATGCAGAGCAAGGAATGAATGCTATCAATGTAAAATTGGCTTTTGGGGTCAAAATTGTGAAGCAAAATGTGGAGAAAAATGTTTATCTCATGAATGTAACAAGTTAACCGGCAAATGCAATAATAAATGCAAAATCGGACATTTTCTAGAGAGCAATGACAATTGTGCCCCGTGTCCAAGTTTGTGTGACATTTGCTTTTCTAAAGACATTGTGACACTTGTCAGTCCGGCAGGTATGGTGACAGATGTGATAAACAGTGTAGTCCCGGATGCAAAACATGTGTGAAAACAGCAACCACATGCACGGAATGTCACTCTGGCTTGACATTGTTTAATTTCACCTGCACCAATATGAAACATGTATGTCCTCATGGGGAATATCTATCAGCTAATGGCTTTTGTCAAAGTTGTCAGCCGAGTTGTTTAAAATGTTCTCCTACCCAGTGTCTAAAATGTTGGGATAATTACATTATGGACATTTCCGGTGTTTGCCACGCATGCCCAGAAAATTGCACAGTTGAAATGTGTAAAAATGGAGAATGCAAACATCAGCATGACACATCAAGAGATCATAAAGGTGAGTATGGGTTTTACATGTTGGAATGGTTTCTCTGGTTTTTGAGCTATCCCTATTGCAAAATATTGCAGGAAGTTTGAAAATGAAATGTAAAAGTAATAATTGCATCATTATGTTCAATTAAGGAGTGAACTTGTACGTTTTCTTTAATCGGCCTATAAAAAATACATATATTAATGCTTCTAAATTTTTATATCTTAGAACTGACGTCTCACTAACCTAGTCTCCTTAGTTTCAGTTTTCATTATACTTATTACATTTTAATAACACCCAGTCTTAATAACACATAGTATGATGCAATCAGAAAAAGAAAGGGAAAAACACGTGACTAAGTGTAGAATACATCCAAATTTCAATATCACGTGTTTTTTTTATATTTCTATTCATAGAGGCGGGCGACCAACAGACAAGAACTGGCGCCATCGTGGGAGGCGTAATTGGGAGTATCTTTGCTGTCATTATTGTTGTCATATCTGCCGTATGCCTTATCAAGAAAAGGTAAAGACGCACCCATAAATATTGTTTACTATTTATGAATACAATTTTATGCATACGTGAACAGTTTTAACCTTGTCCTTATACATATTTTATAAAGTTCTGCCACTATATGAAGTGAATTTATGGTTTACTAGTTTATGTTCAAATAACCAAAAGTACGTCAACGGATGCAGATAAAATCTGTATTTCACATATTTTCCATACTGTCCTAACAATTACTTCCTAATGGATTTCCTTGCGTTTGTATAAATCAGTTCACCTAAACTGCTACATGAATAAACTCCATAATGAGTTTGTTGTTCTTTTTCCAGACGCGGAGAGAATGAATCTGGAGCTCAAAACGAAGACAGGTGGATATGCCTGAACCATTTCACCTCATGTCTTACTTCAGGTTCTTTAACATTTTTTTTGTAAATTTGTAAAAATTGAATCAGTACCTGGGATTAAATGCATTTCATTACTTTAATCACTGGATTTATTTTTATAATGCATCAAATCAATGTTAAATGACCTCTTGAAAACTGAGCTTGACGGAGAAGACTGCGTAATTTATCTTTGGAATATATCTTTCTTTCTCATAGTAAAAATGATACAAATGTTCGGTCATGTGGATTGAAAACATTAAATAGTTCTTTTCTTGTAGCAATATTTACATGGAATGATCCGAAATTCAAAGTTCTTTTGATAACATTTACAGGTGTAAGGAAATAAAAATATACTTATGGTTATTCTGATGTTATTTTCATTATTGTATATTTCAGTGACTGTACGAACCACTATTTACGAGACTCTGCGGAGAGGGAAAACACAAACGTTGCCATACGCAACGGTTCGTGTCCAGCAGAAATGATGCGTTTTCAAGATGCCGCAATGAAACTGGAAAGCCGACCGACAACGTTTTCTTTTGCTAAAACGTACGCTTATTTGGTCCACTTATTTGGTCGTTAAACATGACCCGCGTAACTGGAAGTTACATGCTAATGAAGACCTTTATTTTCTCTATTTGTGCTTGAGAAAATTAGATGCTATGTCGTGCAATGGCGCATTTATAGTAAAACCATAAGACTAGATAATAGTGCATGCTTTTAAATGCAATGTATATTTTTTATTTGGTGAAAGGAAAAATAAAGTTTTCTTTTCTACAAGCCGCTATAGTTTATTCTCATATACACATGTAAAGTATGAATGCTACTTCTCTGGCAAAAAAGAAAAAAAAGAATACAGCATAAATGACAAAAAACAACAACAACAACATACAGACATGAAAAAATAGATTTCTATGACTACGACTTACATTTTTTGCTGGAATTAATAAGCATTCGAATTCCTAAGTTATTTTAACATCATATCCATAATCTATCATAGTCTAATATTAATCTTGACCAACAACCTCAATAACCACTAGAAAAATAATAATACTTATAATAAAAATATTTATTTACCGAAGATAACTCAGTAAGTTTACATTGCAAGTAAAACTTCTTTATAAATGCCAATGTTCTATTCAATGGTGATTAAAAAAGACTTAAGATCTTATTAGAAATAATTTTGCATATTAATGCAGATCTTGATAGTAATGATGAGAATGGTGTAAAAGAATGATGATGAGGATGATTTGTCTGGTTATATATTGAAAATAGTTCTTTCAGAGCAGAAACCCAATATTGACACCAAGAAACAAAGCGTAATTTTAGCAAATCATATAGAGCCTTACTAGACCACATTTCTACAAAGGTGATGTTAATGGATTATGAGGACATGCTTAAATCCAAAGAAAGTCTCTGTATTGGAAAATAAAATAAATTTTATATAGAATAAGTGCATTACTAGCGTAATGAGTCAATGCATTTAAGCATAAAAATTAGTAAAGTGGTGAACAGTGGTATTGAGGATTTTCTCGTATCGCGGTAATCTCTTTTTGTTAGGAAGACTTTACCGATCGTAATCTAGAAACACCACTTTGTTAACAGAAAGTTGCGATTTTTATTGAAATAAATAAAGGAAATGGTTTGAAAAACTTAAATTGCTTACAGTAAACGGTTCCCTACTAATGTGTGTCTGCTTATTATCCCATGTCCGCCAATAATCAATTTTAACGGACTTGACATTTGCTAGAACGTCGTCTGCTGCATTGTTTTTTATGAATAATAATTGTTTTGATCATGTAGCTACACCTGTAGGTCTAGCCAGCAGTCTTTTTAAGAAATACCGCGATACCAAAGAATCATGAGATTTTCTATGTAGGCCACCCATGTTGGAAATAACATGTTTTAAAAAGGTTGAAATTTCTTTTCGTATTATGGTACAGCGGTGGAATGAAACAGACAGAAGATAAGATTTCACTGATATTCTATTTTCATTCCAGTCTTTAGTACTGAGATACGATGGATCTTTATCCTATAATTAAGTATTATAATTCAAATTACATCTTTGCGTGGCTTACAAGTAATTAAATGTCTGTAAAAATACAAAGCAAAAAATCAAAGTAGTCCAGTGGTAAAGTTCATTTACCCCGGACCCGAAGGTTATGTATGACACATTTGTTAGCAAATTACTTCTTTACTATTCCAAGGTGCAAAAGTACTTGCCCTTGCTACAATCCAACTAATGGAATAATATCGTATCTCAATCGACATAAAGACAATGATTTGAATTTCCTCTGATCATTTCATAGAACCAAAGCTCTTTTTAAATCTATTGATTTTCCACAAATAATTATATATCAGAAAATGAAACAATGTATAAATAAAAAACTTATTCTGTTTCTTTTGAACGAAAAACGATTGTATTTTTTTATCAATATCATTTCTTATATATTTTTAGATATGAATGTTTGAAAATAAAAGTATAATTTACTAACAAACATACAAAGAATTTATTTTATGTAACAATCAAAACAAAATGGAACAACATTAAATTCCATCTAAAGTAGTTATTGATCAGTTGATATTTAAGGACCATTCAAGCGAAGTCTTTTACCATAAGAACGTTAAAATTTTATCAAAAACATTTGGATATCATTTGGGATCATTCTTATTAGAATTATTTCTAAATTACATTTTGTTAGATTTACGAAATGTTTCAGTGAATCTTGAACGTTTGAAGTGTTTTATTCTCCTTAGAAATGTTATTAGCCACAGCCAGTTTTCTACCATCTCTCGAAATACAGACAGTGTAAGGATACTTCATTGACTCCAGTGTATGTGAATCTATCACCTCCCCCGCCTGTGATATCTTTTCACAATACTGTTTGTATCTCGACTACATACAAATATACACCCACTATCACTGACGGCTACACCCCGTGGGTCCTTTATCCTGTCATCCCTGACAACCACCTCGGTTCCATAATGGGTGTCATAAACACGTACGGTGTTATCACCCCGTACTGTCAGGACCAGCTTACCACTGTCTGGTATATAGACACACCTAGTGTCACCCATATCATAATATATATCTGGGAATTCAGCATTAACATCAATCACTTCTCCATTCTCCGATACCAAACAGGCCGGTTTGTTTCCACCATATGTCCCAACAACATACTTACCTTTACCTGCAAGGGAAATAGAGGAGCATGGTACAATTGTGCTGACAGTCGATGTTCTCTGTAGTGTGTTGTCAGCGGTGATGCTATACAGGCCTATAGTTTTGTTATTAACTTCTGCTACCGCAATGGTATCATCAGCATGAGACACTACACCACCCGGGCGTTTATCAAGGGATGTCTTATTAAGCAGTTTATTCTTATCATCAAACACTAGGTAGTTTATCAAACTATTATCGACAGCAATCAGTCTTCCATCAGACAGGTAAGTCATTCCTGAAGTCAATGGAAACTTTTCATCACTCTCAGATTTAACAATTTCTGTAGTCTCAATGAGCTCCAGGTTGCCACACCTGTAATCAGGGATCTTCTCAACACCCATCACTGATGTCGCTTCATTCAGTTTCATGAGGTCCTCATCAAGGTCAAGCATCTTCTGAATCAGATCAGACGAGGAAAGACTTAAATCTGTGATTTCAATTTCTACTTGTTTCCTTTTCATTTCATTCTCGTGTTCTTCCAGTTGTTGCGACATCTTTTGTGCTGTAATAAAAATTTGTGTTGACGATCCGTGTTGTAACAACGCCTCTTGAGTAACCAGAGTGTCTTCAAGAGAGGAAATAATATTCTCGCACAAAACAATGTTTGTTTGATATTCTTCAATTTTCTTCTTTAGGAAGGTTTCATTATGTACTTTTGCCTTTTGTTTCAGCTTATCAAATAGTGTTATCATTTTCTGCTTTACCCTCTCGATTTCCTGGATAACATTATCTCCTTGTTCGACTAGTTTTGATTCCTGATTCCTACAAAAAGCTGCTATAGATTTCATTTTGTCTTGAAATTTGATTGCTTCATTTTTCACTTTATTCATGCTTTGCTTGACAGTCTGATCTGGAAACTCATTGATTTCTTTGAATTCCTTACAGTCACTGTGTGTGATGATGACACATGTGCTGCAACACAGCGCGTTGTTGTGTTTTATACATACAAACTTTAGACGCTTCGAGTGGACCTCGCACATTTCATATTGTCGAACTCTCATTGAATATGTCTTACCAGATATCGAATCTTTAATGCTTACAGGAATATGTTTTCTTGAAGCGGCAAATCTCTTATGATAGGTGGAACAATCATCACACAGATACTCATTGCAATCTGGGCAGTAGATGGTAGCCTCGTAAGAATTTCCAGACTGATCACATGGTTGACATTTAACTTGAGTGTTACGCGCTTTTCCATCTTTTTCTAAGACAGCATCCACTACCGAAATTAGTGCATAATTTGCTGGAAGGGACTTAACCCATTTATCTATATTTGATTCTTGTTCATCTATCGGCGTTGATTCTCTGCATACCGGGCACTCGATTCCATATTTCAGTAGTCCGTCTTTATTCAGTTTTTCCAGATATGTCTTTATGCACAACTCACAAAATGTATGTGAACAACCGAGCAGCTTAGGGTTCTGGTACGTTTCTATGCAAATTGCGCAAGTAAGATCAAGGTCACAATTTATGTTTGTTGCTTTCGTCTCAATTGTAGCCCCCTTTTCAGCCATTTTTTTCATTTCACATCTGAATGAAATGAATATATCAATTACATTACCTCTTTTAAAACCAATAAGATTGTTTCACAGTTTTGTTTGCAAGAACATTATTGTTAGCTGATTTATAATATTCTGTTTTTTTTTTTTTTATATGGTTATACAATTAGCAAGACGATTTACAGGAAGAATTTTCAGTTTTGAAATGTGTTAAGATGCATAAAACAGTAAGAACCCTTAAATATTTGAACATGGTTATTTTACATGGATACCTAGATTTATACGTTTAAAGCGCGGTATAAAGAGTTTATAATAAAAACATTATAGTTTAATTATAGGCAATACTTTGGGGGGAAATCCTAGTTTCACTTGATTTAAATAGATATTGTTCCATCTTGATTTTTAATGTCAATGTATAAATGAATAAATATAGTAAAACATAGCCAGGCGAAAATCGAGATGATTGTTGACACCAACCTGATATCAATTTGTAAATAAGAGTTGACAATAAATTTCAAATACTTTAAGCAGCAAAACAATCATGTTTTATAACAAATAAAGAAAAAGGCTTGTTTTTTAAGAAAACACATAATGTTAAAGTAATGATACAGTTTTCAGTTCTTATAAGGTTTGTGAAGAACATGTACCTTGACAAATCACTAACGACATTTTTAAGAAATTGGTAACATATGACAATTTTTAAATTTTTATAGCAAGAAGTTATATATCTGAAATGCATAACGATTTTTGACAGTGAATAAATTAAGAAGAACGGATGAATGGCCAGAAAACAAATGTGGGCAGGGTGTGTGTGTGTGTGTGTGTGTGTGTGTGCGGGGGGAGTATTAATATTTGGTACGGGAGACAACAAACTCGAAGTTTTGATGATTTTAATTCACGATTATCTCCCTTCCTTTTACTATGGATTATACAAATAATATTTAAAGTATAATTTGATAATATAATGGTTGTCTATAATTACGCATGAATGTGTTTATTTGTTACTTTGTACAGGCAGAGGGTTGCAATTAGCATATCATTTTAATCATGTCAAGTAATTTAATCAGTAGTTTCATGATTCTTCTTTTCAAAAAATACATATAGTTTACTTTCGTTTTCAGAATACTTTTAAAGAAATGTACAAAAAGCACATATTCATCTTAAAAAGTGTTTCTTGATAAAACATGATAAAGTTACATACATTTTTTCTAAAGAAATGTATTAAAATATCAGCTTTTGGGGTAAAAGTTCTGAACCGAAAGTGGGAACAAAAAATAAAAAACTACTCTGTTGAACTCATTTAAGTTAATACCTTACACTAAGTAGCGTAAATTGTACTCACCAAAATAATCAACTCAAAAGGTGAAAAGGAAACTCCTCATATTGATTAAAAGTAAAAGTAATTTGTATATAGAATTTTATGCTTTTGAGAATTTATTTTACCTGTATTGATCATTCTGAACACCTTCCGCCTATATACAAAATAAAAGGGCGAAGTGCTCCGAATGCTGCATCGACATGTATTGACATGTGCAATACAAGAGCACCTACGCCATACTTCGCGAGTCAGTCTTGTTCTAAACTTTAAGAATGGTTAACTAATTAACATAGTATGTCTATACCTTAAGACAATTACATCTGATACGAGTATATTGTTGGCAGAAATGTTCGTAATTAATTTAACACTTATATATCATCAAGACATATTATAATGATAGATGAATAACCATGTAAATAAATCGATTTCCTGATAATGATTTTTATGTTTGGATGATTATAATATATGTGGAAGCGTTTCGACATTTCCTTCAATTTAATCAGTATTGTTGGTTTTCATTTTACCGTTGACGCGACAATAATTCTGTCATATAGTGACCATGCAGAGGAGTGAGACCCATGTGTTCAGAGGTACTAGTTTGAACCGCCGACCTACTGTAAATCAGCTTCTACTCATGAGAAACCCAAGTGCCAAGACCGAGACTCAAATACACAGACACGGCGAGAAGATAAGAGAGAAAGAAAAAAAAAGGAGAAAAAATTGTAGCACTACGCCACGGATGACTCACGTACACTCACTGAGACATATTGGAAAAAAACAACAACAGGATTACACTTGGAATATCTAGTCGACCCACCGAAATGAAGATGACAAATAGCACTATTTATCGTTCCCAATGCTGTATTGAAATGTATGTCATATTCGTGGTCATATATCGTTCTAAACATCGTTCTAAACTTTAAGAATGGTTAGCTACATGTATTTAACTTTTCTCCACTGTTATGATAAGGCTATACATTAAAATGACTTCATGTACATCCGATACGAGTATAATGTTAGCAGAAAAGTTTGTAATTAATTAACACTTTTTTTAGATCTACAGAATCAAACCATATTAAAAAGTTTATCGATCGTTGTTAAATAAACAACCATGTGAATAAATTGTGTTCCTTATTATGATGATATCAAAATTGCATAAATTGCAATTTTATTTATTATTCTTTAGTTATATTGCCTGAATATAACCGTTAATGATTGATAATTTATTTTGTTAGAAAATAAAAAAGTATCTCAGAATCTTTCAATTCATCTTAAATAAGTCATTCATAAGCTACATTATTTATCCTATTATTCACAGTTCAAATTAAGTGTATAGACTATAGAATACCTGGTGGAAGTTTTGAAAACCGAGGTAATAGTTGTCTACAAACTGCACTCGGAATTTTTTATACTACGCTTATCTAACATTTTGTACTGGCCTTAACTGATCAGGCTTGCATGCTTGCGGAGATCAGGCTAATACTTATAACGTATTTCTTTCCTCATCAATATACAAAGCTATAGAGCTCTTATCTAATAAATTGTCTATTTTAATAAGATAAATCCCATTTGATTGAAATACGACACACACCTGACATATCTTATGTGAGAGTGGATATTGACAAAACAATTTACAGTTCTGTTCTTTATTGCTGGTTAACTTACTTGTAACATCAAAATGTTCTTCTATTGATTGAAATGATCACCGATATTTGTCAATTTTATTAATAATATGAACAATAACTGTTGAATATAGATAACATGGAAATTGTCACGGTATTACTTAAATTGTTTAAAATTTACTCGAGAAAATGTCTTGTCGCTAGTGACGCATAAAATGAGGCATACCGTTAATAGTTAAAATTGATACATCTAAGACTCACAATTTATTTTCTTATTTATTTCGGATGTTTTCAAACTTTTTCCATTATTTGTTGTGTTGCTTGGTACTCAGAGTCTACTTTCAAGCTAGTGCTCGTTCAGCTGACTTTGTCACCTGCTCATTAGGTATATTCATAAGTACAGTATGAGCAGCCGAGACATATGGTACAAGGAAGTCATTTGCTTGGCCCGAATAACCCTCGCAGATACTCATTTACACCTAAGTAGTATATTGTTGAGTCAGGTGGTTATGGTGTTATTGATGATAAAATATTAATTATTTTTATTAATCATTAAAACTCGATACTTCGAAGAATTAAGTTTTCACAACGAAGCCTAAGATTATTAAAATATTGCCTCATAAAACATGGCGGATATTGACTTTTTAATTTCCTTTTTAATTTCCTTTCTATCTTTTGTTATTTGCCTGAAATTTTAAAGTTTTATTTCTAATTTCATGAAGTAGTTTTCTTTTATTATTTCATTTCTAGAAAGTCATGATCATTCAACAGTTTTATAAAAAAAAGTCTGTTGAAGTATGATCTATAGTGTATAAATTATCTAGACGACATTTAAGCACGTTGACATTATATTTGTATTAAATGATACATTGAATCCTTTTGAGGTTAGCAGTCGGAAAGCCCTCTCGTTTGTAAATATGAACATTACACTGTTTAAATGTTTCCTTTTTACAATTTAAAGTCATTGTGATTTTTTTCCGACGAAGACTGAAAAGCCGAAAGTGGAAGGATTTTTAAGCTCCCATATAACACTGTCGAATATTTTATTTCTCCACATATTCATTCAACTTGATATTCTCTTACTTCAACCGATTGTTTCATGGAACTGATCAATATGACTCAATGCATTATTTACTAACGCACGTCGGCAATGCAGGTTATGCACTAAGCAAGTTACGACATATTAGATTTAACTGAATAATTTAATTGAGTCATCACCAGAAAGTAATTTGTATACCTCATGTTGTTTGTAGTGTGCGACATTTTCTTACTAGCGGATTTTTTTTTTCAGAAAAAAATCTTTAATACACATAAAAAACTTATTTGCATCATCTCTGTCTGTCCTTATGTGATTACTTTGGTATAGCACTCGTGAGTTGGAAAAATGCTATTGTTGAGTACATTGATTATTTTACATTATATCTGATTACTTTAAATAGATATATCATATACCCTTCACGTAATTCGAGATATACGCACTCCTACATATATCATTCTTGTACAAGGACAGACCGAATAACTAAGCTTTGATTCTTTTCGTCATTCATGCATTGAGCCCTTAATAATGAACATTGAAACTGAAGCTGTTGCTTACTGGTATATTTATAAACAATATCTTAATTACCTTGAATAATAATAATACATTGAATGAATAGTAATAACACATTGATAAATCAATTAACACGTTACGTGTGCGGACCCAGCAATACATCTTCGAGAGGATCCAGGCTCTAGTAATGGGGCGGATGGAAAGGAACTCATATAATGACTCGCTTTCTCTCTTTTTTAGTATTAAGGCTGGTGGCGAAACAGAAATCCGTTGCCAATTTTAAAGTTGAAAAATTATTTTATGTGAAAATAATCACGTGGCTATTCAACAGATGACATGCAAAGCTTGTTGATAGAAACGTAAACTGCACCGTGGTAGGTTTATGGATCAGTCACAACAGCATCTTCTGTAGCAAGGGGCTTCCGTGGCTGAGCGGGTGAAGTCGCTGATTTTAACACTTACTCAGCCCCTCACCGCGTGGGTTCGATTTCCGGCAGGGTCATTTGGTTTTTAGGTGAGGAAGCCTTCCAGCTTGCTTGTGGTAGATCGGTGGTTGTACCCGGATGCCTCCGTACATTCGGGATCTTCCTCCACCTGTAATTAGCTGGACGTCGCTATATAACTAAAATACTGTCGAAGCGAAGGAAAACTCAAATAGTCAACACAGACTGGGGGTAATGACCGTGGTATTCTTGTTAAACATTATTTTTAACATAAGATATACACTAGCAATGGCGTTTTGGTTTATGTCAACATTTTCATACCTGGTTTTGCAAGAATTTTTTACGCACGCTTCCCAAGGTGATGTGGTGCTATAAAGGTCTCTCGC
Organism: Solen grandis; assembly: GCA_021229015.1. Taxonomy (NCBI): domain Eukaryota; kingdom Metazoa; phylum Mollusca; class Bivalvia; order Adapedonta; family Solenidae; genus Solen; species Solen grandis. Next base: position 29,490,805 of record CM037777.1, read on the forward strand.
GCATTTTCCTGTTGCGTCACGTTCAATATCTTGATATATTAATGAATTAGGGCGGTGTAGAAGGGAGTGATAGTTCTAAAGGTTTTAGCCTAGGGGATGTAAAGAGATATAAATTACATTAATCCATATCTCCATAGTTTAGTGAATGATTATTTCAAAGTGATTACGATACGTAATATTTTTCAAGTGACTATATTGTGATTTTATACACATATCACTGAATGCGGGAAAGGAGATAAGAAAAGAATATCAAATAAATCTAGATACCCCCCGCCCCTCTCACTCTCGTTTTCTCTTTGAGATTTTCACGTCTGCTTTCATATCATTTCTTCAAGGTTCGACATCGACAATTACCGCCGGGCAATTACCAATGGTATTAAACAAGCAACACATCAACGCATTCTTCATAAGTATTATTTCCTAAAACATAAATATTATACACAAGGATACATATATGTTTATTTTTTGTTATTTTTTGTCTACATACAAATATCACTTCACACTCTAGTGTAAACATTCATCAGATACAATCTAGTCAGCAATGTAAACATAGACATTACAAATATCACTTCACACTCTAGTATAAACATTCATCAATTACAATCTAGTCAGCAATGTAAACATAGACATTACAAATATCACTTCACACTCTAGTGTAAACATTCATCAGTTACAATCTAGTCAGCAATGTAAACATAGACAGCACAAATATCACATTACACTCTAGTGTAAACATTCATCAGTTACAATCTAGTCAGCAATGTAAACATAGACAGTACAAATATCACTTCACACTCTAGTGTAAACATTCATCACACTCTAGTGTAAACATTCATCAATTACAATCTAGTCAGCAATGTAAACATAGACAGCACAAATATCACTTCACACTCTGTTTAAACATTCATCAGTTACAATCTAGTCAGCAATGTAAACATAGACAGTACAAATATCACTTCACACTCTAGTGTAAACATTCATCAATTACAATCTAGTCAGCAATGTAAACATAGAGATTACAAATATCACTTCACACTCTAGTGTAAACATTCATCAGTTACAATCTAGTCAGCAATGTAAACATAGACAGTACAAATATCACTTCACACTCTAGTGTAAACATTCATCAGTTACAATCTAGTCAGCAATGTTAACATAGACAGTACAAATATCACTTCACACTCTAGTGTAAACATTCATCAGTTACAATCTAGTCAGCAATGTAAACATAGAGAGTACAAATATCACATAACAGTTCATATTTAAAGCAGGTCGTTCACAGATGGTCATTGACTAAGAATTTGATTTTTCACTATCTGTGTCAGTTACGTCAACCAATTACCATCTACAGATGTACCTGGTATGAATTTGCATACCAGAAGTGGTGAAGACACAATGTTGTCACGTGATACCGCAAGCACCTGCTTCGGGGATACCGTATTCTAAATTAGCAATTTCCCGTGCAATGTGACCTACACTTGCCCATTTTATTTGTCAGGAAACAAATATCAACAAGAAGGAAAGTAGAAAAAAACCAAAAAAATCCACCGATCATCTGTGGACGAGCTGCTTTAAACCAAAATCAATTTATAAAGTAAAAATGATTATACAGGAAACTGTTTAACGAAAATTATGCAATAAGTATATTTAGATATTCACTAAAATCGGCAAAATAAACAGTAAGAACAGAAAAAAAACTATAAAAAAAGTCACTGTATTGAAAAAATAGAATGTTAGAGGGCATACCATATCATGACTGCTTTTGAAAAACATTCTCATAATGAACTAAAATGAATTTTAAGCATTAGAATTGGTATTGATTGCTTAATATTTATAAGGTCAAAACACACATATACACATATGCATACAATTAGGCTACAAAACAATAGATCACAGCGTTTAGTAGACACCTTAACATCAAGAAGTGTATAAAATCAATTTATCATCAAAGACTGACCAATACTAAAAGTGATCTAAATCAATGAAATATGTCAATGGATGAATCAACATAGTGTATCGCAGTTATTTTTTACAGGTTATATACTACCACAGATAATGCTTCAAAATTCTGATAAAAAAAAAATTTTAACCGGGTTGGCGTGTATTACACTAGGATTGGCTTTAAAATTTGTGAAGCTTATTACTAATGGAGTCCTTAGCTAACTGTACTTACAACTGCAGTATGAATTACATATAATATAAAAAAGAATTTGGAATTTGGAAGCATACTCTTTAATAGTTTTTATGATATAGTTGGACATCGAGAATTAATTCATACAATGTATATAAAACAGAAAGAACAATCTATATTGTTTTTGCTAGTTTTAATAAATTGCTTTTTAAATTCACTGATTTTCTTAAGTTTCATTATACCATCAGGCAAAGTATTTCAATCATTAATTGCAGCGATTGTGTGATAAAATAATTCAAATGTAGCCAGAAAATACCCCTTATTGAACATATGAATACACGTAAAAATAAGTAAACCCCTATGATTATCAAATGATATATCTTATTAACAAAAACTACAAAGCCTTAAAATTACATCCTTGCATAATTTCTTTTTTTAAGTGATTAAATTTCTGTAATGCAGTGGTAAGGTACGTCGATTTCAGGTCCGACGGTAAGGGTCAAACAGACTCCTATTCACATTTATACTTCTATAACAAGGTGCAAAGTACTGTGCATGCTAAGATCCGTAAGATGTGGAAACAAATGTTATCGAACATCATGTCACAATCAACATAAAGGGTATTGTTCCTGAAAATCTTAATATAATCAAAGCTTATTTTACAGTCGTTAATTGTATTTCACAAGAAATAACAAAAAATCAAACATTGTGCAAATAATAATATAATATATTATAATTGATATCATCTATAAAATAAAATATGTATTTTTTCCAATATATTTTTAATATTTATGATAAATGTTTATAGTTCACACAAAAAAGGAAAACACATTTAGCTTAAACTTATTTATTTTACGTCGATTGGAAAACAAGTTCTTACAATTTATACTAATTCTTCTCGACGGTTCCTGGGTTGGACTAGTACATTGCGTCCGAGAAGGTCGTGAAGAATCCTTGCCTCCAAGGTGGTTCGAACCCACAACCTTTGGATCCGTAATCGGATGCGTTACCACTGGACCACGACCCATTTCATGTGACAATCGATGTTAAATTCCAATTTGCTGTAACTTTGGAAATATGATATATTATAATAGACATTATAAAAAACATTCTAGAATTAAATATTGGCACTTTTATATATATTGATTATTGACTCTCTATATATTTGTACATTAGTACGAAGTTTCAGTGGTTTGCGAATCCGGAGGTTGTGGGCCCGATTTTTCATGACCTTAACAGACTTAAAATACTGCCGTCGAGACGGAGAAAAATAAACTGTAAGAACTTAAATAAGTTTAAAAAACTACATTTGTTAAAAAAATATGTAACAAACATTTAATTTTGCTTTAATGTTTGCTCAACACCAATTAAGGAATTAGTATATACAGAACATATGATGCATTTCACTTATATGATTAATTGTAAAAGGACATAGCATTTACTAAAATATTCGAGTGGTTTGTTAGATTTGAACAGAAGGTACAAAGAAAGAGAGATAGAGAGAGATGCCTTGGCATATAAATCTATAGAATGTATTTGTAATTGCTATTAAATTGATTTCCTTTACCCTAAGAACCGAGGTATACGCGTATACATACATAAATACATATGTAAATTATGTTTGTTTAAGAGTTTGTTTTTAGTTTAATTGAAATATTAACTTCACCCTTATAAGCCCGTTATTTCGTTTATTTATTCTAATAGAACAAAAAATTTGGATATCGTTTGTGATCATTTTGATTAAAATTAGTTCTAAATAAATCAATGTATGTTGAACGTTTGAAGTGTTGTATTTTTGTTACCAATATTATTAGCCACGGCCAGTTTTTACCATCTCTCGAGATACAGATACAGTAAGGATTTTCCATTGACTCCAGTGTATGTGAATCTATCACCTCCCCCGCCTGTGATATCTGCACAATACTGTTTGTCTTTAGACTACATACAAATATACAACCACTATCACTGACGGCTACACCCCGTGGGTTCTTTATGCTGTCATCCCTGACAACCACCTCGGTTCCATCACGGGTGTCATAGACACGTACAGTGTTATCATCCCTAACTGTCAGGACCAGCTTACCACTGTCTGGTATATATACCGGGAAATTACATTAACATCAACCACTTCTCCATTCTCTGATACCAAACAGGCCGGTTTGTTTCCATAATACGTCCCAACAGCATACTTACCTTTACCTGCAAGAGAAATAGAACTACACGGTACCGTTGTTCTGACAGTCGATGTTCTCTGTAGTGTGTTGTCAGTGATACTATACAGACCTATAGTTTTGTTATTAACTTCTGCTACAGCAATGGTATCATCAGCATGAGACACTACACCACTCGGGCATTTATCAAGGGGTGCCTTATTAAGCAGATTATTTCTCTCATCTAGTACAAGGTAGTGTATCAATTTATGATCAACAGCAATCAGTCTTCCATCAGACAGGTAAGTCATTCCTGTAATCAATGGAAACTTTTCATCACTCTCAGATTTAACAATTTCTGTTGTCTCCAGAAGCTCCAGCTGGACACATCTGTAATCTGGGATCTTATCAACATCCATCACTGATGTTGCTTCAGTCAACTTCATGAGGTCCTCATCAAGGTCAAGCATCTTCTGAATCAGATCAGACGAGGAAAGGCTTAAATCTGTGATTTCAATTTCTACTAGTTTCTTTTTCATTTCCTTCTCGTGTTCTTCCAGTTGTTGTGACAATTTTTGTGCTGTAATAAAATTTGTGTTGACGATCCGTGCTGTAATAACACCTCTTGAGTAACCAGAATGTCTTCAAGTGAGGAAACCATCTTCTCGCACAAGTCAATGTTTGTCTGATATTCTGCAGTTTTCTTCTTTCGAAGGGTTTCCTTATGTACTTTTGCCTTTTGTTTCAGCTTATCAAATAGTGTAACCATTTTCTGCTTTACTCGCTCTATTTCCTGGATAATACTATCTCCTTGTTCATCCAGTTTATTTTCCTGATTTCTACAAAATGTTGCTGTCGACTTCATCTTGTCTTGTAATTTGATTGCTTCATTTTTCACTTTACTCATACTCTGTCTGATAGTCTGATCAGGAAACTCTTTTATTTCCTTAAATTCCTTACAGTCGCTGTGTGTGATGATGACACACGTGCTGCAACATAGCTGGTTGTTGTGTTTTACACATACAAACTTGATACGCTTCGAGTGGACCTCGCACATTTCATATTGTCGAACTGTTTTTGAATATGTCTCACCAGATGTTGAATCCTTTATGTTGACAGGTTTATGATTTTTCATGATACTGAATCTCTGATGCCAACTTGAACAATCTAAGCACTGGTATTGATTGCAGTCGGAACAAAATATAAGAGCTTCACACGATTTTCCTGACTGTTCACATGGTTGACACATGATTTGAGCGTCCCGCGCCTTTTCATCTTTTCCTACGACAACATCCATTACCGAAATGAGTGCATAATTTGCTGGAAGGGACTTAACCCATTTATCTAAATTTGATTCTTGTTCATCTATCGGTGTCGATTCTCTGCATATAGGACACTCGATGCCATTTTTCAGAAGTCCGTCTTTATTCAGTTTTTCCAGGTATGTCTTTATGCACAGCTCGCAAAATGTATGTGAACAACCGAGCAACTTTGGGTTCTGGTACGTTTCTATGCAAATTGCGCAAGTTAGTCCAAGGTCACCTTTACTGTCTGTCGGTTTGGTCTCATTTGTCGCCACCTTTTCAGCCATTATTCTTTCAATTCACATCTGAATAAATAGACATGATCTATCAAACAAACAATCAATCAATTTCCGCTAGCTAAACCAGGACTATTGATTATTTTACACAATGCATATGTCTATCTTCAGGAGAAATATTATATTATGCTTTACATGAATATACAAATTAATATTTTTTTTTATAAATATATTATTGTTAAAACAATTGTGAAAGACACGGGAGATAACCAATCCGAACTTTGGTGGATTTTAATTCACGATAATCTCCCTTTCCCTTGGGCTTTTAAAAAAATAATTTGATAATTAAATGAAAGTCTTTAATTACGCGCAGACGAGTTTGTTTGTGAATTTGCGCAAGAACAAAGTTGCAGTATACCTGTGATTGTAATCATGTATTGTATTTACATCAATAAGTTTATGCTTTCTTCATTGGATAAAAATAGTTTACTTTCGTTTTTAAAATACGGTTTATTTAAATTATAAAACATATTTTATAATTATCTTAAAAGATGTTTCTTGATAAAGTTTATGAACTGATTTTATCTATCTAAAACATGAGTTAAAATTTATAATTTCTGTAAATATTTAAAAACGAAAGTATTGACAAATTAAACTACTGATTTGTTAACATAATAAGTCAATACTTTACATTTTAGTACATGTAGTTTATTTTTTTATATATATGAACTTAAATTGTACTCACCGAAATAGTCATAACAAAAGGTTCCACAGAAATTCATCCTCATATTTAATGAAAGAAAATGAAATTTCTGTATAAACTTTTCCACTTTTGAGAAATGGTTTAACCTGTTTTGACCGTTTGGAATACCTCGGCCAATACTACTATGTCGCTAGTAAAAGGGCGAGATGTTCCGAATTCTGTATTGACATGTTTGACATATTCACGGGGTCCAAAGGTAAAATACAGGTGCGCCAGATTTCCCGTGTCTATCTAATTCTAAACATTAAGGTCAGCTATTTCACTCGACTCCACTGTTAAAAGAGTAACGTCAGAAGCCACATTTCAGACTGGTTAACCAGAAATGACCAGCCGTGCCTCATTTAAAAGGGAATCCTGATATCCATCTTAAAATCATTCTTGTGTGTTTATTCCTTTAATACATGTCTCTAGACCGATAAAAACGTTAACCCTGCGCTTATATTTCCGATCAGTATACTAGTATATGTACATTTTATGAAGATACGATCTAACAACAAATACATTTTTTTTTTTTTGGTGTCTTAGAAATTCCCATTGGGGATCATCATTTAAGGCAACGCAGGATATATTTATCGTAATAGACATGAAAGCATATTATCTACTAGTATTTACGAGTTGAAGCAGGAATCAAGAGACTTGAATCGTTTTAAATAAGCTGATGTACTCTTGTGAGTGATGTGTGGCCATATCACGTGGTAGATGACGTCATTTTAAGCTATCACAAGCAGCATTTATTTGCCTCGATTCGGATAAGAAAATTGCTGTAAATAATTTATATCTTCACCAATCCTTACCATGTTCATCATACAGCATAGAGGCATAAAAAGTCGTAATCCTGCGGTCCTTGTGCCAGTGTTTTTCTCCCTGGATCCATGCAAAATATGTTATTCATGTAAGCTTTAAATGACTGCAAATGACTGACCTCTTGATTTTTTTTTTTTTTTTTTTGCAGTGAAAATTTCAGCCCCACTTAATCCTGTTGTTAAGGATCACTTTACATTCATGTCTAGATCATCTGCTCGCAAAAGATTATCACAAAAAACAAAACAATGACATTGTAAATCTGGTCAGCCTCTGATCACATGATATTCCAGTGTAGCTATTGGATAATCAAAAGAAGGGAATAAAATATTATTCACATTAACTTCGAACGAAGCTGTTTGGTTTATCATTTAGCAAGGATGCTGATTTCTGCCAGATCGCGTCTTCGCTAAGTCGAGCTTTCAAGCATAGACGTATATTGAATATATATGTCTGTGTTTCAAGGGTGACAGCGCGAGGCGCGAAATAAACACCTTTGTCGCGGCCGCGCGCTAACTTGTCAAAATGGCGAGTCATTGGCGGCGCCTATCGAGCGGAAGTGACGTCGCGATAAGATAAGGACGAAGACAAGAAAAATCTCAAACATGTGTAATATTAACAAATAGTACTACGCGCCGTAAGATGAATGTATGAAGTACAAACAGACGAATGTTTAAAGAAATCAAACATTGTGTTGGATGGTTTCGGAAAATTCGTAAATTCGTGTTGTAAAATGCATAATTATTAATCCATTCCTATAATAACTATAAAAATTGGATATGTAAGGGCTGTATCGGCGAACAAATATTGTAGGCGTATGGAATGTTCATATATTTTGATACAAATTAACTTTTAAAACATTCCACTAAATTACAGTTGATTCCTTTGCAAATTTTACTTTAACACTTGTCACACATTTACGTTTCGGCTTGCGTATGTACGGCGTATTCGGATTACTTTTATTTTATTCTTACCATATATGTGTGTATGTTGGTTTACCGTGTGTTTCAGTCATTAGTTTAAATTATCTATTTTACGATGAGTGGGATTCTCATTTACTTTTCCACGACTGTGTTGGACCTGTACTTTGCGCCTGGGAAGGTCATGAAGAGAATTCTTGCCTCCAGCAGGGTTCGAACCCACAACCTTCGGATCCGTAATCGGATACGTTACCACTGGACCACGGCGCCCTATCTACATCTAGATTGAACGAAACACTAAAATACTGTCATCCTTGACCCTTACGTTTCAGCCAGAAGCAAAAAAGGCTAAAAGCATATGAGAGATAAACAAAATCAACGGAGATGGAATACGTTGAAAAATAACCAAGTTAAAAGAAAGAACTGATAGAGATGGTTCTTGTTACCGCTAGACCCCCCCCCCCCCCGCACCCGGCAAGCATAGCGTCTAATGGTAATTCACCTAACCGGCACAGTCTTAACCATCATCGGTATCTTAAATAGGCTTGGAGGGTAGCGGCTTGGGGTTTTCTTTTTTTAAGCCCCTGTTGTAAGTGTACTGAATCAGAAGTCTTAGGAATGAGAGCTGGAAAAGAATTCCAAATATTACATATAGTGTCTATCAGCTAATTTCAAGTGAAAGAAGACGCCTAACGGCAGAGGCACCCAGGTAGAGCCATAGACCTACCGCAACCCACCTGGAAAGCTCATGAAAAACTCGAGTGACCAAACCATAACCATAACTCGAACCCACAACTGTGAGGGTTAAGTGATAATAATTCAGCGATTATATCCGTCGGCCATATAGATCTCATTGTATTTTAACCACGACTATGTTTACAAAAGAAGAAAACATCAAGTATGTACCAACAGTCAGCTGCCTGCTCTAAATTTTCCACAGAAATAATTCCAATATACATGTACACACTAGTTATTTATTCTGGTCCACCGTTCATTACTCGAAAGGATTACAACAAGGGGCACCTCTTGCAGTGTTAATGTTCCATTTGCAATCTCGGTAATACGTTTTGAAGATACGCTTCAAGGAACAAAAATCGCTCCCTGGAGGAGACAGTTTAGCGGAATTCATATATAAAGACGTTTTTGGTTCACTAAAAAGCAATTCTGTGATTTTACTGAGACAAAGCAAATACAGAGTCATAGCCTCGAGAACAGAGGAATCTTCAATAACAACAGTTGATGTCGAGAAATACCAAGTCGGAAAAAGTGAAGGATAAACAAACATGAGGTAAATTTTGATTTTTTTTTCTTAAAAGGTACATTTAGTAATTCCGTTGTGCATTTGTTTTTGTTTTGTTATACGTATTCATTCTTTTTGTGTATTTTGTTACTGCTGTTGTCATGGTTATTATGAGAATTAATTCATTTTTCCTACAATAAGATGATAAACATGCGTGCCTGAGGTGTATTCAATACACATGAAGATAAATACATGTACATATATTTTATTGACTTAAAGTTCTTAGTTTTTCGTCATCATAAATGAATGTATATTAATAAAAACTCGCAATTTAACTCATTACATCACATATAAACATATGCTCTCTCACATTCACTCGCTCCTGTTTGAAGCATCTGATTATCTTTAAAGTTGATTATAAATATATCGATTAATATAGGTATCTAATCAGTTGGGATTATATGTACTAGCGATTTAGTTTGCGACGATTTAATAGCCTAACTCCTCATAAAATAGACAAGAAAGAAATCTCATGCTCAGGAAAATTTAAACAAACGCCAATGTGCAGTTTATGCAGATATGAATTTCCTTGAAATAAATCCACAGAAAATACCAAACAGATCATTACGTGTATATACTAATCTTAAATGGCGTTAATTGATTTTAAGTGTGGCAACATTTAAATTTCTACCGTCAGTTATGTTTTTATGACACTCCAAAAGTTAATTTGATTTCATTTGCCATTATTCGAGAGATGTCTTCGTGTACACGTATTCTCACTAAACTCACAGATGTTTATACTTACTGTCGATACATCGGTCTTTAAAAAAATATTGATTTTGTTATCTTATACATATAGTTTCATTTCAACAAGCCAATTAACATACGGTTGAACCTGTATTAGCGACCACCTGATTAAGCGGTCAGCTTGAATCTGGCGGCCAGTTATAATATTGCTAAACAATATATGCTTAACCTTCATTTATTGTGATAAATTTTATTTTCTGTGACCCATAATACATAGGCATAGCCGGCTAGTTATCTTAGTCACGCGTGAGTAATTTAATATTGTATTTGAACTTGTATATTCATGTTTGAAATAATTTGCTATGTGCCACATCAATAAAGTATTCAACTACGACTTTCTTCATTGTTGAAGTCATTATCACATTAACTCATAAGTTGTCACTTTTTTTCTTAATATTCCCTACATGTAATTACATGTATATACATAATTATAACAGGATCCCTTAATCTGTATTTTGGATATGCAGTATCGTAATACACAGTATGTTGTATATCAATAGCATGTTAGGTATATTGTACCAGCTAGGTTTTCTCTAAAATACGCATGTAAATTTCAGCACCTTGGCATAGGGAATAAAGCGTTGTTTATGTCTATATATACTTTTAGTGGAAAGTACATCTTGAAAGCGTTAGGTCATGACTTCTGATAGTGGTTTCCCTTGCTACACTTTATCTCTTCTCGTGAAGTTTCTTTATACGTGCAGACGTATTGCGTAGGAGATATACCAATGGCGCTTGGTCATAATCCTCAAAGTCTAGCTAATTAATCTGGTCACGATTTAATTTTATTTCCCGTGAAATGGACACGTCGTTGTACAATGTAACAACTAACTGATTCGGGACGAATCTACTGCATCACAAATCTGGATTTTGACATGGGTTGTGTGCATGTCTTGATAAAAATAATGTTACATTTTATCTAGGCAAGTATCTATTGACGTATATAGATAAACACTTTGATGATGTGGTAGATTTTTGATAACGTGAAGGACCAAGAGCGCTCATGGCAACCGTCAATCATTTAACATTCGACAGTGGATATAAGTAGATATTATACAATAATAGTTTATTAGATAAAAGCTGCATATCTGTTATTATGCCTGCACCAGTACTTATTTGACTTGACTATTTGAGTTTACCGTCGCTTCGACAGTATTTCTGTCATATAGCGACGTCCAGCTAATTACAGGTGGAGGAAGACCCCGAATGCACGGAGGCATCTGGGTAGGACCACCGACCTACCGCAAGCAAGCTGGAAGGCTTCCTCACATGAAAATCCGAATAACCCTACCGGGTTTCGAACCCACGCGGTGAGGGGCTACTTATTTGCCAACCTGTTACTATATCATCAAACCTCAATAAGCGACCACCTGTTCTAATTAGCCAACATGTTCTTAACTTTGCCCGATTATAGAGAATCACACTTAGTTAAGGAAAAAAAACATTTGGGGTCCCCATTCTACTTTTTGGGTTATCTGCCCCCTGAAAGTCAGTGGTTTATTTTACTCTTTTATGTCTTTTATTCCGTATGCTTAATACTGGAATCATTGTCTCACAAAGAAACAGCAAGGTAATAAAATAAGATGATAGCATGATTATATTCCTCGTCACGTAAATGAAGTCAACATCTTTGTCAACAAATGCTTCAAATTTAATCACTAATTAATCTAATTAAAACATACAATCATTGTCAGATATTCATAGATATCGAAACATGAAATAAGCCTCAAAGTATGTTTGTTTTGCTGTTGTTCTTGACAAATATGTCATGATAGTTGTGTTTCAGGGACGATAATGACCTGATTAGCTAAACTGTCATTAGGGGGAAAACACATATGTCAAAGATTTGTCCAGGGACTAATTGGTTTCAAACGGAGAAACCAACAAGGAGATATTACGTGGATTCCAGCACAGCAGTGTTGTCTCCGATGGAAGATTGGAGGAAGCTTATCAAATGATTATCAGGCGTTTGGTGTAAAGGTAACGTGCTCAGAGAAATAAGAGGTCATGTTAAAAAAAATCAATGGCTTAAAAACGGACATGTCGTTTTGTAATCATATGGAACTTTTATAAAGATATCAGCGATTTTTTCAGCCTATTGGGAACGGGTCTTGTACCTTTCAAATTGGTAATTTTTGAGTCGCGAAAATAAGTAAAATGGAGAAAAAAACGCAAATCATGAGATTGGTTTTACATTTGCAAAAGCCTTAAACAGATTTTTTTACTATTCTGAGACAGTGGTTTTAATAGTTTTAAGTATTTTAAGTAATTCATTTAAGAAAATAACAAACTTTAAGATTCTTTTTACCTTGCTACAGTGAAAAGTTGTTGAAATTGATATTTCATGATTTTAGCATTAAGAAAAGGGAAATTTATCCTTTTTTTTAATTGGGAAGGGTCCGTTTACAATTGGGAACGGGTCCTGTGGGCATTGGGAAAGGGTCCTTTTACAAAGAAGGAAAAAAATCGCTGGATATGAATATTTTAGTTGTAGTATATTATGAAATTAATCATCGATTTTATATAGGGGTAAAGTGGGCGGTGCTGGGGGTAAGAGAGAAAAGAAAATAATGGTTGTAAACTGTCAATTTAATTTTTCTATAATCAACACCATACAGATGTTATATTCAAACACATACAAGAAAAAATGCAAATCTCAGCATAAAATTATAAAAACATAAAGTATCATAGAGAGTTAACATGTTTTTTTTTTGTTGGTCTTGTGTTATTGTTGTTATGGGGGGGGGTAAATATTTACACATATAATGTTTAAATAGTTATATTATAATGGCATAGATATATTCTAGGAAAGGATAGAAGAGTCTGTAAGAGTAAGCTCTTATGGTAGGTAATTCGCCCTGTAGGCGATATAATGCGGCTAGAAACTATAGAAGTTAATTATTTTGTTAACATTGCAAACTGTAAAACCTTTATAGTGTTCATTGCTTTCTTTTACGGTGTGATTGGTAGATAAATGCCCCCAAGAAATTCGTTCTTATAGTATGGAACTCAATTTTCCTGGATTATGTATCCACGAACATACATGCGCATAAAATTGATAGATTAAACAAAACTTACTGGTAAGGTGAAGTTTGCTCTATTTTCTTTCTTCTACCAGATTCTTAAAGGAACAGTCAACCTTTAATTCAGACGCAACGAAAGATAATGCCAACGAAAAACAATACTTTTACAGTATGAAATACTATTTAGGTGTAAAAATAATGTTGACTTGGTGAGACTGGTTAGCCCGGTGTTAGGTTAATGTAATCCGGGCGAGACTGCTTAGCCCGGTGTCGAGATAATGTAACTGGGTGAGACTTGTTAACCTGATCTAAGGATAATGTTGACTGGGTGAGACCGGTTAGCTCGGTGTCAGGATAATGTAACTGGATGAGACTTATAAGCCTGATCTCAGTATAAGTGATAGGGTGAGATTTGTTAACATTATCTCAGGATAATAAAACCGAGTGAGACTTGTTAACCTGATCTCAGGATAATGTAACTGGATGAGACTTATAAGCCTGATCTCAGTATAAGTGATTGGGTGAGATTTGTTAACATGATCTCAGGATAATATAACCGAGTGAGACTTGTTAATCTGATCTCAGGATAATGTAACTGGATGCGGTCCCACGCCAGTAGGTTAAGGTGCGATATCAGTTTGTTTCATGCAAAACGTAAATGTATAAATAAATATTAAAATTAAAAAAAAAATATCAGAAATCTTCAAAATGACCGAAATACGGGTGGTTGGACAATAAAACAAACATGCGTCTGCTATCAGATAGTTATGAGAAGCTGTCATGCTTATAAAGTTGCATCTTGATCTATGAAATGGACGTGTAAGCAAGGAATACTGTTCTAATTTTCTCGTCTGCAGCAAGCTGGATTTCGAATCTGATATTTCTGCTATTTCTAGGAGTTCATTAAACAACCTTTAAAATAGCTGTTTACATTAAAGCTTCGTTGATGATAGACTATCGTGCTATTGTTGCAACGAAGCTGTGTTTCGTGTTTCAATATTTCAATAGTGGTATGCTTTGTCGAGATTCTTATGATGGTTTTGTTCTGCTAATGAATAAAACATAATCGCCAGTACTTATCCAAATCGATTCTCTCTCTTCTCTCTCTCTCTCTCTCTCTCTCTTGTGGTATAGGCCTATCACTTGGCCACGGGTGGACGAAATCTTTGTTTAAAAATATTGCAGTATTAGTATTTGACTTTGATGGAACATAACGTTCTTGCGAAATGAATACGTACGAACACATAGAACAGTACAAAAAATTTATTGAGTTGTAATTCGTACATCTTCAAAATTAATACATGCACTACAGTAATACAGTATAAATATATTTCAATTCTCTTAATTAATGTTAAACTCATGTATGTATTGTAAAATAAATATATCAGATGATCAAAAATTGCACCAATACACTTGCTCCAATATAAATGCGTGTCGTGTCTCTACTAAATTGACAAAAAAGAAAGTAAAAATTAAAATATACTGTTACTGTTAGAGAAAATGAATACTAGATATACACTTAATTCATATTTAACGTGATTTCGCTGGTTTATATATTTCGAGGGCGGACCGCGAAATTATCATAATTGCATACAGAAATAGAAGGAGATAGAGGGATTTTGTGGTCATCCCTCTATATGTAGAGACCATAATCGCCGTTTATATCTGATATTTTATGCTTTTGAGTGGATTAACGTGATTTAAATACAAAATTTATTTGATAATTTCACAGTGAAATAAATAAAATATAATTCCACTTTTCAAAATAAAACGATTCTCTCTCTCTCTCTCTCTCTCTCTCTCTCTCTCTCTGTAGAAGAAGCATTCTTTTTCATCCTCGAAAATTCAATACAAACGAAGAATTTAAACATAGATCTATTAACATGTGTATAGTAGATCTTTGAATAAAATTGCATCTTCCACAGAAACGAAATAATTTCCTCAATTTATTGAATGTGATTTCATTTCAATGTCATACTTGCATTGTCTTTTATGTTTCTGAGGTACTTCAGAGAAGAAGCAAAAAAAAAAAAAAAAAAAAAAAAAAGAGAGAGAGAGAGAGAGGACAACTGAATAAACCATAAACGGATTTAATCATTATTGCATGCAAGCTCCTGCACTTCCTTCATTGTCTTAATTAATCAATTATCAGGGCACAGTGCATTTGAACTGACATTTAAACTATAAAAAAATTACTTCACTGGATTTCATGTTTTTTATCGGGATAACATTAACAATATACATGTACAGTCAAACCTGTCTTAAACGGTCGGTCATATGATCAAAAGAAAGCAACCGCTTAACAGAGATTACCGCTAAGTGAAGGTTAAACATTTACAAAAATGATAGCTCGGTGATATTAAAACTAGCCGCTAAATGCAGGTTGACCGCTTAATTCAGGTGGCCGCTCATACAGGTTCAGTTGTATTTCTTGTTTACTGACGCCTCTTGCTCATTATATCGAAGCAATAGTGTTGGTGCTTAAGACTTTAAGTTACTTAGAAAGTTCTTGATGTGCGCAGCATCTTAAGACTGCTTTTTGTTATTTTGTTAAATTATATAAATCCTGTATTTTCTGGATATATTTCTCTCAAATTTTACGGATTATTTCTCAGATGAATTGAGCATGTAGGCGTTTTTGGTTTTGTAAACTTTAACAAAGGTTAGGGGCGATAAAGCAGATCTGTTTTCTGTTGGAAATTACTGAATTCTGACCTTAGCAAAAATCTGATTTTGGTTTAGTTTGTGAATAGGGTCCCATGTGGATACAATATGGCCAAACAAGGTCAAGGTTTCTTTAGTGTAGACTGATGATGAACTGACTTGGTATAGCCATATCTCGTGTGCAGGTCGTATCTCTTTAATCTAGAACCGCCGAGGGTGTTTGAAACTGATTAATAGATTATCATCATATCAAAATGTCGTGCAGTGGTGAACTTTATCAAGCTAATGGCCAGACTTTGTGTTAGTAGGTCCCGTGGGTGTGATAACATCATGAATATCGGACCTGATGTTCCTGGGTTGCACCAGTACTTTGCGCCTGAAATTCTCACGAAAAATTCCCGACGGGGTTCGAACCTACAACCTTCGGATCCGCCCTCGGGTACTTTACCATAGAAAACCTATATATCGAGAGGTGAGAGCGAAACTATGCTAAGTGCTTATATAGTTATATGCACTTAGCATGGTTTCGCTTTCACCCCTCGATATACAGTATGGAGACTCTACTGGCATATATTTACATTTTATTATTTAATGATTTTTTTCAAAATGTTTTTTAGATTCAGTTACTAGACTTAACTTACCGGTTTCTATTTCGAAAAGACCAGAGTATTATTTACCAATGAGTGATACTTCGTTTTAGAAATATAATTGCTAAAACAAACTAAAGATGTTCTTCCCATATACTTTTTCAGTCAAACAATACACGTAATTGTATACAATGATCGTTTCACAAATGTGAGTGACTCTGATAAACTCGTTTTCATTACTGAACAATTGTCCAAGAAAATTATCAAAATAAAGGCTAAAGCATACTTGAAACCCAGGAATAATTTAGTTTTAGATAATTGAGTTTTAATTTTTGGGGAAAGTATTTTAATCTTTGTAACAATATAATATTCAAGAAATTTATTGATGGATGTGGTACGCCGTCGTATTGTTCTGAAGAATGTAAATATAGGCATTTACTGATCGAAATACTGTTAACTCCCCCGTTAATATAACCGTTATCTGAACAGAAACCCTGATTGGGAAAACTTGTAAGGGTTCAAAATTTATTTCAGGTTTACTGCAATTAATTAGTATTTATTCTTTTTATATTAAAAATTAAGATGTGTCTAATCTGTCTGAATTAAATTATAATTAGATCTACCCTTAAAGCTTACCATGTATAGTGAAATGCCCAGATAGGGATTTCTAGCTGAGCAGTGCCATCCAGAAAGGATATAAGCTGATTCCCCGAATGAGAGAAATCACTATATATATGGAGGCATGAAAAGCATGAAACGCATGGTACTGCTACTATATGTACCCATAGTATACAATAGAAGTCTGTACGAATGCTAGCATAGATGAGAAATGAAAGATATATACACTTAAAAGACAAGTCTTCTACATATGTATTGTTTGTTGGGTTTAACGTCCCACCGAGGCACCGACAGTATTTCAGTCATTTAGAGACGATGTCTGATTGAGACAGATATAGTGCTGTCACACTGCATTATCACGCCGTAGACATGTGGCATGATACCACACCCAGGCACATTTTCCTGACACCGGGTCAACCAGTTCTGCAACTACATATGTATATGTGGTATTATATAAATTCGTGCAATTTTAAACTTGGGAAAAATATAACAACAAAAAAACAGACAAAAAAAGAAAGAAAATGAATAACTTTATCTACAGTAGACCTAAATGAAATATCATCATCATCATCATCATCATCATTAAAATCATCATCATCATTAAAATCACTGACTTCATCATCGTTGTCGCACTCATCATCATCATCATCATCATCCAAGGTTGTCAACACCGAAGATACAAGACAAGAACTGTAAGCATGGCACCAAGAGTTTCACAGTCTAGCTAGAGTTACTTCCCATCCATCATATCTAGAACTATTCTAGCGAAGTCCCCTCTGATTGGTTCAGGAAGTTATGGTGTTAATTGCACGTGAATTTCCAAAATCGCGGGAAGACCATGCCGGGTGGTATGTAATTTTCCATTTGTTTAACGAATATATTTGTTCACAATGCCTCTAACATGATTGAAATGTCATGACGAGAAATGTTTTTATACTGTATGAGAGTAAACTTACAATGTTCTGTCAAACACATTCATGATTTGCTTCAAATTCGCTTTGTCTACGAAACTATATTTTATCCAAATAAAGGTCAATCAACAGAATTTTGCCCAATAAACACCACTCCTTACAAGCACTGTACCTTAAAACAAAAATATAATTCATGAAATTCTCTATACAGGGTAGTTTGCAGCCTAGCCTATTTGAAAGCTCCGTGTATAGAAATCAAAGCGCTCAAAGCACTGAGAGACTGTTAACAGGATTTAATGAAAAAGCTATAATTCTAAACCCAGCGTTTCAACAGGGTTGAACTCGACAGAGGTAAAAGTCATTTAATCAAAAAGCTGTCTTCAACTCTTAATTATTAGTAAGTTAAGTGAACTCGTTTTTTTGTTTCTTAAACTCTTTGCTTTGAGCGCTTTGCTTTGTTTCATGATGTCATGACCCTGAGGCCTGATTCCATTCAAATGTTGCATGACTAAGGAGGTCATGGACCTACTTCAGTAATACTTCATAATAATCTGTTGTTACCTGGAGTGATACAGTGCAGTTAAATCGTGCTCATAAGATTGGCTCCCCCACATAGTCTAAAAAAACACCAACAAACATGATAAATCTCAAATGGCATTATACAGAGCTGACAATTCCCTCTCAAGTCAATCATTTAACTTGTTTAAACCAGGAGCATAGATAAACATATATACAGATCCTGTTTAAACTTAAACTCTTTTTCCTTTTTCAGTCAAACTGTTTAATTAATAGAAGTAATGGAAAAGCACAGATAGACAAAATTACACTCAAGGCAAAAGCAAAGAAAAGAGTAGTATTCAAGTTGGGATGACAGAAAACAAATTGGGTCGGTGAGTAGGTGATTTTTTGCTATATCAGCTGTATCAAAGACCTAAAACCAAGAGATGCGCCGCTTAAATAAGCTTATGAAGGAAATCTCATATACTCTGGCCACAACCTTTAAAAGTGACGTCATTTTTTTTTTTAAAGTTGTTAGAGTCTATTAAAATATGTATTATTATTATTTTTTTTTTTATCATTTAAACATCATTTAACCCTTTCCCTCATAGAGGAAACCATGAAAAGACATATGCGAACAGCATAAAACCAGATCAGCCTGCGAGTTACAGATCAGCCTGCGAGTAACTCGCAGGCTGATCAGGTTTTATGCTGTTCGCTGCTCCTCAGTGGTCTGGAAATGAGGATTTTGTAATAAAATTTGGTAAGGTTTAACTGTGGTTTTCTGCAGATCAGGCTTTATGTGTACCTATTGAGTGCGTCAAAATGAGTATATATGAGGGAAATGGTTAAAGGCCCAGTATGTTTTAGGGTTGAGTAATTTCGATATCTCGCCCAGTAGCATATCCTTTGGTTTTAGATATTTTGCAGTATATATGACTTATGAACTTCTTTAATACTTTAATTATATAGATATTTACATGCTTATTTGCCCAAATGATTAAATTCTCCTAATATGAAAATGTCTGACCAGACTGTATACAGATCATAATTTTTATGCTGACTTAAGTACAGAAAGTCAGTGCAGATTCTGTACAGAAAATATCCTGGTTCATTGAAGATTTACCCAAAATTCTATTTACAGATCTTTGATGTACAGACTAAGAACAAAATCTACTCAAGATTTTTTGTTAAATATTTGAATTATTCACACGAAAAATCTGGGCAGAAAAAAAAGGAAATAGGCTGAATGTTCTGCGTATACAGTCCTGCAGTTGAGATGGAACAAAGTAGCACCACTTTACTTTCCATTTCTGCTTTCCATTGCATAATGACTTTTGTTCTGTCACATCTTTTGTTCCATCGCATCTTTTGTTCATAAACAAGGTTATCACATTTTTCATCCATTGTAATATGTATAAGATGCAACAGTGCGGTAAATCGGCAATGCCATTGTCGTAATGTGTTTTTGTGTATAAAAAAATTAGAGAAATTTTGATAAAAATTTTGATAAACTGTATATGCATTATTTACAAATGTAATGCAAACATATTCAAGCATGTGCAATGAAACAAAAATCTCAAAAGCAATGCAAACATGCTTGTTAGTGTGTCATGCATGCATACATTGTGTCACGGGTACCGTACGGATTGGCTAATTACACATCATAATGGCGGACATGAGGAATAGACGTGTTGCTCTGGTAGATGTGATAAATGACCTACTCTTCGTTCTAATGAATCTTTAATTTAACGTCCTGGGGACTAATCATAGATGAATCGCTCCAGCACATATTTTGATCCATTCCATCAACATTCAGTTGCATCTTTTTTACATCAGATGAATAAAGGACAAATTCTGTCTGGACCTGAAACTTGCTCCACATTACACCTCATTTTTTTCTAATGCATTTTGTTCCATCCCGACTGGACTGTATTCTGTTAAGGATAAAAATTGTCAAAGGAAAACACTGAATCCTGTGCAGAAAATATTCTGTACAGAATTTGCTCCAACTTACATTTTGAAGAACTTTTTCCCTGTAGCCAAATATATGAAAGGTAGAGTTTAA
The DNA here is from genome assembly GCA_021229015.1 of Solen grandis. NCBI lineage: Eukaryota > Metazoa > Mollusca > Bivalvia > Adapedonta > Solenidae > Solen > Solen grandis. Next base: position 29,511,526 of record CM037777.1, read on the forward strand.
AGAAAGGGGGATGGGGTCAGTTAGGCAAAAACTTATTTTTATATAAATTTTTATTTTATAAAATTATGGTCGTTTAAAGCAGCTTGTTAACATGTGGTCAGTAGATTTCCAAAAAAAATTTACTCTCCCTTGTAAATGTTGGTGAAGTTTTAGTTTCCTGACAAATAAACTCTGAAAGTGTAGGTCACATTGCATTGGAAAATACTATTTTCGTAAACATAACTTAGACAAAATCGGTTAAATATAGAATATAGTATCCTTGAAGCAGGTGCTTGCAGTACCATGTGACATGTTTCGCAACAAGGCTCCTTCACGTTGTGCCTTCACCCGTGTAGGCATCGATTTCGTAAGTTCAACCGATGAAATAAGCACATGCGTGAAAATTAGTGAATGCCATTAGTGACGGCATTTATGAAAATAGAAAATCTTAATATAAATTAAATGATTCTAAACATTGTTTATTACCGTCTGTGATGGGGGAATCCACCAATTTTTGTTACATTCACATATGGTTGCATTGGGTGATCTTGCATCTGTAGATGGATATTGATAGAGGTAATACACACATAAAGTTAAAATCGAAGTCTTAGTCAATGACCATCTGTGAACAAGTTGCTTTAAATAGTCCTAAGGTTAATCAATGATATCATAGAGAGCTGGGGCGTTTTAGACAGGGATATTTTGTGTAATTTTTTAAAAATTTGGGACACAAATGTTTTGGACTTGCAAGGTCCATTATAGTTTAGTTTAAATTATGTGTAAAGTTACTGATACAATATTTTGATTATGAAAGGAAAAGGATGAAGAATATTTTGGCTAACCATTTTCATTAAAAACACACAAACTTTTTTTTTATATTTTTACATGTCTATTTTCTGGTAAAAATGGGAGGGTGGGGTAAAAATAATAAATTGGTATTGCTGTAAATCAGCATGCCCATTTATCCCCAGTAGAAGGTTTTTTCTCTCCAAAATTGTCCATGAATCCCCAAAATTGTAGGGACTATATATATATACATATATATATATTTAGGGGTACAAAATTTAGGAAGAACAGTAACTCTACTCCCAGTTTCACAAATCCATTGGCACCTTGAAAATAAAACAAGAAAACAGTCTCAACAGCAATGTTGAAATCCACATTAAACTTAAAAGTTTACCAAATCTCTGCGAAACATTTTCAGAGGCTTATCTGTTTTGAATCCGAAATGTTTAGTTAATTTGACTGGTAAAAACTCATTAACAGAAAGCATGAAAATAGATAGGAGTAATGGTATGGTAAAGAGATCTTTATCAAGACAAGTGTCAAAATATACACCCATTTTCAGCATTCCGCAAGTAAGAGGGAATTTCTTCTTTCTATTTATATGCCTGAGGAATATTTGTGATGTCTGATGAAGGTCATAATCAAGGTCATGTCTGATGAATGTCATAGTCAAGGTCATGTCTGATAAAGTTCATAGTCAAGGTCATGTGTGATAAAGGTCATGATCAAGGTAAAGGTCAAGGCCATGTCTGATAAAGGTCATAGTTAAGGTCATTCCTGATAAAGGTCATAGTCAAGGTCATGTTGTAAAGGTCATAATCAAGGTCAAGGTTTAAAGTTTAAACTTTATCAAGGCCATGTCTGATGATTGTCATAGTCAAGGTCATGTCTGATATAGGTCAAGGTCATGTCAAAGGTCATAGTCAAGATCATTCCTGATAAGGTCATAGTCAAGGTCATGTCTGATGGAGGTCATATTCAAGGTCATGTCTGATGAAGGTCATAGTCAAGGTCATTCAGGTAAGCAAAATTACACCATAATTATATGAGGAAGGACAAAAAGGTCCAGTGAGAAATCTCACAATACATTATATTCGATCAAACTGATTCCAGAAGAATGTGTTTAATAATGCAAATGGTAAAAAGCAACAACACACAGATAGGACGTTACATGAAATAGAGAAATGCCAAAAGTTACCCTCTCAGAGTGGTCAGTGGGATGAAGGAAAAAAAAAAGGGGATTAAAGGGGCACACTTCCTGAAGGTATTTCTCACATAAGAACAGTGTAAATAAAAATATCCCATCAAAGTGAGACATTGAACAGTTAAGGAATCTGCCTTGAAAGAAATAATCAACAAATCCATAACAATGTATAGGGATGAGAGAAATGCATGGCAATAAATAAATGTTAAAAAAGGACAGTTTGAAATAAATTGAAAAATACTATGACATCATTTTTTAAGTAATGACGTCAATGGTAAGTTTCAATAAAGATTTAGCCACCTGCAAAGCAGCACCACTTGGGGGAATTAAGTCTGATCTAGCTGTAGATTAAAAGTTTGATATGCGCTAATAAAAATTATTATAAACTCTTCACAGAAGTGTGTGGGTGTGGGTGGGGCATCTTTGTATGCATATCATTCTTATTACGTTACATCCCCTATAAATGAAAGATAAGTGTAGACTAGAACTGTCGCTCCAGCCGTTTTATATACACCTACATCCCTGACCGTGTGAGTGTTGGAGACGTGACATGACAGGATGAACGTGATAAAAATTAATAACTTAATCATGTTTTTATGCTCCCAGATCGAGTAAGTCCTTCCACCTACAGCCTCCAGGCACATTGATGAGCTCTACCTGCCAGGTAACCTTGTCCTTCAAATGTCGGTCTAAGGGCCCCCCCACAAGGGCATGGCATTGATCGTAGCGCTTGTTCATTATTGAATTTAATGATTTAAATTCTTCACTTAACAATGACTTATCATTTTAATTGTCTCTCTGGTATTTTTTTAAAAAAAAATCAATTTCTAATATTATTGATATTTTCATATTGTTAAATAAAATCTTTCACCAAATGTAAATCATTTCTCTTCCATCAAATTTACAACTGATATTAAACTAATAATTAATCGCTGATCCATTCCTTTTCACAAATTCAATTAGAAAATTGCCACTTGCAAACTGGAATCCAATAAGAGAAACTGCTTTCATTCGGATAATTTAAAATTTGTAAAAGTCGGAAAACAAAAAAAACAATATATGATTCTAGTAACTGGATAAGTTGCCCACAAAGAGTGTCGCCAAGATGGTAAGATACTGAGCACATCGCCAGCAAACACTGATAGCTGCAATTTGTTTGGAGGCAATTTTAATGGTGGTTGCAAA
>CM037777.1:29514779-29564779 GCA_021229015.1 Solen grandis
ATTTTTAGAATATATACAATTCTATTAATTAACATATTTTCACACAAAATAAATACCCGTTACCATATATAGGACTGGCAGTTTTTGCTCAACAATTGATTACTTACTGTCAGTTTCGATGTAAAACTTCTCCGTAGGCTGGGATCGAAGTATATTTGAGGCCGTGGAGTAGGGCTGCTTCATGTATCTATTTTCCTCATCTTCATCATCTTTCTTGTCGTCATGAGCAATGATATCATCTTGTACCTGTGAGAGGTCCGCAGCTAAGGTGCTGTCAAATATGTCGTCTGTACCGCTCTTCTCCACTGCCTTTTTCACCTTCTTTTTCACTTTCTTCTTGCGAGGAGTACCATCCTTGGGAGACTTTATTAAACTGGCTTTACTTCCATCGACATCCTATTAATAAAAATAAAATATTATTAATAAGAATAAAAATATAATATTGTAAAATAATTTATTTTTGTCGACATAAAATTCCGTTGATCATGTACTTAAGGGAATTTCATGGGTATCTATGTTTGTGGATTTATGTTTTAGCAAACCTAATGTCTAAATAAAGAGTTGGTTTTCATTGGGATTAATATTCGTAGATTATATCCTATATGAAATCAATGAAAATTAGTGTTCTGTGAAAAATCAAATTTAAAGATTTCACAATAATCTAAATTTACATAATTTTTTTTCATACATCTTTCAAATTGCCAATCAAGAAAAATAGGGACTGATAGGCCTATGTTGCTGCTAATTCAATCATTTGACGCATTAGCAAACTGAGCAGACCAAGATCAGACAGTTCCTCCAAGTGGCTGTCTGATCAGGGTCTCCTCTGTTTGCTTCTTCAATATTGGTGCTCGAAGTCTGCCTATAAGAAAGGCTTTTGAATTATCTTTCAAAAACTGTTTTTAGACGGTGGTGACCGCCGTCTTTAGTAGCTGGAAATCCAAAACAGGCCTTGCTGACATGCATATTTTCCAACCCTGATTTAACTGGACCTAAACGCGCTTAGTGCATATCCATGAAATGAGATTCTGCACTAACTAATATGATGGGAATATGTTACAGATGTTTTAATCATAACTGTAACCGCTTTTAATGTGTTTTTTTCCCTTAGTAAATAAAATTTTTAAGTTATGGCAATTTTAAATCTGTGATATTTTTCCCTTGTATAGTCAAGAATGAAAATGAGACCATTTGAATGAACAAATATAACTTTAATTAAGATTACTAATTTCTCCTATTTAGTTGAAACACAGCATCTGGGTATATATTTCACTGCTGAATCTGTTTTTTACATAAATTTAATAAGATAAAGGGTAGTTTAAAAGAAAAACCCAATTTAGTTGGATATTTTCAAGCAATTTTATTTTCAAACTTTCTACCAAAACTTAAAAGTATATAGTGAAAAAAAATCTTGCTGTTTCTATTCATGACTATATCAGTCAATTCAAATGGGATATTTCAAACTTACAAAACTCCTTTATGAAATGTGGGAAAAACAGCCTGGAAAAAAAGGCACTATATCTCGGCCCCTATATCTCGGTGTAGGATTGTCATATACAAAAGCTTTGTGGCTTTCAAATGGATCTGATGTAGGCTTAGTATAGGAGGATTACTGATATGAATTTTTGTTAAGCTCAGTGAAAATATTTCAAATTTTGATAATGGGGATCTCAAATGTTTCACGATTAGAAGCAAAAAGTGTAGGGGTGAAGAAGTCATGATTAGTCATAATGAAAACAAAAAAATTTAATGGCTGCGAAACATCAAATATATTAGAAAAACGCATTTGCAAAAATTCACAAAAGGGTCATCAAACTCTAAACAATATGAAAATTCATTCTTTGTGGACACTGTGATTCACTGGAATCATCTCCCTGATAATATAGTGCATGCTGGCTCTGTTGAGGCATTCAAAAATGCCTTAAAGTGCCACCGTCAATAGTGCGGAGCGCTTCTTCCGTTGTGTAAAACCCAGTGTTGGGATCTACAACGTATTTGTTTCAGATTCAGATTCAAAAGTCTTAAATTTTCGGTTGGGTCCGAAGAGTCTCAGGGACGAGACGTCTTGATAGCAAACATTAATTAAATCAGATTAGAAGTGAAACAAACCTCTCCCTGACTGCCACCACTTCTGGCCGATGTGGGATCTCCTTCTGATTGTTCATCTGTCTTTTTCACCACCTTTTTCTTCTTTTTAGGGACTGTTTGGTCTCCCCCGTCTGTTGCTGTCGTGTCTGCACTTGTTGTGGCTTTCTTTTTTCTTGGCGCAGCTTTAGGTTTTTCACCATCTTGATTTTCTGCGTCTGCCTTTGGTTTTTTCTTTTTTACTACTTTCTTTTTAGGCTTTTTTTCCTCGCCATCTTCTCCAGTCCCTGACAAAGGAGGCAATTTCCCTCCTCGTTTCGAAGGAGTTGTTGACAAGTCCGCCATATTGACGGAATTTGTTTTTGTGAATCCGAGGCCACCGAATGAATCAGTAAAGTTTATTTTACGGGAATATTCGGCCCCTAAATAATTTGTTGATTAAAATAAATAAGTCGTAATTTTTATGCCACATCGACATTTTATTTTTTGCGTACTAATCATAGATCTTTCGTTCAACTAAATCAATATTAGTCGCTTAATTCAACAATATTAAGCAAAAAAAAAAAAAAAAAAAAAAAATTTTAAATTTTTAAAAAATTTCACTTTATTTTTTCATCATCATGATATTCAAGTAAAATGCGTACATTATTAAGTTCCAGGTGTTTTATTTAAGGTCCTCGTCATTAACTTTTAGTATTATCCAATCAAAATTCAATAAAAATTATATCCGACTGCATTTCCGGTCAAAATTGTTTTCATTGCCGACGAGTCTTGCGAAGAAGAAACTATTTTATGCTTTGAATAGTCAGATTTTATATATTTTCAAGAAGGAGAGGAGAATGTATGTATATGCTAGTAAAGTAGAAAAGTTGTCATTTGCTCCCAATCGGAAAATTATCCAGCATGCTAACTATCCTTGGATTTTTAATTGGTAAAATTACCTCCACCCACTGACATTTTACTCAGCTGAGGAGTTGATTGGCATAGAAATATGAATTGATATTTTTGAAAATAGCATCTTTTCTTTGGCATAATTGGTGGGGGTAAAGCCGCTTTTTTTTTTATAAAATATATTGTTTAACTCTTGTCTTGTTAAAAGATTATTGCTAACACATTTGTTTGAAAAGTTTTTTATAAACTTTATTTATTTTTCAATGATAAGACAGAATGTGAAATCAAATTATTCTCGTTGGCACTGCTTGTGATGTTCGTGTAGTCCGTGGTATGGGAGGAAACCTTAATGCACTGAGAAAACTAAAGTGTCCAATTAGGTGACCCACACATGACCCACACCCATTCAAATACAGCACCAAACTGACCTAGGATTGAACAAGGTTGCATTGGTGAAAAAAATTGTTTGCTTTTAGTATTTGTCAAATGAATATTATGTGGCATCTCTTTACATTGTCCTAGACAGAGGTTATAGAATTGCATGCCAATATTTTTGTATAAATCAAATCTAGATCATACAGTATTGTATAGATCCTAAAAGTTGAATCTCTGGTTTAAATAATTAATTGTTATCTCAAAATAACTGTTCATCATTTTATACTCAGTTTTATAACCTTGTACACTAGACATTGTTTAAAAACTGAAATAGAACATAAGCAGTATTTAATCATGTAAACAATACTTGAAGTTCCTCATATGTGTACAATTTGCATAGCCATGGTCCAGCAACATGTCAGGTTAAGTTTCTCATGAATTTTCATATTTACTACTGATATTTACTGTGGTAAATTTTCAGATACAGAAGGGATGATGCTTTAATTTCTTTTGCAGAGAGTGCCAAGATGCTTGTGCCTATATTCACCCTCAACTTAAAACACAAAGTTAATGCCCATATGGTCACAGTTGGGAAATATGATGGGATACATCCGTCTCTTACATTTGCAACAACAGCTGGAAAGGTATGCTTTTGTTTCGCTTGTAATTTACAAAAAGGTACTTGCTTGTTTTAAATGGTCATGAATGAATCATAAGACTTCATTATCATTTAATGAGGAGTTTAAGCCCATAATACATATAAATTCATTTTGATGCAATGGCAAACAGAGGAGTACCAGATCAGACAGCTCCAGAACAGATCAGGGTCATCTCTGCTCATACAATATTGTTGTTCATATTTTACACAGTTTGCAAGGCAAAGAAATATCCATTGTATCATTTACCATTTAAAGTTCAGTAAATCAATTTTCATTCAGCAAGTAATAAATTTGCACACGAATATTCATTAGTTTAAGGGTTAAGTCTCATTCCTTTTTCTACATTCCAAAGTAAATATGGTGAAAAACTAAACATTTATTTCCAGATGTTGCAGAAATATGTTTCCTGAGTATCCCTAACTAGACACCTCTTAAACTGTACTTTTTAGCCATACTGGTGATACACATTTTTATTTCCTGATGATTTTTTTTTTCAGGTGTTAATTCACAGTCCCCATAACAGGGCTGCCCAGGGGAGAGTACTAGCTCAGAGGGAGATATTGCTTTGTTGAGCATCAACCAGCAAGTCTCAGCTGTGGCTGCAGGTAAACTGAATCCATATATAGAGAATGATGTCCTGGCAGTCGGCACACTGACAAACCTGATGGTGTATGATGTAGAGAAGAACACAGACCTTTTCTACAAAGACGTATGATTATATTTATTGTGATAGAACTTTATAATCTCATTAATATCAGATCTTCATTTTCACTGTGATACACTACGCTACGAAGATTTGACAACATCACGGGAAAGGTTGTCTCAAGTCGACTATACATTATGAAAATTAATAAGAAAATGATGTCAGAATCGTCCAATCAGAATGCGGGTTTCAAAACAATTTGAATTTGAAGATTGGAATGCCTTGGTGTTATCCTCAAAATTAAAATTTCTGTTTGCTGCAGTTAATTTACGAATATAGACTTACTTTGGAATAACAAACACAGTGGTTTTTCGAAGTTCAATGTAGGTACAAACACAGTTCTACTGTTAGTCTACGATGAATAATGATATAATTACCATTGTGCTGCATGCTTTTGAGCAACATTGCATGAACACCTTGCCTGTCCATACATGGAAAAATGTTGCGAGTTCTGGATATCGTCTATTCACCATATTATACCCCAAAATTTTGTAGCCAATGATTTGATTGATTTGATTCACCTCTAATGAGATGTCATTCTATTCTACCTAGCTTGCGCCAGTTTGGATATGGTTTTAATGAGATTGTAGATAGTTGCGTCTTATTATAAAGTTATTTATTACCTGCAAGTGAACATTAATTCACTCCTGAAATTTAAAATACTAAATGATATGAAAAGAATATCTGATTTTTTTTTTCAGTTGCTCATGCACACTTTTCTTGCATCTTAGTCCAAAAAGTAATTTTTTTTTTTTAAAAAAATATATATATCAATTTTTTAAAGAAAATTTTATGTTACTTTTACGTTAGTGTTTTAATAATATTTTAAGTGTACCTTATCGTACCCTATGGCCTAGCAGTAAGAGCGTTTGTCTCAGGAGTGGGAAGTCATGGGTTTCGATCCCTGGCCATAACATAACAAATTCATGAAAAATGGTACTGGTATAGCTTCCTTGCTTCATGCTTAGCATATAAAGGTAGTTCAAGGATTGGTTGGCCAGGTGTCAAGATAATGTGACTGGATGTGGTATCATGCCACATGTCTATGGTGTGATACTGCAATATGGCAATACTACTATACCTGTCTCAAGTAGACACTGTCTCCAAATGACAGAAATACTGTCGGTGGGATGTTAAACTCAATTAATAAAAAAAAAGAAAGCATAACATATATGTGCTAATGATATGGTTTACCATACAAAAACTGTTTTGGGTCTTACTTTTTTTTTTAAAACAAAATCACCATTTATTCAACATTAGTCATTTGTATGATTGATTTTTGCTTATTTTTATTGTTTTGTGTTTATAATTTCAATCTCATTTAATTTCTGAAAAGGAAATTTCTCATTTTATTTGTCTGTATTCTTTGTTCTTGGTATTTCAGACCCCTGATGGTTCAAATGCTGTTGTATAGGGAAACTGGGAGGCATGATTCAGAATGGTCATTGTCGGAGGAAACTGCTCGATACAGGGTTACGATATAGAAGGGAATGAAAACTTTTGGACGGTAAGGCTCTTGCTTCATGAAGTCTTCAACTCTAATTTCTGCTTGATATTATAGTTTATTAAGGACTAATGGTCATTGAAAACAGTTTCCTGTCTGGTTATCTGACAAGCTTCTAAAAAGCATAGAATTGCACACATTTCAGTTAGAGCTCGATTGATACAGATGACAGGCGAAAACAAGTTGCTATTTTTGATGTAGTGAGGATTAACCTAAAAATTATCAAATGGTAACATCACAGGTTTCTTCATGATGTATTTTAACTTGAGAATGTCATGTGAGGTATAATAGAGGGAAATACATACAGTTGAGCCTGTGTCAGCGGCCACCTGTACTAAGCAGCCAACTTGCATCAATTTTAATATTACTAAACTGTAGCATTTTGTTATATATTTAAACTTCATTAAGTGGTTCCTTGTTCCCTTGACTGACCACTTAAGACAGGTTTGACTTTATAGAGAGAGTCTCTTGCTTTTTCAGGTCACAGGAGACAATGTGTGCTCCCTTGCCTTGGTGGATTTCACCAATAATGGACAGCATGAGGTGGGTTTATTCAAATTCTTCTGTCATACATATTTTTATTTAAACATTCTTATCCCCTTAAATTGGGAAGTAATTTCAAACAACTTAAAAATAATCTTCCTCAATAGTTCCTTGGTTGTGTCAGGGACAATCATGAAAGATTTTTACTTCTAACAGGATATATATATGTTACCACCCTAAAATTTTTTTTTTTTTTTTTTTTAGTAAATTGTGTTTGATTTTATTTATAATTTTGAGACTTAGAAATAAATATTAACTTTGTATTCTGGAAAATAAATAACATTTATTTTTTGAAAGGTTTTAGTCTGTTTTTTTTTCCTTATCAAATATATTTTTTTATTTTTAAATTTTTCATTTTTTGTGGAACATGTATATTGTTTATGTCAAAAATTTCATTATCAAATGGAAGTGTGTTTTCAGTTGGTTGTAGGATCAGAAGATTATGATATCCGTGTGTTCAGAGAGGATGAGATTGTGTCAGAAATGACAGAAACAGAGGTGAGTTGAGATTAACAAACAGTCTGAACTAATTCCCTTGAAATGTAAGCACGTTAGTGCTGCTTGACAGCAAACGTTACCATCTTGATAGTATCAAGATAGTCAGAGACATTCACCTTTTATTTACATACTGTTAACTCATTAATTTTCTTGGAACACTAATTTTCTTGGAGTTCGTGGTGAGTTCTTATATAGACCTCACATTTTCTGGAACATAAATCTACGAATAAATGTACCCACGAAATTTCTTTAAGGTACAAAATCAATGAAATTTAATGTCAATGAAAATTAATGATTTTACAGTACTTTGGAGTCATCATTTTTTGTTTACTTTGAATTTCCTTGAATCTGTATTTAATACACTGTACAAGTTTGTGTTAATGTATTCATGGATTCATCATTTTACAGCAGTCGTTGACTAAAATATTGCCAAATGAAAATGCGCCTTATAAATGAAAAACTCTTAGGCGGAGAGACTTGTCAGTCATGTAAACTGTTACATAACTTTTGTAAAACCAGGGATGGAACCAATGAAACTGCATGATTTGACACACCTTAAAATGAAGAAATTATAAATATGCGTTACATTATAAATCGATTGGGCATGGGTATCCAATGCTAAGATTCATAAAGGAATTTCGAGGTTAAATTATTCATGGAAAAACCATTCATGAAATAAATGAAAATAAATCTTCCATGAAAAATAATGAAATGATTTTACTTGTTTGTGATTCTCACACATGTTTTACATGGTCATATTCAGGCTATCACGTGTTTGTGCCCAATGGAGAATACCAAGTTTGGCTATGCCCTCGCCAATGGAACGGTCGGAGTGTATGACAAATCCTCCAGGTACTGGAGAATAAAGGTAGGTCAGGGGTCATGTAGGTGTCATTTGGTCATAACTATGCATTCCATTATATTGCTGATACAAATTGAATAGGTTTATACTATGGATGCCAAAACACAAATTTTATTTTATGCTATCTGATGATATACTGTGTTCTATCGGTGAAATTATATAATAGGTCTGCCAGAACTACTTTTTTTACTTATAAAGGGTATTGATATAATGTAGCATTTAGTATTTACTAGTACCTCCTTTTTTTCTTTAAATGGCAAAATTCACAAAAAAAAAATTAAATTAATTTAAGTTGACAAATCTGGTTTTGACAATCCACAGTTTTGACCTGGATTCAGATGGGGTTCCGGAACTGATCACGGGTTGGAGTAACGGCAAGGTAAGTACGCCGCTAATTATTTCCAGTGTTTATTTGGATGCTTCAGATCTTAATCCTCCCTTTATAGCTGTCATTTAATTAACATGGTCACATTTGTATCTAGCTTATTCATGGTATCACTTGGAATAATGTTGCCTGAACTTCATTATACTTTCTGAAAAATAAGTTTAGTGTATATCTGAATCCCCCTATCCATTTGTCCATTTGCCTGTCCAGGGGTCATGAAAGTGCATCCCCTTGAAAACGGCTTAATGAGTTTACGCAAAGGAAGAACACAATATGGAGATTTTTATGAAGTTTGTTGCATCTTTGAATCATGCATGCATGTTGCATCACCTTCCATTGTGTCATGTTGGTTTTTGCATAACCATTCTTTTCCAACAAACTTTTTTGGGGCTTAGGGGTGGCTCAGTGGTAATTGGCTGGACTGCTAATCCAGGGGACCAGGTTCAAGGTTTCCTACCCAAGGCTGGTAATGGGGCTTTGCACCTGAGTGGTTAGAGCGTCCGTCTAGGGAGCAGGAGATCGTGGGTTTGATCCCTGGCAGCTACATGTACATACCATACATGTCTATGGCATGATACTGCAGTGTGGTAGCACTGTATCTGTCTCAAGTAGACATAGTCTCCAAATGACTGAAATACTGTCAGTGGAATGTTAAACCCAATAAACAAATAAACAGACAGGCTTCGCATGTAACTGGGCATATTAAAGAACCATTGGGTCAGTTTGAGGAGAGCGAGGGTATGGCACCCGGACTCCCTTGAATCCAATCACTGTCTCCTATCTGCTATCTTGTCAGCACTGGAAATAGGGCGCCGTAGTCCAGTGGTAACGTATCTGGATCTGAAGGTTGCTGGTTCGAACCTCGTAAGGCAAGAATTTTTCACGACCTTCGCAAAGTACTGGTCCAAACCAGGAACCGTCAAGAGGGAATCGTATAAGTTGTAAGAACTTGTTTCCTAATCAACGTAAAATAAATAAGTTTAAGCACTGGAAATAAGTGTCTTCATATTCATTGGTTACCGTACAAGGTCTATATTAATACATTCATATCAGTAGAGATACTCTTCACTTTGAGTTTGAGGTCACTGTGACCTTGACCTTTGACCATGTGACCCCAAAATCAATAGGGGCCATCTACTAGTCATGACCAATCACCCTATGTAGTTTGAGGAATGTTGGCCCAAGTGTGATACCTGTATGTTGTTGTTGTCGTACATTTCCAGATTGATGCCAGAAGTGACAGGACTGGAGAAGTGATATTTAAGGATAATTTCGCTCACGCTGTGGCTGGTGTTGTTCAGGTAAGGCTATATAGGAATCAGGTCAAATCATGTCCTTCCGACCTTCACATTACATAGTATGTAGGGTATTAACCATTACCATGCTAAATTTCTTCATTGGACTTGTCCTTCATTTTGGACTGTTATATTAGTTGTTTATAGGGGTGCTTGCTGAAAATTTATTGACTGAATAGCAAACAGTGCAGACCCTGATCAGACTGCATGGAGACCAAAATTTCGAAACAAACACCATTTTCGGTAAAAGCATGTTAATAATTGCATGATTGCAAATATTCTGTTTTCCAAGTCAGTAAATAAAGGAGTTTTAAATTCTGTGAGCTCTTGAGCTGAGGAAGATCTCAATTTGAGATTTTTTTTTAAATGTCTGCATGTTTTCTTGTAATGTTTTGGTAGGGAGACTACAGACAAGATGGCCGACAGCAGCTGATATGTGTCTCAGTGGAGGGAGAAGGTGAGTGTATCAAGGGTACTTTAGGATTGTGGGTACTGATGGATTGTTTGTACTGGATAGTGTAGTGGTAACATGCCTCGCTTCTCACCAATGCGTCACGGGTTTGTTTCCTGGTCACGTACGTGAGAGGGTACAGTGGTCGCCCATCCAGACACATGGGTTTTCTCCGGGCTCTCTGGTTTCCACCCACAATAATGACCACATACGCGGCCATCAGAGCCATTGAGAGTGATTAATATAAGTTGTGATAATTTGTTTCGTAATCGATGTAAAATAAATAACGTTTAAATTAAACGTTTCTTTGGCATGAATTAATATGTATTTTTTTTCAGAGGCATGAGTTTGAGGCGAAGTTTGTACAGGGTAAACTGTTAGGATCACACTTCAACTTTCTGTGTAAAATTACAAAATTTAATATTCTATACTTAATGTTTATTGAATGTAAAGACAGCAGATCTGAAAATATTGAAATGATATTTTATACTTCTTTGATGATCACATACATTTGTGTTTAGAATATGTTTGATAAATGTTTTGTTAGGATGAAGGTCTGTAATCATGATTGTTAACTATCTTGAATTAGATTTTTTAATAAAAAAAATTCTCTCCACGTAGTGCGAGGGTACAACCCAGCCTCGGAGGAGATGAAAGGGAATCTGATGGACAGTAACATGGAGCAGGATACCATACGTGAGCTGATTCAGCGGAAACAGGTAACCAGCCAGTCCTGTGTATAGTATATAGCAGTGTAATGTATTGAAGTTGACTGAAACTGGACCATCTCCTCTGCTTCTATATGTACTTAGACTAGTTTTGCAGTCAGCACTTGATATGTACAGAGTATAGTAAATCCACAATAAATAAGTAAGTAGTAGTAGTATGTAGTTGATCAACTTGCATTAAATTGAAGTAGGGCCTCCATAACACTCACTCAGCCCCTCACCGCGTGGGTTCGAATCCCGGAAGGGTCATTTGGATTTTCATGTGAGGAAGCCTTCCAGCTGGCTTGTGGTAGGTCGGTGGTTCTACCCGGATGCCTCCGTGCATTTGGGGTCTTCCTCCACTTGTAATTAGCTGGATGTCGCTATATGACTGAAATACTGTCGAAGCAACGGTAAACTCAAATAGTCAAGTCAAATAGAAGTAAATGGAAAAAGAATTTGGATTTAAAAAAGGCAACAAATGAATACTTTATTGAACATGATATTAACCTGTTTATACTGACTGGAAAACGAAAGCAGGGTAAACTTTTGTGTTTGTTTGGAAGACGGAGTTAGACAGTATTTGAATTATGTTGTTGAGGATACCTAAAGCTTCTGGAAGTATGATCCCATTAATATGAGGTTGGTCATATATGGTTAACAACAAAGTCAGATTGTAAAATCAAGAATCTGGTGATTGAGGTATAAAGCTTCTTATGAGGATTAACCAATATTCCTTGAAAACATTTGATTGTGACATAAGGATATAACATATCTATCAACATTATTTAGAGAGAAGGGGAAAATGATCAGTGGGGTCATTTGCCTTTGATCTGTTTATTTTTCCTATTGGTACGTTCTTTTTATCTATTCTACATGTACTTGGAAATAAATAAATTTAGTATATCTGATGCCAGTTATAATTATTATCTCAGCATAATGATTAAAAACATACAAGAGTATTCAAATATATTTTATCAAATGGATAGTAATTGAAAATACAAATGCACATTGTTTACAGGTGTCTCACTTTATGACATGTTTCAGAACCTGCTGATGGAGTTGAAGAATTACGAGGAAAACACAAAGGCAGGAGCAGCGGCCTCCGGTGTACTGAGTGCCCGGGCGGCAGCAGCCAAGGGCGGCCCGGTGTCGGCAGAGAGGCCCTTCCCCCCAGGACTGGAGTACGAGAGCTCTTCAATGGGAGTCATTCCAGTATGTGTGTTGTCTATCAGTGGCTTCTATATAATTGGTTCCGACCATCCCCAGTGGGCAAGTGGTTAGAGGTTCGTCCCATAATTGGGAGGTTGTGGGTTCGATTCCTGGCTGTGACATACCAAATTTGTTAAAGATGTTACTGGTATATCCCCCTTGTTTCTTGATGGTCAGCATATAAAGGAAAGGTAGTTCCAGGACTTTGTTTGCCGGTGTTAGGATAATGTGACTGGGTGTGGTATCATGCCACATGTCTATGGCGTGATACTGCAGACATAATACTGGCAGTGGGACATTAAACCCAAGAAACAAAAATACGCTATTGGTACTTTCTATATAAATAGAAATTAAATCTTGTTTAATTTTTGCATTATCTAGTCTATCAGCATCATTTTAGTATCAGCATCATTTTAGCACAATTTTCCTGTGAGTAAAGTCTGATTTATCAGCCAGATTTTTGCATGGATTGATTATTATAACCCTCATTTCATAGAAATGGGGGCTATATAGGAATCACAGTCTTCCCGTCCCATCCTGTCCTGTCCAAAATGTGTCCTCGTACACTCACATAACATGAAGACAAGGTCGGATGCAGGGGGTCTTAATCACTTTAAGTGATACTTTTAGTTTAATGTTTTCTGTGAGTGAATTCAGGTTTATCAGCACCTCGGTTTTCCATATTATGTGTATCTTGATTATCAGTAATTATTTAACCAATAGCGTCTGAATTAACTTCTTCCAACATTACAATCTATCAATATCTATCGGTCAAATTTGTTGTATTATTTAGCATTTGCTACCATCGATAAATATGCTAATATTTGTGCAAAGCAGTCCTGCAGGTCTTTTACAACACTGTAATATGTGTATTTGAGCTTTTGTGTTATTATACCTATGCATATTGAAAGAGGAGTTTGGGGGTATATAGGAATCACTCTTGTTATGTCTGTCCTGTCACGTCCTGTCCTATTAGGTCATGTATCGTCCCGTCCCGTCCTACTCTCACATAACATGAAGTTTGGTAACTGTTGTCGATAATGCCTTCACACTTGGAATAATGATTTATCATGATAAGACCAATCAGCAGACAAGGGCAGATAACTGTGTCAAGGATTTCTGTAAGAATTAAAGCTCTTCTTCTGTGTCAACTTCAGTGAAAGTTTTAGTATTGAACCACTTTATAGCAAAATGATATTTGAAAAGGTTATAAGGTTATGGGTCATGGATGAGCCTTGCAATTTTGGCATTCATATTACAATGGAAGTATCCATCAAAGAAGACTCAAACAACTAAGTCTTAGACCAGCTCTAACCCTCGGTAGAGACGAATGGAGGACAGCGATAGGGCAACATGCAACCCAGAGACATGGTAACAGCATGTTAATTGGCTGTTGATGATGATTACAATAGAATATACTGTATATTATTTGCATGTTCCAGGCATCCACCCAGCTACAGACCACTCTAACAGTCAGTCCTGGGGACGACAATAAACCTGTAAGTGAACTATTAGATATTAACACCCTTTACAAACCAAGCTATGACCTTGACCCAAAATCTTTTGGACTTGACTGATGGCTGGGGAAATTATAACAATATATACAAAAAAAAAATAGTTGAAACTTATTTTATGTTGATTAGGATTCAAGTTTTTACAGCTTATACTAATCCCTCTTGACGGTTGGGTTGGACCAGTACTTTGCATCTTGGAAGGTCATGAAAAAGGGCAAGGAATTTTCATGACCATGCCAAGTGCAAGGTACAGGTTCTATAAGAACTAAGACTTGAAAAAAGAGAATATATGCTCTTGAAAATAATCATTTTGTACTTGGAATTATTATTTTGTACTTGAAATAAAGAATACAGGTACGTTTCCATGCACCCTACTGAAATTGAAGTTTATTTAAAAATATTGTTGGACTTCAGTGCGTATTTTTATTTAATCAGCTGCTGTGTTCAGTATGAATACAAAATGTATTTTTCTCCCTTAATTCATTAAAATTATACACTATCATTTAAAAAGAAGTAACAGAAGTAACAAACTGCTTGTACATCAGTTATAAAAATTAAGTTAAGTATCCCTTTATTTTCCTAAAAAATAATACATTTTTTTAAGCTATGATTATGTTAATTTTTAGGCACATGTGGAGCTTATAGTTGCAACTACAAATGGTAAGTTTATATTCTTTTGTTTTACAGTGTAATTTATAGCATCAGGTACAAAAATCTAATAAGTCAAGAGCTGATATTGTAAAAACAGAAATTATTTTTATCATTATTTATAGTATTTATCCTTTTTGACTATTTGTAATTTAAATCATGACTTTAAAATACTTGCATACATAATTGCATACATAAAATATGTTCAAACTAAATTGTCTGTTTATGGAAAAAAGCCTACATATTTATATATTTGTTGTAAATTTAGAAATTTTATTTTACATTTATGATATATGTTCCTTTTTATCTTTCTTCAGAAATTGTTTATCTTTATCAATGTCTGATTTAAAATGCATATTGAATTTGGCTTATTGTACATGTGTAACAGTGTAAATGTTGAACATGTATATACAATTTGTTAATTTTCAGATACTATAGTAAAAGCTGTGCTGATATTTCGCAGAAGGAATTTTTGATGGGAAAGTCATGTTGTGTGAGTTTTCCAGTACATTTGATAAATGTACATTTTGTAATTATCATTACTTCAATAATTTAAATCATCTAGTAATTGTGAGTTAATTTGTGGCTTTTTGTATTGAATTTAAAGCAGCTCATACACAGATGATAGGTAGAAATAAAAAAAAAAAAAAATTCTACTCGCTCTTGTTAATGTTGGTGAAGTCTTTGTTTCCTGAAAAATAAACTCAACAAGTGTAGGTCACATTGCACTTTATTTTTGAAATCGGTTAAATATAGACTACGGTATCTCTGGAGCAGGTGCTTGCGATACCACGTGACACATTCCGCAAATGGCGTCTTCAGCAGTTCTGGGTAGCCTGTGAAGTTAGTACATGAAGAGTAAATGTGTTCAGTCAAGTGACGGCAAATGAAAATAGATGATCTAAATAAAGGTTCAATACTTTTCATAATGCTGTTGCCTAGAAACCACTCATTTTTTTACAATCACTGAAAATTGTTTTTGGGTGACCGTGTGTCTTTATATGAGTATTGATAGACTTTATTACCACATATAGTTAAAAATCAAATTCTCAATCAATGAACATCTGTGAATAAGCTGCCATAACACTTTTGTACGTCATGATTTTCTTTAGGAAGTTTCCATGTTCAAAGTCTGTTTTATATGAAAATAGTCTACAACAACTGTTCCAAAATCTGAAAATTAGTTGGTGTAAATTTTATGATATTGATTGTCTGAGTGAAAATTAAAATTACCTCAATTTCTCTGTTACAGCCATCCGAATGCTGCTGCACTTTGTAACTGTGTTAGAGTGCCAATTATTCCTCCCAAGGACATCCCTGTCGACCTACATATTAAAGCTTTCATTGGGTATAAAAGTTGGTAGGTATCAAAACATTTCTTTGTTTCAGCATACTGGCTGTTGATAATAGAGCTTTCAAATGCTTACAACTGCATTCACATTAACATACTAGATTAGCCAATAGAAATGATGGAATATCATGTGATGGATTGTAAGCAGTAGATCTAACTGTACAAGGAAAATAATCTCTTAACAATAGGTAGAAGGTGCATGAATTTTCTCTTGAAAGATGGTAGAGTTAACCATGACCTCAGACATCTGGATTTTTTCTTCCTCAGTGCACAGTACCACGTGTTTGAGCTGACACGACAGCTGCCACGATTCTCCATGTACGTTATGTGTCGCCCGGATACCCCACCCGCCAAAAGTACCGTTACCTTCCAGGTCAATGAGCGAGTACAAAGGGTAAGTTGTGAGGTCACAGAGGGATATAAACGTGTGTATCAAACCTTGATCATTCAGTTACTCTGTCCAGGGCTTTTTCTCTCTCTTTACCAGGGGCAATTAATTTTCCTCTCTGAAAATTTCTTTAAATTCATGCAGTTTTCAGAAATAACTATTACAAGCACATTCATTAGAAAAGGAGGGCTTTCTAAAATTTAACTAAATGCATTTATAAAATAAATAAATACTTTTCCAAATTATTTATTTTTTCATGACAAGCTTAGAATAGCTACACTCTAACTCAACAGCTTTTTCAATGTTGTTTAATATTCTGGAGTGGTGATGTTGTGCACCTGTAATAAAATGTTTAGGGGGTGAAATATGACATTGGAAAACTGATAAAAATCTCTCTCTTAGAACTTCTTAAATGCCTACATGAGAAAATCTTCGTCAAAGACTCAAGTTTTCGGAATACTGGTGAAAACCCTGTGGGGGATGACTGGTGGAAGGCTCAAACCTGTGACTTGTTTCAGGTGGTGATGTGGGTCAATCAGAACTTCCTGCTGCAGGACGATGTGACAAGTGAGGAAGATGGAAGTTTGAATCTCTTCTTTCTCTCTTTGCGAGGAACTGGCCCCTTCAC
This sequence comes from Solen grandis, assembly GCA_021229015.1. NCBI lineage: Eukaryota > Metazoa > Mollusca > Bivalvia > Adapedonta > Solenidae > Solen > Solen grandis. The sequence continues at coordinate 29,531,479 of CM037777.1, forward strand.
CTTTAAAATGGACAATAACAGTATGGTAGGTGTAGATTTAAGTGATGTTGTTATAGTCTTTTCTTTGAAGGATTAAACACGACTTAACCTGTAAGTTGATGTTTGATGCAGATTCTGCAGAAGTCAGTTGAATTGATCACACCCTCAATGTTAACAGACTAAAGAATATTAGATTTCTGCTTGTTTGGATTAAAGAGAAAGGGACAATTCTTGATAAACTTTGAAATCAATATTGTTGAAACTAGCATTTTATATATCTGGGGACATAATGTAGTGTCAGATGGATAAAAAATGTCAACTGTTCTTTCACTATTGGTAAAAATCAACACAGATGAAAAGACAACAAAATGCAACAAAATTAATAAAATGGTCTTAACTGTAGGTGAAAATTGTCACAGATGAAAAGTCAATCAAAGTAATAAAATATGAAAATGATCTTTCACTGGAGGTGAAAATTGTCACAGATGAAAAGTAAATCAAAGTAATAAAATATGAAAATGATCTTTCACTGCAGGTGAAAATTGTCACAGATGAAAAGTCAATCAAAGTAATAAATATGAAAATAATCTTTCACTGCAGGTGAAAATTGTCACAGATGAAAAGTCAAACAAAGTAATAAATATGAAAATGATCTTTCACTGCAGGTGAAAATTGTCACAGATGAAAAGTCAATCAAAGTAATAAATATGAAAATAATCTTTCACTGCAGGTGAAAATTGTCACAGATGAAAAGTCAAACAAAGTAATAAATATGAAAATGATCTTTCACTGCAGGTGAAAATTGTCACAGATAAAAAATCCAACAAAATACAAGAATATCAAAATGATCATTCACTGTAGGTGACAATCCACACAGATGATATGGACCTGGCAGGCGATGTGGTGCAGGCTCTGGCCTCCTTCCTCAACCTGGACGACCTCCAGACTACAATAGACTTTCCCTCTGAGATGGAACGGCTCAGGGAAGTCCTTGTTAAGGTAAATCCATTGTCAGAGTTAAGGGATGAGGAAATTGCTTTTAGCTTAACTATTCTAAGAATAAGGGGGAGCTGTTGTACTCACACGATCATCGATGTTTGTATTGATGTTGCCAAACAGCTTTGGTTAAAGTTTTGCTTGTAACTTACTATCATGCAGTTACCTTAGTTATCATCTATCCTTTTTGATTTAATACTTCAGTATGGTAATCAGGGGCATTTAAGAAACAAGTTAGATAACTCTTGACCAAATTTAATATAAATTATTGCCCTTTTAGGACTGTAATAATTTTGGTTTAAGTTTTGCATGGAACATACCATCATGCTTAAATCTCATCAGTCAGTAATGTGATTGACTTGAAACTTCATAAAGGTGTTCAGGGGCATCAGAGAATCAAGTTAGATAGCTCTTGATTCAAATTGTTGTTTCGCTCCAGGGACAGGCCAGCTGTTTTACCTCACTCATTCTTCTTGATCATCGTAAGTGTTTTATGGTGTATTTTTTTTAAATTGATATGTTTATTGAACCTTTCTCTTGTGAAATTACTTTTTTCAGGTTGATGAGTATCATGCTGTGAGACAAAAATTGACAGCAGAAATGGCAGACCATTCTAATTTGATACGTAGCCTGGTAGTGAGGGCAGAGGATGCACGTCTAATGGGTGACATGTAAGTTGGATGGGAGATAGAGGGTGGGGAATGGTTACCAGTAATCCTAATGGACAGTTCCTAAACTGCCAAATAAGTTTGTTTACATAAACAGGCTTATCCAACCAGTGTAAGGGTTGAACAGTTGACCAACTTTACTCAAAAGAACATGTGCTTTTTGTTTGTGATACTGTTTGTGAGCACTTGACCTAGGTATGAATAGAAACTGTCAAAATATCAATAGGAGGAGGAGCAACATAAAAATTAAGGAACTGTCCATCATGGAATAAAAATCATTTTCTATAACCCTTTACCTCATTAATTTTTATGTACAAAATTTTGACTTGATAAATGTTTGCTTAATTTTGAATAGTATATGAAGCAATGTATTTTGCTATGCAGACTAAAGGATCTGAGTTACAATATTGTATAAGCAAACAGAGGAAACCCTGATCAGACTGTTTTAGCGCCTGCTCTGTTCGCAAAGGCGCCAAAATTAGTGTATATGAAGTAAAGGGTTGATATATCCTCGATTGAAAGTTTCATGTTTTACTCAGTAAAGGAATTACATGTATATCTTTTCTGGAATGCTTGAAGCACTGGTCTCTAATGACCAGTGGTAGTGACCACTGATTATGGATCAGAGGGTTTCAAGTTTAATCCATGCTTGAGGCAAGCACTTTTCAAGATCTTCCCAGATGCAAAGTACTGGTCCAACTCAGGAACCATTGAAAAGGAATATTAGAAATTGAAAAAACTTGTTTTTAGGAAACTCTTTTGTCAGGGTTTATTATCAGGGTTTAGACTTATTCTAGGTGCATATAGAAATAGGAGGTGGAACAGTTTCACGTCTGCCCTCAACGTATATTTGTATAAATTTAACCCCTTATTTCATATAAACGCATTTTGACTCATTGGCAAACAGAGCAAACCCAGATCAGTCATTCCTATAGGAGCAGTCTGATCAGGGTCTCCTTCCTTTGCTCATACAATATTGAAGTTGAAGATTCTATACAGTTTGCATGGCAAAAAAAAAATCCATTATTTTATATACCATTAAAAATTAAAGTTTGAAAATTAATATTCATGAAGTCATACATTGGTACATGAATATTCATCAAGTCATACATCTGTACATGAATATTCATCAAGTCATACATCTGTACATGAATATTCATGAAGTCATACATCTGTACATGAATATTCATGAATATTCATCAAGTCATACATCTGTACATGAATATTCATCAAGTCATACATTTGTACATGAATATTCATGAAGTAAAGGGTTAAATCCTTGTTTGTCACAGGGGTAACATGAAGAAAGGCTACACAGAGGTGTATAACATGAACCGGGATCTGATCAACGGCTACAAGATACGGTGCGGGAACCACCAGGAGCTGCTGGCCTCACTCAAACAGGTCAACCTTGTCATTCAGAAGGCTGGACGCCTCAGAGGTACGGACAATTTTCAGTTATTTTGTAAGGTCAGATTCAAGCAATTTTCAGTTAGACTCAAGTGAACTTTAGGTAGGGTCAGCTCAACCAATTATCAGTGATACTCCTGTGAACTTTAGGTTAGGTTTAAAAACAACCATTTTTCAGTTAGTGAAGTTCTTTTAAATCACATGGAAGATGGTTGGATGTCTGTTATCCTATCTATCGTCTCACCAGAGGCTCACTAAATTACATTTTCATGAACTTGTTTAGTAAAATTTGATAAGAAATAAAAATTCATGTCAGAACCTATATTTATCTACTGTCATGTTAAATTCATGTGTATTTTTTACAACCATAATTTGGTATAATGATTTATCATGATAAAACCACTCAGTACACAAGTGAAGATAACTGATTTTGTAAGAGTTATATCCCTTTTTTTTTCAAAGCAGTATGTGGAGGTGTTAATCACCTTCAGTGACAGGTCTAGTTAATTTTGTGTAAAATTATCCTTTTTTTCCAGTGGGCAAGTACAAGACGGCAGTGGTGAAAACTTTATTTTAAACTATTGAATGACTAAAATTAAACTTTTAAGACTTATATCAGCTTCAAAGTCACCTCTCTGTTCATGTTTACTTTCTATCATGGAGGGCATGGTGCAAAACTATTCTAACTCTTTTAGTTATTGACATGTACTTAAACTAGTTTTGTACTAAGTCATCATCAAGTTAATTGGTAAAGATCAAGACCTCGTGGAAATTTAAATGGTAAAATCTTCAATTTTTAAAGGGGAATATTTTTCCATGGATGAATTTATGACTTTGAAAAATTGAATTGTCATGCATCCTTTCTCTGAAATCTAAATAGAAGTCAAAGATATGTGCACTATACATTGATGTTTACTGTATTATTTTTGCAAAACAACAACAAAAAAAATGCAACTTTCTAATGCAACATTTTCAACCAAGAGTTCTTGAAAATATGTCCAGAATTGTCAATTGTAGAGACTTAACAATATCAAATTAATGAAAAATAATAGTTTTACAGTAAAATCAAGATAAAATGTTGATTGTATTGTAATTCTCATGTTCTCAAAAAAAACTTGAATACAGTCTCTTATTCTCAAATATCTACTTTTCTTTGAGTTTGAGGCAGAGTATGATATTTGAACAGTGTTTTCAGTAAAAAAAAAAAACAACTCAAAAATACCAAATGTTCTCTAACACTTAAACAAGCATAATTTAATATGGTATTTGATTTATCTGCTTAAAAGACTTTGTGACCTCTGCTCAGACTTAGTTGATAATCACACTTGAGTTTGAGAATAACAAGTATCTTCGAGAACTTTGGCCCAAATCATGAATACCAGGCTCTGTGTTCTTGGAAAGAAAAATAATATTTAAGTATGATTTTTATACTTGGGCTATACCCATTAGTTTCAATAGGGATATGAATATGATGCTTAAATTTGAGCCAGAGATCTTCTGAAATATTTTCGAGACCACTGTATTGATCAAATTTTGTTGAGCATAATAATATAGAACGATTTTCAATATCTTGAGGACTTGGGACTAGATCGCTGATACCACATATTTGCTTAGTGTTTTTACAGAGCACAGTACATGTAAAATGGATCCATGTTATATAGGTTTATGTTATCTATTGAACTTTGAATAAATGTTGAGGAGGTTGAAAGAGGAGGCAAAAATAAACAAAAGTTCAGAACTGTCACCTCGTTTTACCCCGAGAATCATCGGGGAAGACAATTTTTTGTCCGTCCATAATTTATTTTGTTATTATAATCCATATATATATACATATATAAGTGTTATGTAATTTTTGTATTTGTGATATTTTATGTGGATGTATGAAAGAGAAAGTGGTTATCTCATAAAATTGGATACCGGGTAATTATATAAGTCTTTTTAGCTAACCTGAGCACATGTGCTCAGGATGAGCTATAAGGATCGATGAATGTTCGTTGTCCGTCCGTCCACAATTAGATTGTTTGCATTCTAGCATCTTCATTTCTTAAGCAATCATCTTCAGACTTTATGACAATGTTTATTACCATATATCTTAGCCAAGTTCAGTTATGGCTGATATCAGCCTATTAGGTCAGGAGTTATGCCCCTTTTAATATTAAAAATGCTAGATTTCAATTGGTTTGCACTCCAGCATCTTAATTTCCTAAGCAACAATCTTCAAACTTTATGACAATGTTTATTACTATAATCTCTCGGCCAAGTTTGATTATGGCTGATATTGGCCAATTAAGTCAGGAGTAAAGCCCCTTTTAATATTAAAAAATGCCAGATTTCACTTTGTTTGCACTCTAGCATCTTCATTTCTTAAGCAATTATCTTCAAACTTTATGACAATGTTTATTACCATTATCTCTTGGCCAAGTTTGATTATGGCTGATATCAACCAATAAGATCAGGAGTTATGCCCCTTTTAATGCTTAAATTTGCCAGAATTCACTTCGTTTGCACTCTAGCATCTTCATTTCTTAATCAGTCATCTTCAAACTCTATGACAATGTATATAGCCATTATCTTGGCCAAGTTTGACTATGGCTGATATCAGATTATAAGTCAGAGGAGTTATTGCCCTTTAATTAATAAAAATACCTGATTTCACTGTTAACACTCCAGTAGCAGAAATTGTTCTGAAGTCTCACTGACAATGTTTAAAGCCATAATCTCTCAGTCAAATTTTACTTCAAATTTTGACCACTGGCATTCTTTAGTTCCTGGATTTGAAATGATCTCATGGATTATGTATTCAGTATAACTATGCTATAATTTAGTAACTTGTACAGGCAATGAAGGCAATTTTTCTCAGGTGAGCATCTTTAGGGCCATCTTGGCCCTCTTGTTAATAATATACATGAATACGTGAAAGGTGACCGTCAATGATAAATTCCATCAAGTCATATACTCGATTCACATATCTGCATTGGCCTACTATGGAAGTTATATGCCAAAGTTTTTGTGCTTGTTTTATATTTTTTGAAATGTGTTGAAATTTCTTGTATGGGTCCTAATTTTGACAGCAGTGTATCAGATATCCTTTATTTTCTGTCTTGAATTATATATGTATGTATATATTTGCTATTTTATCATTTTATATATTGAAATCAGCTCATTTTCAGTATCTTTATTGTCTTTTTTTTATTTGTGATAAAAAGAATGATTAAAATATCTTAAAAATGTGAAGTTCTAACTTATTTTTTCGTAATCCAAAACCTTGCTTGTGCGTAAATGAAAGATGGGTTGTATTGATAAATTAGATCTTCAATGTTAAAGGTTTAATCCTGTTGAGGGGAGGGGAATCTTCAAAGTCACAAAGTACTGGTACAACCCAGAAACTGTGTAATTTATAAGAACATTCCCAATCAACATGAAAAGCAAATAAAAAAATTCAGGAACATATCATCACAAAGAGTAGCAAAGTATATTTGGCATTTTAATTTTATATCTCAGAAAATAATGCCATTATCATGAATAATGCCAGCATCGTATACCCATGACTTTCTATTACATCTGTCAGCCATGGGATACCTGGCTAGCACTTTATTGTTATAAGAATAATCAAAAGAGGTATGTCGACCAGTCAAAATGCTGCTTACATAAATGAGTACTCTTCAATTTGAGATCTAAAATCTGTAAGTTGGTAAAGGTTTGTCTAAGTGCTGTAAGTACGAGAGTTTCTATTGGTCCAAATATCCCCAATGCCTATTGGGGCTGCGAATAGTTGCAAGGCTTTTCAAATAATCAATAATGAGCAAATGCTAACTAATAATCTCACGGGCGATGTATGGAGTATGGAATGCGCCCTTGTGGGTTTCCGACGCTGGAATAAAGCAAGCAAGCGTATAAAGTTTGATAAACAAAACTTCATGATAAAAACAAAGGTAAAATAATAAACAATTATAATCACATAAAACACACAATGAAATAATTCATTAACACATATAAAAAAGCACTAACTGAGAAAATTGTCCTGAGATGTTCTTACAAAATTAAGTAAGTAACATGTACTTAATGTAGAGGTTTGTAGAACTACAGCAAGATGTTTATTAGTCTCTCCTCATTTCAATTTGGCAGTGAAAGACAACTGTGAAGGGGCCTCCGTGGCCGAGAGGTTAAAGTTGCTAACTTTAATACTCACTCAGCCTTTCACCATGTGGGTTTGAGTCCTGGAAGGGTCATTTGGATTTTCATGTGAGGAAGCCTTCCAGCTGGCTTGCAGTAGGTCGGTGGCACTACTCGGATGCCTCAGTGCACTCGTGGTCTTCCTCCACCTGTAATTAGCTGGACGTCATTATATTACGGAAATACTGTCGCAGCAACGGTTAACTAAAACAAAGTGCCATTGCAGCCATAATATAAGCTGCCACAAAATAAAAAGATCAAGATTATAGAGGCTTCCAATATGAAAGTAGGTCAAATGGCAGTGTCAATATGTATCCTTTCTCCCACCTTAGCATAACTCTTGCAAAAGTCACTGAACCAGATAATCCCTGCTTTATGCACGTCTACCCATTATAGTTATGACATTGACCAAGTTTCATAAAGATCCATTCAGGACTTAGGAGGAGTTGCATTCACAATCAAGTACAGAGACTTAGTTTCAAGGGGCATACCTCTTGCAAAAATCAACGAACTGGAAAATTGCCACTTCATGCAAGTAATGACATTGACCAAGTTTTGAAAAGATACCGTCAGAAACGTAGGAAGAATTGCGTTCACAAGGCTGCAATATCAATGTCCAAAATTAAGGACCAGTGTGAATGTCGAAAATAAAGGACCAGTGTGAATGTCAAAAATAAGGACCAGTGTTTACATCACATAGTAATCACTAAACATTCCCTCTGCACAACATCTCACCACAATTGTAATTTTTGTACAGTTACATCCGAATCTGACCAGATGAAATTTCACATATTTTAAAAAATTAACCCACTAAAAAAGATACCAAGAGAATTTCTTAAAGTGCATAATCAACAAAATTATTTATCAGCAAAGATTTATATTTTACAGTACAGAGCAGATGCATTTGTGACTGACAGATATCTTAACTAAAACCAGTGTGTCTCCCAATATAAATACATCTTAGTAAATCTTATAGCAGAACATACCCTTCACTGAAATACAAGAAACATTACACTGGAGATGTTCACTGCTTTTGTTCAAAAAGGAAATACTTAACTAATAAACAATAATATTTAGTAAAAAGAAAACAATACAATAAAATAATGACATCACCCCCCCCTAAAAAAACAAAAAAAAACAAACAACAAAACAAAACAAAAACTACAAAACTTTTTTCAACAAAAAGTGAAAATTATTTAAGATAATTATCCCTAGAGATTCAGTCAAGCTGAGATAAGACCAAGTTATGATGAATTAAAGGACTGAAAGTCCTAATGTTGCATTAAGTATAAACTGGAACAGTAATGGAGAAAGTGTGGCTTGTAATATGGAATCATTTTATTGATTTCCCTCATCAAATGGATCTTGTAGCTTTGAGGGCCCAACGACACAATTTCATTTGCCAAATTCGAATTAGATTAACCAAGGACACATTACATGCCAGAGATACATGAACTACTGCACTTCACTGGCTTACGTCACACAATTTCATTCATAGTATTTTCATTGATAATTTTTCCAGCCTATGCAAACAGGTGCACATATATCTTGCCCGCTAGAGGGCATTGAATTTGGATATCCAGTATTGCCATTTTCGCAGTCGGTTACAATATGTTGTAAACAACACAAAAGGAGAGATTCTTCAAGAAAGGTTGTGACAGGCTTATCATTCTAACAGGCTAAAAATGAGTGAAAAATTATCAGCCGACCTGTCTATTGCATAACAGAGATTCTAACATGAAAATATGCTATATAAACACAGAAATCTTGTAGTGTGTGTTTTTTGCAATATATGGACAGTTCAAAAACATAATTATTTCACATCATATGACTCCTACAGTAAAGTGTAATAAAATAAACTGACACAATTCATTTTTGTATCACTTAAAACTTTCAGTCTAGTAACGTGTAGAATGGAAATGGAGTTTTGTTTTGAGTGCTATATGCAGAATAATGCATGGTGTGTGTTCAGATGCGCAGTAATTAACACTGGGCTATGGCCTTCATGATCAGATTACTGCACAATATAGCACTCAAAGGAAACTTAATTTCCTAATTCTTTCATATTAAATCCATGTAATGACCATGACAGACTTGAGGTCTGAGTATTTTGTGATTTTCAGGATTTTCAAAAACACTCAAAACAATTATTCAAGCATAAAGTTAGTAACAAGAAGTCCCGTTCCACAAATCATAACACCGAAATGTGATGTATTGCCCTTTTAGTTTCCTGTCTTTGTTTTGATACCCAGAATATTAAGAACATTCCGGAACAATTCTCTTCTGCTACTGTGTGTCTCTCTTAAGTCCGGAATCAAGTGCTCTCCTGATCTGTCCTCATCGTCAATATCCTCTGCATCATATTCAAAATGAACACCGGTCAAAACCGCACAACCATTTCCAAATATACACTTCACCATGGCAACCGGATTCTGAGGTAGATCTTGGTATCTGGCTAGAATTTCCACATTTTCATGCACGTCTCCATCTTCTTCAATCTTCTTTGTGATGTACTTGTCTGATTCAAAATTTTGATGATGACATTCTAATATTTCGAGAGATTCATTGTTTTTGGAGGATCTTCTGTTAAAGATTTTATTTTGGATTCTCTGCATTTGATCAACGTGGACATGTCTTTGTTCAAGAAATAACCTCCGCCATTGCAGAAAACTTTGTAGCAGACGGGACTGACCTGCAACTCTTCACTTTTGAAATCAATTAAGGCAGTCACAGCTCCCTTCCTGGAGGCATAGTCATATGGTTTGTACAGAGGTCCGATACAGCTTCCTGTAACGGAAAAAGAATCAGACTTTGTTTTTATTTAAAGAGTATCACAAGCAATGTCCTCAATTACAGGATATTTCATTATTCTATCCTTTGTAAGTTATTTTTGCAGGAGATTAAGGATGTTTTATCCTACCTATATATTTAAAAAGTGATCAGTAATTGAAGAAAAATATTCTGCAAATTTACATTATTTTAAAATTTCATTAAATTTTAGAGATATCTTAAAATTAATGCTTTTTAAAATACAGCAGCTATTTGATTGAAGTTCTTACCTTCAAGAAAACAAATTGCTTCTGTACACAAATTCTGCTGCCTTATTTTAACTAGAACTATCACTAAGAGTAATGAATACCCCCAACATCCACATTGTCTGCATCTAATGTGAGTGAGGAACGTGACAAGCATGATTTCTATATAAAGCTCCAACCTCTAAAGCATGGGTTTAATTATATACACTTCAGTTATGTATAATCTTACCTGGGTAAAACTTAAGGAATCTCTCTCCAATAACCTCGAGGGGACCGGACTTGTCAAACTCGATGTAATCAGATGCAAAATATCCCCCACAGCACGTTCCCAGGTAGCTTCCGCCTCTCTCAACGAATTCCCGGATAAGACCAATGCCTGTGCTTTCCAAAGCTTGTATTAGACCCAGGTCAAATCCGCCACCTATTGCTAGCAAATCCACATCATCATCAAGTTTACCTGCAATGAATTTGAATTAACCTGTTACCAAATGAAACCAGATCAGCCTGCAAATAATTGGCAGGTGTTATGCACCTATCAATGTTTTGCCCAAGGGTAGGGGCAGCAGGTATACATTGGGCTTTTGAAAGAAGACCATTTCCGAGAGCCGGGGATTTGACATACAGAATTTTAGTGGGTCCTGGGAAATAGACTTTGGCAAGCATACAATGTAGGGAGTTTGGCAAAATGTCTATGCAGGGCTTTTGATTTCCAGTTTTAGGGAAGGCGCCCTAGCCCTTTTTGTGGGAAAAAAAAACAACAAGTGATTTTCACAATTTGAGGTAATTTTTTTATCATGTTTATGAGTCTTTGCGCTCTGGAAACAGGTTTCAATGTTGTGACATGTTACTTCATAAGTATATTGTTTTCATTGAAATAATCTTTCATATAACTATTAGAAAATCAATAATGCAAACTAAATAAGGTTAAATCAGCCTCATAATTATTGTTCACTGGGTTTCTCCATAAACAGCTGCCCCTTCTCCAAATTGATAGAGACTTTTATCTGAGGGAGGGGAATTTAGGAAGAATTATTTTGGGGAAAATAGATGGTTACTTGGCTTGGGGAAGTATAGCCTGTAACTGGCTATTGAAAAAAAGGGTAAAAATGCCCTGCAATGCCCAAATTTAGACTCAAAAAAAAAGAGAAAAAAGTAAACGTCCCCTAGGTCAGTCAGTTGTCACTTATCCCTTTGCCTCATGAATATTCATGCAAAAATTTATGAGTCGAAGATAAATTGACTTAACTTTAAATGGTAAATGAAATAATCAATTTTTCTTTGCTAAATGGAAAATCTGAACGTCAGAATGGGATTTAAATCCATAACAATAAAGGGATAAGTGACTAAGTTAGCAACCTTTAACCACTCAGCCACAGAGGCTCTGTAGTAATTGTAATCACCTTATATGGTTGTTTATTCATTACGTTCATATTATAAGTGTGTTTAAGGGTCAAGAGGTATACCATGGTTAAGTGGTAGTGTCCATTGTTTATTAAAACAAAGGATAAGACTGGGGTCAAGAATCAAGTACAAAGTACATGTACTGATAAAACTTCCATCGAGATGGGTATCAGTTGTAAAAACTTGTTTCCCAATTCTAACTGAACCCTTACAATGCTGCTTGTGAATGCCTTTGCAACCAGTGCGGACCAAGTGCAGTCTGATCATGGTCTGCACCATTCAGTCAATAAATTTTCAGCCCATAAACAACTAATGCTACGATCCAAAATGAAGAAAGGACTAGACTTTAGTCCAATGTAAAAATCTTGCATATTAAGGGTTAAAAAAGAATGCCAACAGACCTTGTTTAATTTCCTCTGGAGTAATGAAAGTGACCTGATACAGTTCATCGCTGGCATGTTCTTGTAGGGCTCGGAGAAATATCATGGAGTCTTTTTCATACATCCCATATCCCTTGTATACACACAGCTTCTTCATGGTTCTCCCAAATCTTCCAAACAGTCTCCACATAGGCTAGGTCGGAGCACTGTTTAGGAAAAATAAATAGCTGAAAAAAATAAAAAATGATATGGACAAGTACAGGTAGACAAGATAAGAAAATAGGTACAGTTGATAAGATAAATAAAAAAAAAAAAAACAGAAAAGAAAATAGGTACAGGTAAAGTAAGAAAATAGGTACAGGTAGATAAAATAAGAAAAATGGGTACAGGTAGACAAGATAAGCAAACAGGCACAGGCAGATACATATAACTGCCTTGCAGCTGATATAGCCTTTTGTGATGTGGTTACTGGCTATTCCCGACTTGTTATTAGCTATGTCAGGTAGGGTCAGTCTTTGGATGGGTGACTACTGTCGCTCTTGCTATAAGATATGTATACCATGAGTTGTATGAGTACATAATTTCAGCAAAGACATTTAACTGTGAAACACTTAGTAAGAGTGTTACCTGGAAAACAATGTGTAGAGTGATTGAAAAATGTGACAGATAAAATGTAACAGATGACAGAGAAGTGATCCCTATGCATCACCTCTGCTTTCCTTTACAGCAGGTGACACAAAAAGGGTAATAACTAAAATAAAATTGATGCCAGATTTATGGACCTTGTGCATGACAATTCCTCTTGTCAAGTTCTGTCCATCAATGAAATTTTGTTTCAATAGCATGAGTAGAGCAGGAGTTATTGAAGAATAAAGATGCGTGATGGAGAAAGTGTGACAGACAGAAAAAGGGGGAATGCTTAAAAATATTGATGCCAGAGTTATGGGCCTTGTGCATGACGATACTTCATGTCAAGCTCTATCCATCAATGAAATTTTATTTCAACAGCATGTGTAGGAGGTTTTGTAGTCCCATCAATGAGCCGCTCAGCGCGACATGCTAATTTTGATACTGGTTGTCATGCCTCTGCATAGGGAATATCGCCAAACCAAAACGATGTCACAAATTATGGGTACACAAGTGTGGACTAGGATTTCGGTGGAATTTCAATGGCATGGATAGAGTAGGAGTTTTTGCAGAATAAAGCTCTAAGTGTGTCGGAAAAAGTTTGACAGACAACGTGTATACAGACATAAAGACAGATGGACATACGGAAAGAAAGACGAAAGAGAAGTGCAGGTCCCCTTATGACACCTCTGCTTAAAGTAAGTAGCACAAAAAACAGACTTAATTGTTCCTTCCCATGGGAAGGAACATCTAAAGTTGTTCTTAGCTACTTGCCGGATACAAGACTTGCATCTGAAAATATGTTTGCCCGCTCAGTACTATGTGTCATTCAGAATTCTTATGATGGAGGAGGAACAGCGTGAAATTATGTAATACCTCGAACCGCCATTTAATCGGCCATATTAGCTTTAAGATCATGTGCAAGTTAAGAAACACTTATCCATGGCGATGACAATAATTTATTCGGGGGTTACACTCTTGAAATTGCAGGGAAAGACGCCTTCATTCATTCATTACAATCGTTTCGTAATAAACCTTGGGGTCATGACCTTAAGTGTAGATACAAAGGTCTGCTAACAGGCTCTCCCATTGTCTGTTTATGGAAGGGTGTCAGGCTACAATGCTTTAGTCAATTATCTAGTTTTACTCTGAACAATGGGGTCGTCCTTCATACTAAATGGACTTGCCTATGTGTAGCTGATTATCTGTTGCTGCTAGATATGGAAGTTAAAATAATAAGGAAAGCATTTAACAGCCTGCAGGGCCCACTGTCATTTCGGGTGACTGGGGCCAGGGCCCTGACAGGGTGGAATTTTCCTTTGTATCTTTTTTGGGAGTGGGATTTTAAAGTGTGAAAATATTATTAATTTTATAAAGCTTGATCTTGAAACATCTAATTTTCTATTATAATACATGTAATGTTACATTGACATATTATTTTTTTTTTGCAACCATCACTAACTTTCCAATAAACGTTTTATCCAAGATACAAATTATTGTCAAGTATTTATTTATTTAGGGAAATGTTCACTGACTAGAGGGGAAAATATGATTTAGAGGGGGAATGGGTCCCGGCCCGATATTCAGCAAAAAGATGACCCTGGCCTCGCAGTAGATTTAAATTTGAAAAGTGAATCTTTCAAGTGCAGCATATATGTAGATGTATGTATAGATGTGCTATGACATGCAAAGTTATGTCATTAATGAGAATTTTCTGAAATTATGAAAAAGGTTATTTATAACCTTCCTTAATATAATTCCCATGATACGCAATATTAACTTATTTACAGTCAGATTTTCGTCAGAAATTTTGGTAGAGGCACGAGCCCTTTGGTTAAACCTGAATCAGCTTTCATTCTATACCTCAAGGTAAAGAAATGCACTGGAAGGTACTTTTGGTAGGCTAAAACTTGTCCTACTCTTACCCCGGCCCTCTGTCGCTCTGTAGTTTAGGTCTTCCCTGCTCAGTGACCTCCCCTTTCAAGCAAGGGGAAATAACCGGAAACTGGTGAGCATGACTGTCTGGAGGTCAAGTGTGATATCGTACGATTGTAGAAGGAACGCGGGCGGAAGTTATCCCCATTGTAAACAATGCTTTGTCTACTTAACTTTAACATGGTTAGATATTTTCATGTTACCATTTTCTTTTTCATATATGTGTACGATGTTAAGTTCGAATCCGGTCCATTCAATGGCCCATCCAAGGAGTGACCCTACCCGACCAGACGCACCCTCTGTAGTCGTTTGATGGCCGGACGTTTCGGTAAATGACCAGTTCGGTAAATTGATGTATATAGTAAAAGGTTTGGACGTTTCGGTAAATTGATATTTTAAATAGTGTTTATCGTCACACCTAAGAAAAAAAATGACCAAAATGTAGTCCCATCAATGAGCCGCTCAGCGCGACATGCTATTTTTAGCTCTACTTTTCGATGAATATGAGCTATTGTAGTCGCCCATGCGTCGGCGTTGGCGTTGCAGCTTTTGGTTAAAGTTTTGCACGAAAGTTACTATCAAACTTATATCTCAATAACCATTTATGGTATTGACTTGAAAGTTTGTTAATATGTTCATGGGCACCAGACAACCAAGGTTGATAACTCTTGACTGAATTTAAAATAAATTATGGCCCCTTTTTAACTTAGAAATTTTGTTTAAAGTTTTGCATGCACTATAAAATTTGGTTAAAGTTTTTGCATGCAAGCTACTATCAAGCTTGTATCTCAA
This sequence comes from Solen grandis, assembly GCA_021229015.1. Lineage (NCBI taxonomy): Eukaryota > Metazoa > Mollusca > Bivalvia > Adapedonta > Solenidae > Solen > Solen grandis. The sequence goes on from CM037777.1 coordinate 29,546,875, forward strand.
TAACCATTCATGGTATTGACTTGAAAGTTTATGAATATGTTAAGGGGCATCAGACAACCAATGTAGATAACTCTTGATGGAATATATTACAAATTTTGGCCCTTTTTTTTTTACTTAGAAATTTTGGTTTAAGTTTTGCATTCAAGCTACTATCTAGCTTATATCTCAGAAATTGTTCATGGTATTGACTAGAAAGTTAAGGAGTGTATTTAGGGGCATCACAAAATCAAGGAGGATAACTTTAGGACTGAATTTTATACAAATTATGGCCCTTTTCTTACTTAGATAATTGGTAAAAGTTTTGCTTGCACAGTGTTATTGTGCTTATGTCTCATTAACCAGGCATAAGATTGATTTTAGACTTCATGAAAATATTAAGGGTTATCAGACTATCAAGGTATATCATTTTTGACTATTATTATATACAGGGTACCGTATGTGGAGGGCAAGAATTGAAATAAATTTCATTTGATTTACCAACAAGCATTTTGAATAGTCGAGCGTACTGTCCTCTGACAGCTCTTGTTGTACTGGTTGTCATGCCTCTAGGGGATATTGCCAAATCGAAAGTAGAACGATATTACAAATTATGGGTCCACAAATGTGGACTAACCAATATATAACTTTTTTATTGTTTTATTATTGTTTTTATGTATTCTATTTAATATTACTATAATATTTACATATTTTAGATGTAAATAATTAATTAAAAAAATCTAATAAAAAAAACAGAAAATTGTGTTTTAAGTGTGATATACATATAGGTAAACTCAATTAAAAATCAATTTACTGAAACGCCCAAACCAATTACTATAATATAAAATCGACTTTCCGAACTGGTCATTTACCGAAACATCAGTAAATCCGTTGTTTCACCCTAACTCTGTTTCGTCCACCAAGGCTTTTTACTCCTACTTTGTAGTGTATTTGTCAGTATCATTTACTTTTTATTGAAGAAGATAAAATATGTTTGTTTTATAGATGGGGTATCATTGACTTCCCATCTCTCGGAACCCCATTCAAGAAAAAAAAGTGCATTTTTTACAAGGCAACACATTATTTTAAAATCGTTTGAAATTTTTTTTTAATGAATTTAAATTGTTTTATTAGATATGTGTACCAATTTTCGTTAATATTATAACATTAATTCCAATCAATATGAAACATGAAATGTTATACAAGATACACAATTTTATTTAAAGTTAGTGCTATATAAAAAATAACACTAGCTATGAGTAGCTATTTAATAACTGTAACATATATAAGGAATTGAGAGATGGTAAGTCAACCATGTAAATTTAGATATAGACTGCAGGGGTTAAATAGCATTTTAATACCTTTAGATATGATTAAAGATTTGATTGATATGTTCATTTATTTGGTCAAATAAAAAGATTATTTTTTTGAGTTTGGAAATTAATATTATAATATTTTGTTTTTATAAGAGCTGACAAATAAAGTTGGCATGTGTCGGTCCCAAAAACGCTGTTTTTACGTAAACACCCAATTTATGGAAATCGAATAAATATAGGATATGGTATCCCTGAAGTAGATACATGGTGTATCACATGACATATTCCACGGTGTGGCGTTATCATCAGTTTCATATAGCAAATTTGTAATTCGAGGGGTGAGAGCTAGACTAGGCTAAGTGTTTATATATTTATATGCACTTAGCCTAGTTTCCCTCTAACACTTTGGTACGATTAGCTTGTAAAGTGAGGGCTTGCACTAAGAGTGAATGTGATCAGTCGGAGTCTTGTGATGGCACACAAGAATTTCTAAATATAGGTTTTATGTTTCTAAATATAGCTTCAGTACTGTTCATAACACTATTGCCTGTGATGGAGAAACCACCCATATTTATGCCCCTGCATTGATAGATCCCTGCATTGATTGTTTTTGGTCTGTCTTTTTGTTTGTCACAAAACTTTAACCTTGACCATAACACAGAAGTCCTTCCACCTAAAGCCTTCAAACTTCACAGGTGTGTAAACCTTGATGAGCTCTACCCACCAGGTGACCTGGACCTTCAAATGACCTTTACCCCATGGGTATAAGGCCCCCTGTGGGGGCATGGCGTTTATTCGAACATAGCACTTGTTTTTTTAGACCACTGAATGTTGCATTGGGTGACCATGTGTCTGTAGATGGGTACTTATAAACGTAATAAACACAGATAATTAAAAATCAAATTATTAGTTGACCATCTGTGAACGAGCTGCTTTAAAACATAGTGGGAACCCTGTAATATCAGAGATTTAGTTCATAGTGGGTATATTGAATATTCATATATATGATTTTAATCCCTTACCTCATGAATATGCATGTATAAATTGATGACTTGATGAATATTAATTACTAGATGTGCACATTACTCAAACATTGGGGTTGGATGATTTATCAAAGAGTTATGGCCCCTTTTTTATATCCAATCTTGTCCACATTTCATCTCCAAAGTCCCTGGCTTGAATTGAATGAAACTTCACAGGATGGATCAGTGTCAAGTCTAGTTGTGCATATCATTGGCCTCTTTGGGTTGGTTCATTTATCACAGAGTTATGGCCCTTTGTATTTTTAGCAACATGTAAATATAATGTGTTCTTGTTCGCGCCTTATCTCTAGAAAACCCTGACTTGGATCGGATGAAACTTCACAGGTTTGATCCAATACCAAATCTAGTTGTGCACACCATAGGCATGTTTAATTGGAATGTTTTAACATAGAGTTATGGCACTTGGTTTATTTAGGGATAATGAATTTTTGTCTGGAGGATAGCTTGAAAGGGATTCACTTTAAACTTTAAATATAGCCAGATAGCGAGTAGTTGCACTAAAAGGTTGTGGTGCTTACTATGTATAGATATTCATGTCTTGTCAATATTTCCCACATGTATGGTCACCATGTTGCCCTTGGACATATATAAGCTTGATCTGAATGTATTAATTCATTGTTTTGCTTTTAAAGTAATAGACTATATTCAATCTAAATTGATAATATTCAGTTTGAGATTTTAAATTCAAATAAGATTGTTTTTATTGCAGGTTCCCTCCATTACCTACCCTCTCAACATTGATGCAGTGACCCCTCAACATTGATGCAGTGACCCCTCAAGATTTATCCACTGACCCCTCAACATTGATGCAGTGACCCCTCAAGATTTATCCAGTGACCCCTCAACATTGATGCAGTGACCCCTCAAACCCTCAAATATCCAGTGACTCAACATTGATATGACCTCAATACTATCAGTGAACAATCATCATTGATCAATTGACCCTCTCAACACTGATCCAGTGAATAATCAACATTGATCAATTGACCCTCTCAATACTGATCCAGTGAACAATCAACATTGATCAATTGACCCTCTCAACACTGATCCAGTGAACAATCATCATTGATCAATTGACCCTCTCAACTCTGATCCAGTGAACAATTAACATTGATCAATTGACCCTCTCAACACTGATCCAGTGAACAATTAACATTGATCAATTGACACTCTCAACACTGATCCAGTGAACAATCAACATTGATCAATTGACCCTCTCAACTCTGATCCAGTGAACAATCAACATTGATCAATTGACCCTCTCAACTCTGATCCAGTGAACAATCAACATTGATCAATTGACCCTCTCAACTCTGATCCAGTGAACAATTAACATTGATCAATTTACACCCTCAACTCTGATCCAGTGAACAATCATCATTGATCAATTGACCCTCTCAACTCTGATCCAGTGAACAATTAACATTGATCAATTGACCCTCTCAACACTAATCCAGTGAACAATCAACATTGATCAATTGACCCTCTCAACACTGATCCAGTGAACAATCAACATTGATCAATTGACCCTCTCAACTCTGATCCAGTGAACAATCAACATTGATCAATTTACACCCTCAACACTGATCCAGTAACCTTATCCTTTGTTAGTAAAAGTGCAGGTATTGCTTTTATTCGGGAGGTATTTTACAACAGAACATTTCTAGCTTTTACATAGTCTTGCCAGGATTCATGTATGCACATGGTATTCAGAAATGTATTTGTTTGAGCACATGTTTATAATTACAAAGGTCATTTTCATATTTATAGCTCCAAAAATAGGATTGGCCTGAATGAAATTGCTCTAAAGTGGGATGCTGGTGTGAGTATTTGCTGCTAGCCTACTGAAATTTAAACTCTATTCTTTTCTTTTTGATCTCTTTTGTATTTATTTTGGATAAATCGTTACCATGGTGAATCAGTTTGGGTCAGATGATCTAACGGAAAATAATGGAGAGTGTGAGGTAAAAATTACTCTGCTGAAAAAAAGGCAGATGAAAATAAAAGTTAAGTGTGTGGATAAAGGTAAGGAGGAAGAACATGATGAGGCCAGGAAAGACAAAAATAAGGGAACGGCTGATTATGATAAAGATGATCTCTGTACAGACAAAGGGATGTCTGTTGATCCTGATGGCAGAATTGTCAGCGATAAAGTAAACAAACACGGAAGTGGTTTGAAAAATGGATACTGTGGGCAGAGGCTAGTCTCTAATTTGGAGGAGAAGTTAGTCTCTAATTCGGAGTATGACCAGAATGCACCAGAAAAGGCAAATACTGAAGCAGACGCTCTTTTGTTCGAGACAGATCAACCCCGAGACACTGCTGAATCCACAGAGGCTCCCAATAAAGACATGCAGCTGGATGATGCATTATCTGAGCTCAAATTTGGAAAATTCCATTTGAAAATGCTAATCCTCACCTGTGGTGCTTATTTTGCCGCCTGTGCAGAAATGCTGCTGATCGTTTTCCTGAGTAAACCTGTCAAAAACGAATGGGGAATCGACAACATGATCTATCCGATCCTTCTTTTCAGCTCCGGACTTGTCAGTTTGATCGGAAGTTTTGTGTTCGGTTCTGTCAGCGATAAGCTGGGTCGTCAGAAGCCATTGCTGGTTTCATTGATATTCATCGCTTTATTCGGAGGGCTGTCGGGATTTATGCCTAACTTCGGGTTGTTTGTGGTGATGCGGTCACTAACAGGATTTGGCGTCTCGGGCATAGAGGCCATCAACTTTGTCTTACTTCTAGGTAAGTATTTGTTAAGTACATTTTACTTAAGATTATAAAATGAATTTCAAATTTAAATCTAATTATGTAGATAAATCAAAACCTTAGTATACATACTAAACATCTAAAGATATTGTGACCAGTGTTTAGGTTTTGAAATATGAATCAACAGTTACCATATGAGGGTTGTTCAAAAAGCTTCAAGGAAAAGTGTTGTTTTTTTTTCTTATGGATTAAGTACAAAATATAGTATTATTTTGAAACTCTAATTCTAATAATATTATTTAGAAATAGGAATGAAACTTTTCTGGATACAAATTATTAAATTTACTTTGTACTACTATTTTGCCAAAACTTGTCTCTGTCAATGAAAAAACATGAATTTTTGAGCCACAACATCATAAATGTAATAAATTGGTAAAGAGTGAATTTATTGTATTGTTATCTGGAAAAACCTACATATTTATTTTCTGGATACTTTTTGAACACCCCTAGTATATAACATTTGTTATAGAGTTTTAGGGTGGGGGAAAATGCTATCCAGATGTTTTAAAAGATAGTATATTGTGATTCACAATTTTCCAGAATTTCTACCCCGTAAGAACCGTGGTCGAGTGATGGTCGTCATAACGATGTGTGGAGTCTTGGGTGCCGTGTATACAGCGACAATGGCCTGGTGGTTACTCCCGCGCTACGGTTGGCGGTGGTTTGTAGCGTCTGGAGCTGTGCCGGCCGCAGTGGTTGTGGTGTATAGACTGGTGTTCAGTTACGAGTCGCCGCGGTATCTGTACATCAGCGGCAGGAAGGAGGAAGGAATCAAGGTCCTGCAGGAGATTGCAAGGCAGAACAACGTCAAGCTTCCAGAAGGTGTGTATCTCATTTGTGTTCTCATGAATATGTTTTATACATACTGATCTAGAGTGTAGTCCCAGTGTTCTACATTTGCAGCATTTACCTGGTGTTACATGGTTCAGTTAAGGTAACATTCCGTGCGTCAGATTAAGTGGTTTGGCTGTATTATACTACATGGGCACGGCTTCACAGAAATGGGGGCTATATTTGAATCATACATGTCATGTTCACATCCTGTCTCGTCATTTCTTGCCCTAAACTCACATTAGGATCAACATGTTTTGGTGAGACATAAGTTTACCAGAGGTCCTGATTTTGGGATTTGTCAGGAAGTCTAGTATGATACTACCAACATTATATGCTTAATAGTCTAAAAAATCCTTAACCCTTTCCCTCATAGAGAACACCATGAAAAGACCTATGCGAACAGCATAAAACCAGATCAGCCTGTGAGTAACTCGCAGGCTGATCAGGTTTTATGCTGTTCGCTGCTCCTCAGTGGTCTGGAAATGAGGATTTTGTAATTAAATTTGGTAATGTTTAACTGTGGTTTTCTGCAGATCAGGCTTTATGTGGTACCTACTGAGTGCGTCAAAATGAGTCTGTATGAGGGAAAGGGTTAAACAAGTAATTGTTAATTAATTTTTCTGTTACCATAGCAACCAGAATGAAAAAAACAAACAAACAATGATGTGCAGAATCTCCATACTGCCATCTTTTCATATAGTGTACCAAGTTTCATAATATTATCTTAAACGGTTGTTATGTTATCACGGGATCCAGATTTCCGGATATCTGCACGGACAGACAGATGGACAGACAGAGGGCAAACCTATAGTCCCCTCAGGTGTATACCCCAGTAAGGGACTAACAACTGGATTGTTGTTGGGCATGAAACAAAAGCTATTAAAATTAAACATTTTTATTCTTTTTCAGCAAACATCATTTGTGCTGCAAGTGAAGAACGAGGAAAGATTCAGGCACTGTTTTCCCAACAGCTGAGAGGCCGGACTTTTTTTGCGACCATCGTCTGGTTTCTTCAGTCCCTCGGCTACTGGAGCGTTACCATGTATCTTCCGGAATATATGACCTCTGTCAATATGAACCCATACCTTAACATGTTCTTAGTATTCATGGGTGAAATTCCCGGTATTTTGATTGCGCTTTATCTTGTAGAGCCTCATTTATTGGGAAGAATTCGATGTCTACGCCTTTTCTCATTCGTCACCGTCATTGCGCTACTACTTTTTGCGTTTATCGACATCTCTGTTTTCAAGGCTGTGGTTGTTGTGATTGTTTACTGCTTCATGGTGCCGATATATTCCATACTGAATACGTTCACGCCAGAGATTTATCCGACCGATACTCGCAGTATAGCCATGGCCTGGGTTTATATGATTATCGCCTTCCCAGGGCTGATCTCTGCCTTCATAGGTGCGTCTGTACTCTCGACAAACATTCCATGGTTGTATCCGGTCGTTGCAGCAGCCTTCTTTGGTTTGCAGTTTATTTTTACATTTGGTCTAAAAATAGAACCAGCGGGAAAGGCTCTGACAGACTGTAAGGATGAGTAAAGGCTTTATATTGTTTTTAAAATATCCTGGGTTGAGTGGCCTGGGTAAACCGACCTCTGAACACAGGCTGTTTTTAAAACAAGGTGTATCTTCAGAATGAGATTCAAATGTAATACAAAAATATTTAACAAAAGGAAAAGGACCATATATTTAGGATCCAGGTTTGATAATTTATCGACCCTTTACTTCATATAGACTCCTTTTGATGCATTGGTAAGCAGAGCAAACCCAGATCAGATAATCAGGAGCCATCTGATCTGGATCTTCTCTGTTTGCTCATACAGTATTGTTGCACAGATTTGACATAGTCTTTATAGAAAAATCCATTGTTTCATATTCCATATAAAGTTCCAGTAAATTATTCTTCATTAAGTCTGGCATAATTTTTGGTATGAATATTCATGAAGTAAAGGGTTAAAAGTTAACATGTATTATAAAAATAGTAAAAATGCAAATACTAAATAGTTCTGATAGGATATTGTTATCAGGGTTTTAAAATTAATGTAATATTACTACTGTCGTGTGAACTAAACAGAAAACCATTAAAATTCAGGCCTGTTCTATATATACTCAAAGACTTACAAAAGGCCTCATGTATAAAACATCAGTATTTCACGTCTTTTTCACAGATTAAACCCTCCTTTAAATTTGAATTTTCTTTATTGATAAAATAGAAATAAATCTTTTACCATTCTATTGGGGAAATATGCCTCATTACATTTCTAAATGGGGCCGCCGTGGCCGAGCGGGTACAGTCGTGGACTACAAATCTCTCAGCCCCTCACCGCTGTGGGTTAGAATCCCGGTAAGGACTTCAGATTTTTCATGTGAGGAAGCCTTCCAGCTGGCTTGTGGTAGGTCGGTGGTTCTACCCAGGTACCTCTGTGAACTCGGGGTCTTCCTCCACCTGTAATTAGCTGGACGTCGCAATATGATTGAAATACTATCGCAGCGAAGGTAAACCCAAATACAACAACAACAACAACATTTCTAAATAATCTAGAATTTTTGAAAAACAAATAAAATATTCAACATTTTTCAGAGGTGAGGTGTTTTTAAAGTCTTTGAGTACATAATTCATTCATGGACACTAGTCTATAGAAAACTGTTAATATTTGTTTTGGTTATATATATATAAGGTTACACATGCAGTTTGAAACAGATGTTGTAACTTTATCATCTTACTATCTAGATTTTTAGCTGTCATCTTGAATTATGCTAATGTGGTTTTTGTAGACCAAGGAAAGTTATTATATTGAACTTTTTGTTTGTTTATTTAACTTTTTACCTCATATAGACTCATTTTGACCTAGACCTGATCAAACAGCTCCTCTAGGAGCTATCTGATACAGGAGCTGTCAAATTATGTTCTCCTCAGTTTTGCTTAAACAGTTTTGAATCTCAGTTTTCTAAACAGTCTGCACTGCAAAGAAAAAACATTTGTTTCATATACATATGGATAATTTAATCCTTTGATTCTTGTTCCTGTAAGGTTCATTTGTACATGAATATTTATGAGGTAAAGGGTTAAAAAAAGGTAACTGGGTGCCATTGTAGAAATCCACTATTTTTTTTTAATGACCAATTGCATTGTGGGATCAAATCTACTTAAAAATACTGATTGTTATCTGTAATAGTCCTTGGGTAATTTTTGACATCCACTGACTTCATCCTTTATTATACCCTTGTTACACTCAGTGAAGTTGAAGCTACGGATATATATAGAAATAACGGGGCCTCCGTGGCCGAGAGGGTAAAGTTGCTGACTTTGGCACTCACTCAGCCCCTCACCACGTGGGTTCGAATCCTGACAGGGTCATTTGGATTTTCATGTGAGGAAGCCTTCCAGCTGGCTTGCGGTAGGTCGGTGCTTCTCCAGATGTCTCCGTGCATTCCGGGTCTTCCTGCACCTGTAATTAGCGACAGTAAACTCATATAGTCAGTTCATATAGAAATAACATTCATCTTGTCCCATTATGTCTTGCCCTGTCCTATACTCACGTTACATGAAGATTGGTAACTGTCATTGATACGTATGTATTGCCTTCTTGGAATGACATGATGTATTGCAGTGAAGCAGCACTATCTGCCTCATTTAGACAAAATAAAAAAAAAATGATTAAAGTATTGTTAGTGGGAAGTTTAACTGAAACAAACATTGACCAAAAGGAGAGTTATAACGATTTTGCATGGGTTCTGCTGTATTGATACTATTAATAAAGGGTGGAGTCAGTGAATTGAATCTAGATCTCATAACCCAGTTCAGGTGAAAAACTGAAATGGATGAATGGAAAATTAGAAGTAAGATTATATGTAATGTTGCTTTGTTTTTGAGATATTTTATCAGTGTTTTGTCTTAAGTTTATATGTTGTTATACCAGGAGGTGGGGGATCAGTGTTTTGTCTTAAGTTTATATGTTGTTATACCAGGAGGTGGGGGATCAGTGTTTTGTCTTAAGTTTATATGTTGTTATACCAGGAGGGGGGTTTTGTCTTAAGTTTATATTTGTTAGGAACACACTGTCTCATTGTGTTTCGTCCTACACTACTCACATTACATGAAGTCAGGGCTGATTGCAGGGGTATTAAGGGCTTCCCATCCTAATAGCTATCAATTCCATCAAAGCCATGCATATAACTTAACAATACAAATGTAAATAAGCTTTTAAAGTGTCAAACATTGGTAATCTCAGAGGCAAATTGACATGTTATGACAAGTGACAGAAGTTTTTTTATTACCTCCCCTTGATTATTTTGTCTCCCCAGAAAACTAACAAAGTGTGATTTTCCTATGGTAAAGTTCAGATTTTTTTCATGAAAGTTGGTACAAAATCATAAAATGCATCTTTTTACCATGAGTTTTTCTCATAAATCAAATTCAGTTTTTCATATTCACAGAAAATAAGAAAATACATATTTTTCATAGTTTTCAATGTTAACTTATGTGTGGATTATCTCCCCAAAATTAGGTAAGAATTGAAAGAAAACTCTTGGTGAAATATTTTTATTTTTGAATGTCTTCAAAGTGACAAAGTTTCATAGAAATATAACCATACATTTGCAAGACATGTAATATGGTATTAGGATGGAAAGACCTTAATCACCTTAATGATAGTTTTTAGTTTTTGTTGTTTTTGTTTCATGTCTGTAGTCCATAGCAGGCCTTTCTTCTGATTTTGGAAGGGGGCCTTATTAACAAACTTTCGGGGAGAAAATCACCATTTTTTACGTGATTCTGTAGAAAAGAAAATTCTTTGAGTACCGGTAGATGGCAGTTTTGGGGAAACTTTGTGAATTTAAAGAAATTTTCTTGTGAATGGCTCCTGTTTAAGAACAGAAAGAAAAGTCCTGCATAGGAATAAGATTGGTGATATATGCTCTTGTATATTAATATATGGGAACAACGAGTATACTATGTGATTTTTTTCAGTTATTTAATATTAGATATAAGTACAGGGTCTAGTAGATTGTTGCATGTTTAAATGTTAATTTATTTTACATTGATTTTGGGAACATTTGTATTCTGTGTATACAATTCCCACTTCGAAGCTACAGGGATGGACCAGTTAACAAATGTATGTTGTCTAGGTAACAGAGTCTTGCCCTTCAGCTTTTCTTGGCTACTTGTTAACCCCGTGCATAACAGCGTTTATCTTCAGAAATCATGGTTAACTTTGTTTCACTTCATGACATCCTACTCACAGAGGGAAAAAGACAATTCAGGTCAATTTATTTGAGTCATTGTGCAGGTATGTTGGCCAAACTTTTGGTTGGAACATGATATTGTGACCAAATTTTTCAGGGAGAGGAAAATACAAGTTTAAAGGAGGCATCAACCTATGAAAAAATAAATGACATATCAAAATATTTGTCAGATAACGCAAGGCTGCTGATTACTCTGTAACTCTTCATTCATCACCTGTGTTGTCTTTTTCACTTCTGTTTCATTGTTCAGATAGTTGTTACAGTAATTTGATTGGATGCCTGCCTAGGGTTAACCAATCAGAATGATTGTATTGTGATATCCTGTATCATACACCCCTACCACTGTTATTACCTCCACATGGAGAGTATCCAAAAATGTAATCATGATTTTGATTGGCTTAAATGTGTTCATGCTTTATGTGTAAAAATGTTGATTTGCTTATTGAAAATTCGACAATCGATTTATGTGGAGTAACAGAACAAATTGACCGTGGGTGTCCGATGATGCAAAGTTTAAGACATGAGGCATTTTTTAAGTTCTTAAGTATGTTTTAAATGAAATGATGGGGTTACCCAGTTGCAGTACTTGAATATATTTTAGTTTCCATATTAGATTATGTCTTTCAGTTAGATTTCTCATCATTGTTTTACAATCGTATATATTTTTTATTAGTTTTTGCTCATTTGTTAATGACATGTTGGTTTGCTCAAAGGACCAAAGAACATTTTCCCAACTAAAATAAAATGGGATTATTCTTGAAGACATAGACATAGTATTATCATGTCATACTATTTTAGTGATGTTTTATAATGTGTGTGTATTTTGTTTGTATTTAACAGTTTTATGTTTTTGTATGTTATTATTTATATCTATTTTTGATGAAAACGTTTAATTTTTCGCTCCAAAAATTATTTTCAGCAATATTATTTGACTCTTAAATTAATTTATAGTACATCGGGGATAGAAATTGGATAATTCATAACCCAGATAAAAACTAGTCGGTTTTGATAAGTTAAAGTAGCTTAACTTTAACATTGTTTGCACCTCTGAATATCCAGGAGTCACTATATTATACTTTACTTTGCCCACAAACAGGGTCATTCTTCCTATTCGTAATTGCTTTTCAATATTTATTTATTCAAAATTACTGTAAAATCATTTATGCCAGTCTCTGTGGCTGTGGGGTTTGAGTGTCTGCCCTGGAATTGGGAGGAAGTGGGTTTGATCCCAAGCCGCGAAATACCAATGTCGTAAAAAATGGTAAAAATAACTCCCTTTCTTGGTGCTCAGCATATAAGGTTAGTTTCAGGACTGGTTGGCCTGGTGTCAGGATAATGTGACTGGGTGTGGTATTTTGCTACACTGTCATGATATTGCAGTGTGGCAGCACTATATCTGTCTCAATTAGACATAGACTCCATATGAATTGGTGGGACGTTAAACCCAATTAACAATCAAAATCATTAACTTTTTTGCAGGGCTGAGGTGGGGGGTGGGCTAGTTTTCAAAGTTTTTGTTGATGGTTTTATTTATGAATACTAACCCCATGAAAATTGCTCCGTTAGTAGATCTTAATTTGAGGGTTGATCACAAAACTATTCCATCTCCTTCTAATTTTGAATGCTTTTAGAATAATTTCATGGTCAACCCTCATGTTTTTTAGAACATGGATCCATGAATATACATCAAGAGGTGAGAGTGAAACCAGGCTAAGTGCATATATAAATATATGCACTTAGCCTAGTTTCGTTTTCATGCCTGGACATGCAGGGTACACATTCAAGGAAAAAATATGTTTTCTCTTTATTATTTCTCGACATGAAATATTATCAAGTTTGTAATTAAGGCAGTCCATGGAAAAAGACGAATCCTTGCATAAGTAAACAGAAGTTCCATGGTAAATGAACAAATCTCATGGAATTAGTTTTTGTGGATTTGCTCTACATTAATAATCTGCCTACTTTAGGTCTCATGTTTGACAATCACCAAAGGAAATTGTTAAAACAACTGGTCTAGCCTGAAATTTGTAAAACGTGGATTTGGACCATAAGAACATGATTTCTAGTTTGAAAGGAAAGAATAAGTATTTTCTGAAAATTATGTGTAAATTATAGAGTTCTACAAAGATTTTCACATCTCATTAATTTACAAGATTATGTGCTATAGTCCCAATTAAATCTTGAAATCAAGATGGATTATCAATTGAGATTTAGATCATCTGTGTTTTGAATGTTGAACATCTTATGGTTCAATCTTTTGTGAAATTGTTCCACCCTAACCCTTTACTTCATGAATATTCATGTACAAATTCTGACTTGATGAATATTCATTTACTGAACTTTTAACAGTATATAAAACAAAACACTGGATCTTTCCAGGAGCTGTCTGATCTGGGTTTGTTCTGGTTGCCAATGCGTCAAGACAGATCTTTATGAGGTAAAGGGTTAAATTTGGCTACTTTCCACAGTAGCAAATGTATTCCAATCAGAGACAGAGTGATGTTTTGCTCAGGTTTATATACTGGTTTGTGATACTGTTGACCTAGTCATAAATTGAATCCTTAAATCTTTTAAATGTTGGTATTAAGGTAATCCATCTATCATTGAACTGTGATCATGGTCCATCAAGTGATTATGGGAATTTTATAGTAAATGCAAGACTTTATAGACTTGAAGCAAAAAAGCCTATAACTCCAAATTAGTAGATGCTTGCAACTCCACTGATTTCTTTTTAAGCATTTGAAGGACCATGATTATAAGTTAACAATGGATGGATTACCTTAAATGTTGACTGCCAAAACTTTGTTAAGTTTACAAAGTAAATAAGACCCTTGACATACTTTATTTACAATGGCAGGACATTTGTATACCAGCACCATGTAATTCCACGAGCGCCATGATTATAACTGTGGAAGTCATTTTGTAATGTTTAGATGATTCATTTTTTTTTCATGATACATGTACCATTTATTAACAACTAAATTTTCATGTTGTAAGCTTCCTTTGTGTTTCATTGATACGGAAACCTTTGAATGAGTTAGATCACTTAGCTTATCCCTGACTGAGCTTAAGCTTTGTTGTCCTGAATTGAGCTTAAGCTTTGTCCTGACTTTGCTTAACTTTTTCCTGACTGAGTGATAAGCTTTGTCCTGACTGTTAAGCTTTGTCTGACTGAGTGATAAGCTTTGTCCTGAATTAGCGTATCACTCAGTCCTGACGGAGCAATAAGCTTAAACTTTGTCATGACTGAGCTTCAGCTTAAGAATTTATTTGGACAGTGGGGGGATGAGATCTAATGTGTTTTACTGTATAGTGATTTATTGTTTTTCTCTTTATTAACCATGTTAGAGTCTTTTTTTAAAGGAACTGATAAATGTAATCTTTGTCAACAGATAATGAGTCAGAAGAATACTGAAGAAATATTAGAGGTGGGGATAAGATCTTGCAAGATAAGAGTTTTCCAATATCACTGTTTTTAGAAACATATATACTGTACTATTTATCCAGTAAGTGAGAAGTACATGCTGTACTGTAGTTTTCTGATGGTGAGAAGCTCAGATGGTGGTTAAGGTGCCTTGCTTGTATTGGAGCTATACACTGGGCATGTTTAAGAACCAAGAGGTGTATTTAGAAAGAACAAGGATATTGCTCCCTGACTCCCTAGCTTGTATCCAGCCACTCATCTTCAGTTCTGGCTCCTTTATCAAAAAAAAAAAAAAAAATAATAATAACAAATAAAAAATAACAAAAAAATAACAGGACTCCACTTTATTTAAGTGCTTGCACTTTTGTTGGTTATCTTTGACTGCAAGGTATAAATAGATATGTACATATACACATTAATTTCTGCCTGGACAAACCAAAGTCGTTAAAAATGGTGCTGATAACATCCATGTTTTGTGTTTTGTGTCTGATAACCCAGTGTCAGGTTAATGTGACTGGGTGTGGTATCATGCCACTTTTTAGTGTCGTGACACAAAAACACAGTTTTTCAAATAACTAAGAATTTGTTGATGGGACATATCAGATTTAAGGGATTTTTTAAAAATGTTTTTTTTTTATTTGGTTGTTATAATTGTTTGGGGCTTATAAGCCTAATCAAAAATATAAATACAGTTTAACCTGTATTAGCAGCCACCTGTACTAAGCAGTCAATCTGTATTTAGAGGTCATTTTTACCAAACTGTAGCACTTTGCTATATATATTTAAACTTCATTTAGCGGCCACCTCTGTTAAGCGGCCACTTTCTCTTGTTCCCTTGACTGACTGCATAAGGCAGGTTTGACTGTATAACAGTATGTAAATTAGTTAAGAATGTAACCATAACCTCATGAATATTCATAAGAATGTAAGCACCTGCCTCTTACACCCATAACCTCATGAATATTCATAAGAATGTAAGCACCTGCCACTTACACCCATAACCTCATGAATATTCATCACCATTAGCGATAGTTCAAGTTAAATAAAAAAAAACAATTGTAAGCTGAAAATGATAGTTTTAAGTTACAGCATTTTTTAAACATATTGAATTGATGGGATGCTTATAAGCATAGTATAGGGTTAATCACAGCTTTATCTAAAATGGTAGGTAATCAGCTTGAGATTTATTGAGCTTCGCTTGCAGGAAATTGTCATATTAATCCATTTACATACACTTAAGAATTTCCTTTTACTGAAATATGTGTAAAGAGAAAGTGTTCAGACTGAATGTTGCTTTAGTTGAGAATTTTTTGTAAATTTTTGTGCATATGTATGTAATTATGTGTCTGTGTATGAGTGTCTGTATGTGCATGTCTCTACATATGTGTGTGTTTGTGTGTGTCTGCACTTATGAACGTGTTTGTGTGTGTGTACACATGTATAAAAGTGTGTGTGCTGTTTTGTTGTACACATGTATAAAAGTGTGTGTGCTTGTGTGTATTTGTTTGTACATGTATATTGTAATGTTGTGTCTTGTGCATATGTTATTTGTTTGTACACATGTATATAAGTGTGTGTGTGCTTGTGCATATGTGTATTTGTTTGTACACATGTATATAAGTGTGTGTGTGCTTGTGCATATGTGTATTTGTTTGTACACATGTATATAAGTGTGTGTGTGCTTGTGCATATGTGTATTTGTTTGTACACATGTATATAAGTGTGTGTGTGCTTGTGCATATGTACATTGTGCATATGGGTATGTGTACATGTATATGTGAGTGCTTTTGCATATGTGTGTTTGTGCACATATATATGTCTGCTTGTCAATATTCTGTATTTTGTTATGCACAAAATGCTTTGTCAAAACATTTAAATAAGTTTGATATGTTTATAAAATATCACAAAAATGTGAGTGAGAATTTTCAAAATGTTATGTTAAATTTTATTTTTATTGTTAGATCTTTGAAATCATTAGTTTTGTTAATTTGATATTAATGTTAAAGACATTAGATATTGTTACTGTTGAACTAAAATCGAGCAAGTCAAATTCGTCCACTGCTTAGGTCTGCCACTGCCAGCTCTGAAGTGTTTACCTATAGATATATACTATTTACAGCTAATATATTGACACTTGCTATTCAGCAGCCATAAAATATAGGCCCACTGAAACGTGTCGAAAATTTATCATATATTTGTCATTGCAAATGTGTTTACTCGAATATATGCATTTGTCACTGTAAATAAATTTAGAAAGTCTTACTTACTTGCTTTATCACCAGCTGCAACATACTAAGGTACGTTAGAATAGTACTGGTTTAGCTCCCTTGCTTGGCGCTCATCCTATAAGTGAAGATCCAGGACTGGTTGACCCGGTGTCAGGATAATGTGATTGTCTATGGCGTGATACTACAGTGTGGCAGCACTATATCTGTCTAACAATATCCACCTATTAAAGAACACTAAAAGAGTTCTTTGGAACACAGGTGTCATCTGCTGAAGCGTGACGGAATAAGTGTGACTGACAGACAGACGGAAAGACAGACGGCGGAAAAGATCCCTATGTGTCACCTCTGCTTATAGCAGGTGACACAAAAAAGCAGAACACTTAATCCTATTACACATATAGTGTCTGCTATATGGTATGCAAAATAGTATATGTAGACTTCATCTGCGAAGTATGCCAACCCCTTTTTTAGTTCCTGTCTTTTCAAGCAAACAAGGCTTTTCATTCACTATACCAATAATTTGTTTTTCGCAGATGAACATTTTCCATTCAAATAAAATGGAGGTCTTAATCAAAACATAAATGATCAAGCAAATTTGCTGGATTTTTATTCGAATGAGGCAATTGCCGTTGAAAAAATGTTAAAAAAATTACTTGTAAAATTATTCCTATCAAACCTGCGATATGCTCCAGAAAGATGGAATGCCGTGAATGTGAATATTTGTGGGCATACATCATTCCTCTATCAATATATATATATATATATATATATATATATATAGTCATGCTAATATTCAACATAGAAAAAGAGTCCATAGGACACGGATGCCCTCTTTTTTCAGGTTCTTCAGTACTTCATAACTGCAGTGCTGTATAGAGTGGAACAATTAACAAATACTGAGGATGCACGACTTCACATGCTGGTGAACATTCCTATATTTTTTGACTGGCTCGTAAAATAATGGAGATACGGGCGACACAGCTATTTAAAAAAAATTAAAAAATTAAGGACAATTACCCTGTACGTATTAGGTGAAACAGCAAAATAAAGGAAAAAAAAA
>CM037777.1:29564879-29614879 GCA_021229015.1 Solen grandis
TCAAAATAACGTTTTGTCATAAACATTTTCTTCCGGTAATAAAACTTATCATGAAGTTATTCACTGACGGGTAAGTGTGAAAATTTGACACTTTTTATAAAATTGTGGCACAAATAAAGACCAGAATAAAACATCAATGATTAAAAGTAATTTACCTCGATTAACGACCACAACAAACTAGATATTTTTATCATTCATTTTTTATTTATTAAAAGCTGTAATCAAATATCGTCGATTCGGGATTCATTAATTATACAAAGAGGATCAGACCTCTTTAATTAGTAAATCTAAGAATATAAATACTAGTTAGCTTAAAATAAGGGCTACAAGTCAAACACTATACAGTTCAACACTTTCCTTGAAAGATAAGCAATCTCAAAACCAGACCCAGTGTGACGCATGCTGTTTCGCATGGTCAGTGATATACCATGGTCAGTGACATACCATGGTCAGTGATATACGACAAAGGCCCCACAACAACTAGTATGTATTATGATAAAACAATGGATGATAAATAATTTTCAGCATTTGTATATCAAGAAAGATTGCTGAATTTAAACGTTAGAATATATATTATTTCCTTAATTGTCGCATCGAAGTTACGTGACATGCGTCATAAACAACTATATGTAGTATTAAAGCAATTACACTACGTACATGTTGTACATATTTTATGGAAACTAAAAACGTTACATCTTATTTCGTCTACACCCATTTCGTCTACGATATAAATTTTGGTTTGTAGACGAAAAAATCCCATTTCGTCTACAGGTTATTTCACACCTCTCCATACAGATTCCCAGTTCGTCAACCACATGAAAGCACATAACCTCAATTGACTGGTGTGAATTGCCTTCACCTGTGCTACTTACTATCTTTAATTCATGAAATAAGTGAATGGGTATAACGAACGATCTAAATACAATGGGTATAACGAACGATCTAAATACAATGGGTAAAACGAACGATCTAAATACAATGGGTATAACGAAGGGTATAACGAACGATCTAAATACAATGGGTATAACGAACGATCTAAAACAATGGGTATAATAACGAACGATCTAAATACAATGGGTATAACGAACGATCTAAATACAATGGGTATAACGAACGATCTAAATACAATGGGTATAACGAACGATCTAAATACAATGGGTATAACGAACGATCTAAATACAATGGGTATAACGAACGATCTAAAGACAATGGGTAAAACGAACGACCTAAATACAATGGGTATAACGAACGATCTAAATACAATGGGTATAACGAACGATCTAAAGACAATGGGTATAACGAACGATCTAAAGACAATGGGTATGAACTATATTAGGTCTTCATCAGGCTTTAATTTAAATAGGGAAGATAAAAAAAGATAAAAAATATATATATGAAAAAAAAAGCAAACAATATCAATAGTATGCCGCTTTTTGTTTAGACGGGTAATAAGTATTCTAATTTGTATCAAATATTTCTTCCTATTTCTTGAACTTATGATCATTAATAAGCATTTGACATAATGTGTATGGTTTGTAGACAAATTAGGATTTGGAGACGAAAAAGGATCTTTATTTGTAGACGAAATGGATGTAGACGTCCCCAATAAAAATACCACTTACGTATACAAAGTAGCATGTTCTGATTTAGAACGGATATATCCATGCAAGCAATGGCGGTGATATTGTGGAATACGAAAATCGACCATTTATATTCGCGAAAAAGGTCATAATATAACAAGTGAAACCGAACACTTATTTTTTCTTTTCTTTTACGACTTGAAAAAGCACTAACTGCAAAAAAAAAATTCAAATTAAATAAATGACCTTTTGAAACACCGTAAATATTTCATACGCCAGTAAACAAATATTAATAAGTTTTTGCAATATTTGACATATCATTTAAATTTAATTAAATGAAAAATATCCTTTAGATAAACTTAATAAATATGTGGTCGAAACGAACAAAAACATTCGGGCCATGGGAATGGGTCGTGCATGGGCCGAGATCATTCTCTGTATATAGAGAGACCCGGATTACTTCATCTTGTAAATGTGAGTTGGTTTAAGTCTGATCTGTTTAAATATGCAGTAACAATTGTTACACATGATGCAATTATAAATCTAACTCTTGATATCATAAATAACGATAAAGAAATAAAATATGCTGGTTCATTGAAATATACACACTAGAATAATTCAATATGTTTATCTAAATAAAACTGTCATAGCAACTTAAACTAGAATTAATCAATCAGAAAAAAAGAGATATTTTTAAATTAAGATCATTCTTTTCAGACATCCACTTCTCGTATCTTCACATACGCCGTATATGTAATACTCTGAATGTTTACCTTCATATTTCAACGAATGAATTGATTCCATTAAAAGTGATAACAGCCTTAGATTGCTCACCAGAGTAACACAAGATTAATTTTGATGCAAAACATCAAAGACGCCGCGCATATTATTGAAGGACGAGTTATATAACGCAAAGTCATTTCAGAATATTTTAATAACATATGCATGCATTGTTTACAGTATTTCCACTAGACAAATATCCTAAGCTGTAGGCCGTTTGTTTAAGATTTTTCTAAAATGTGTTCTATTAAGTCCATGTAAAATCAAGAGTGTCGATAAATGTGTGTGTGTGTTTTATCTATTAAATCTGAAAAATAAAATCAGTAATTTATCGAGAGTATAGCCGATGAAAAACACATTTTATCAAATTATTCAGAAATATAGAAAACAAAAGTACAGAAAAAATACTTTATTCATAGTAGACATGGTCTATGATGATGATTTGAGATGCCAAAAAATAACTAATCCATAGATCAAATGAAATACATTTTACAACAGGTAATTCATTTCTTCTATAATTATTGGAAGTGTTAGGGTCTACAAGATGCATGACATTTCCAGACAGTAAGCTACTAAGGCGGTGATAATGTCAATGTAAAAAAAAATCATCATCATCAGCAACAACAATGGACGGTTATATAAGTACAGATAAGTTTTCATTTGGAACGGGATTTAGGTACAGGTCCCGGAATTTAAAATCTTCCCGATAGTAGGAGTAAGGAATTCTTTTTGAATTAATTATATGTATAAAATAAAATATATACTTACAAGGCTTTACAACATATGCTACAATTTTCAGTTAAATTCACCAATTTCAAGCGCTATAACATACTCGGACCGCCTATTGGGCCCGGGGCCCTCAATTAGACATGTCCGATACGGCCATGTGTATAGTGTTTGTGTTTTTCTACATTTCATACATTATGCTGCAATGTGTATTATTAAACTGCGGTTTTATTAATTTTCAAGTCGATGTTATGTATCTAGAAATCTGAATATTTTAAGGTTACAAAACATTTCGCAAAACTTTTTTTTTCTGAGCTTTAATGGATCAGGTTGCTTGCATGGTCCGAAAACCAAGTATTAAAACTCGAGACCTACGAATTTAGACAGAAGTTATTAGATTTCCATTAAATGTGTCGAATTTCTTCTTAATAACGACAGAAGACTTATGTATTTTTAATCTTGTTTTTCTTTTACATCAGTTAATACAAGTAATTGATTCCTAAAATGTTTTTTTTCTTCTTCCAAACATATTACATGTTTTTATTTTACAATAATAACGGTGGTTGCTCCCTTTTTTGATTACCGGTATGCGGCTCCATTGGGGAAAAATCTATTCCATACTGACGCGTCAATAAGCCTAACTAATAATTAAAGCAATTTAAGTCAACAGCGAACATATTTGAATTTATGATACAATATTTTATAGTTCTATACAGATTATGTAAGAAAAAACTAGCCGACCATCTTCAAGGGACCAACAATGCATTAGCAATTAAAATAGTGGAAACCATGAGGTTATTAGTACATTAAACAAGATGTAATGCAGCTTGATTACAGATGGTCTCTGACTAAGAAATTGACTTTTAACTATAAGTGTGTATTACGTCTATAAATAACCATCTACAGATGCTAGTCACCTTATGCAACCATCCGAATCACAGGCAATAGCGTTACGAACGGTACTAAAACTATCTTTAGAATATAAAACTTTAATTTGTTTGTTTGTTTGTTTTTTCGTTTGTCTTCACATTCACTCTTTGCACATGTACAAGCTAAACTTAGAATTCGCCACAGGAAGTGATTATTCTATGATTAGCCGATATACGAAAACAGCTATTTCCCGTACAATGTGACAGTACACTTGCGAGTTTATTTGTCAGAAACAAAGACTTCACTGACATTAACGAGGGAGGTGAGAAAAATTTCTACCATTCCAATTATCTGTGAAGGATAATGTTAATTCTGAATATTAATTTTGTTTCTATTTTATCTTTATGCGTATATAAAGAAACTAGCAGAACCCCTGGGGGTCTCATCTTTCTGAAGGGAATCAACATTATTTTAGCAATTATGATAGAGGGCCATGATTCAGTGTTCATTTGTGCCAAATTGAATTAAATTCTGACCATTAGGTACCTGGAATTAAAAAAAACAACCACAAACACACAACCTGGAACCTCTTTTATTATAGGAACATCCTCACATAAGTAATCATGGTAGAGGGTCATGAGGTGTTGACCATTTGTTCCAAATGAAATTAAATTCTGACAATTGGATTCAGAGAAGAAAAGTTTTAAGGCTTTTTAGCTGACCACTTTTGTGACCGACTTTTGTCCGTCATGTGTCGTCCGTCAACAATTGCTTGTGAAAACTCTAGAGGCCATAGGTTTGGCCCAATCTTCATGGAAATTGGTCACGATTGAGTTCGAAATTGGGTCATGTGGGGTCAAAAACTAGGTCACCAGGTCAAATCTTAGAAAATTTTATGAACACTCTAGAGGTTGCAGCTTTAATCCAATCTTGATAAAATTTTGCCAGGATGTTTGTCTACATGATATCTTAGATGAGTTTGAAATTGGGTCACATGGGATCAAAAACTGAGTCACCAGGTCAAATCTTAGAAAAACCTTGTGAACACATTTGAGGCCACAGTTTTGGCCCAACCTTAATGGAAGTTGATTAGAATGTTTGTCTACATGATATCTCAAAAGAGTTTTAAATTGGGTCATATGGAGTCAAACTCTAGGTCATCAGCTCAAATCTGAGAAGCAATTTTTAATAAACTATCAATTTTCAATCACTTTTCACTTGGAGAGTAACATAACATTTACTTCCTTGTATCTTTCTACGATTCAGTTAAGCTGCTAACAACGAATTCAGGAATTATTGTGGTCCGGTGTACTTCTGATAACATCTTTAAAATGTTACCAAGACTGGGAGTCAGTGAGAGATCATATCAGTAACCCCTGCTGGTCACACCACATTGCTAGAAAGTGTGTACCGTTATCCGAATCTCAGAATATGTGGAAAGTAGGGGCTTATTCCATAGACTATACTGTGTCACTAGAATCTGAATATATTGTTGAATTTAATCTATATTGCGCAAGTTTTCAATACATGATTATCTTCAATCAAATTTAATTGATTTTAATATTGGCTTTTGGTATATATGAACAGAAAAAGTAAATAAAATCAATGGTGATGTTAATTTGTTTAAGTTCCTTTGAGATTTCATTGCGAATCCATTTAGATACGAGAAGGTTCTCTGTCAGCTTGCGCTTTCTTCGATTTGAAAATCATTACTTGATTCATTAATTCAATTGCGTTGTTAGAACAAAATATCAGTCTTAAGTAACTTTCTAAACAACTCAAATAGAACAACCCATATAACTCAACTCATATAATATGTGCCTGCTCGAATTCCACCAACAATAATTTGCGTTAAGTAATACTTAAATTCTTTAACCTAGCCGGATACACATTCCACCATTATTAATTCAAGAAATATTCAAGTACATGTTTAAGCTTCAAAGAATTAATATGTAAATAATTTACAATTATTGTTAATAAATGAAATATTTGGGTACTTTATTAGAGAAACAAGATTAATGAAATTCGCCTTTAAGTATTTAAGTTTTACTTAGCACTAAGATTTGATGGTCGAATTCGACCCTGATTTGATTCTGACATCCATAAAATTTCTGGCACATATTCGTAATACGTGTCCAAAAATAAAACTCGAGAGGATCGTGATTTTGCTGGGACAAACTTGTGACACCAATTGTGTCAGACCATTTTCAATAAAAAAAAATATGTTTGTGTTTATATATGGCTGTCAACTGTTTGTTCTTATAAACAGTAGAATTGAATAACCCGATGACTGACAGAGGAAAAATAGATGTCGGATGATCGAGAGATTAGTAAAAAGCTAGGAAATTCGCTCCTCTGATAACGTTATTGTACGGTTGTTCGTATATACAGCCTTTCGTATACATACAATAGTTCGTATATACAATACTTCGTATATATACATTAGTTCGTATGCATACAGTAGCTCATATACATACAGTAGTTCGTATACATACAGTAGTTCGTATATATACAGTAGTTCATATGCAAAAAGTAGCTCGTATACATACAGTAGTTCGTATACATACAGTAGTTCGTATACATACAGTAGTTCGTATATATACAGCAGTTCGTATACATATAGTAGTTCGTATACATAGAGTAGTTCGTATACATAGAGTAGTTCGTATACATAGAGTAGTTCGTATACATAGAGTAGTTCGTATACATAGAGTAGTTCGTATATATACAGTAGTTCGTATATACAATACTTCGTTTATATACATTAGTTCGTATGCATGCAGTAGCTCATATACATACAGCAGTTCGTATACATAGAGTAGTTCGTATACATAGAGTAGTTCGTATACATATAGTAGTTCGTATATATACAGTAGTTCGTATACATACAGTAGTTCGTATATATACAGCAGTTCGTATACATAGAGTAGTTCGTATACATAGAGTAGTTCGTATACATACAGTAGTTCGTATACATAGAGTAGTTCGTATACATAGAGTAGTTCGTATACATAGAGTAGTTCGTATATATACAGCAGTTCGTATACATAGAGTAGTTCGTATACATAGAGTAGTTCGTATACATACAGTAGTTCGTATACATATAGTAGTTCGTATATATACAGTAGTTCGTATACATACAGTAGTTCGTATATATACAGCAGTTCGTATACATAGAGTAGTTAGTATACATAGAGTAGTTCGTATACATAGAGTAGTTCGTATACATACAGTAGTTCGTATACATAGAGTAGTTCGTATACATACAGTAGTTCGTATACATAGAGTAGTTCGTATACATACAGTAGTTCGTATACATAGAGTAGTTCGTATACATAGAGTAGTTCGTATACATAGAGTAGTTCGTATATATACAGCAGTTCGTATACATAGAGTAGTTCGTATACATAGAGTAGTTCGTATACATACAGTAGTTCGTATACATACAGTAGTTCGTTTACATACAGTTGTTCGTATATATACAGTAGTTCGTATACATACAGTAGTTCGTATACATACAGTAGTTCGTTTACATACAGTTGTTCGTATATATACAGTAGTTCATATGCGTAAATTACTCTAAACTACAATTCGTTTTTTTACATATTCGTACACATACTCCAGATCTTACATACAGTCGTTTGTATACACACTGTACTTAGTATACATACACCATTTCGTATATACAGTAGTTAGTATACATACATTAGTATACATACAGTAATTTGTAAACATACAATAGTCTGAGAAATCCGAGTTGGGCTGTTCATGTAACATACTTTAACTAAAACAGTCGGGTCAGATGTTCCCGTATGCTGTATCATTTATTAAGGGGGAAATGGGTGCCATTTTTTTTGCACTTTCTCTTGTTCCATGTTTACACTTTCTGTTTTAGAAATAATATTATTTATACTTTCCGTGATATAAAGTTTTGCATGGATCAGAACCAAATTTTGCACATGCACCATGTTTGGTGAAAAACGACATAAGAACAGCGCATACCAAGTTTATCAGCTGATACAGTGACTGGTTCAGGTTACACATGATACAGTGACTGGTTCAGGTTATACATGATACAGTGACTGGTTCAGGTTACACATGATACAGTGACTGGTTCAGGTTACACATGATACAGTGACTGGTTCAGGTTACACATGATACAGTGACTGGTTCAGGTTACCCATGATACAGTGACTGGTTCAGGTTACACATGATACAGTGACTGGTTCAGGTTACACATGATACAGTGACTGGTTCAGGTTACACATGATACAGTGACTGGTTCAGGTTACACATGATACAGTGACTGGTTCAGGTTACGCATGATACAGTGACTGGTTCAGGTTACGCATGATACAGTGACTGGTTCAGGTTACACATGATACAGTGACTGGTTCAGGTTACACATGATACAGTGACTGGTTCAGGTTACACATGATACAGTGACTGGTTCAGGTTACACATGATACAGTGACTGGTTCAGGTCACACATGATACAGTGACTGGTTCAGGTTATACATGATACAGTGACTGGTTCAGGTTACGCATGATACAGTGACTGGTTCAGGTTACACATGATACAGTGACTGGTTCAGGTTACACATGATAAGTGACTGGTTCAGGTTACACATGATAAGTGACTGTTCAAGTTATACATGATACAGTGACTGGTTCAGGTTACCATGATACAGTGACTGGTTCAGGTTACACATGATACAGGACTGGTTCAGGTTACACATGATACAGTGACTGTTCAGGTTACACATGATAAGTGACTGGTTCAGGTATACAGATACGTGACTGTTCAGGTTACCATGATACAGTGACTGGTTCAGGTTACATGATACAGGACTGGTTTAGGTTACCATGATACAGTGACTGGTTCAGTTACATATACAGTGACTGGTTCAGTTAACATGATACAGTGACTGGTTCAGGTTAGCATATACAGTGACTGGTTCAGTTACCCATGATACAGTGACTGGTTCAGGTTACACTGATACAGTGACTGTTCAGGTTACCCATGATACAGTGATGGTTCAGGTTATACATGATACAGTGACTGGTCAGGTTACACATGATACAGTGACTGGTTCAAGTTTACATGATACAGGACTGGTTCAGGTACACATGAACAGTGACTGGTTCAGGTTACCATGATACAGTGCTGTTCAGGTAACATGATACAGTGATGTTAGGTTACACATGATACAGCGACTGTTCAGGTTACACATGATACAGTGACTGTTCAGGTACACATGATACAGTGACTGGTTCAGGTTACATGATACAGTGATGGTTCAGTTACGCATGATACAGTGACTGGTTCGGTATACATGATACGTGACTGGTTTAGTTACGCATGATCAGTGACTGTTCAGGTTAGCATGATACATGACTGGTTCACGTTACACATGATACAGTGACTGTTCAGGTACGCATGATACAGTGACTGGTTCACGTTACCCAGATACAGTGACTGGTTCAGGTTACACATATACAGTGCTGTTCAGGTTACCATGATACAGGACTGGTTCAGGTTACACATGATACAGTGACTGTTCGGTTACCATGTACATGACTGGTTCAGGTTATACATGATACAGTGACTGTTCAGGTTACACATGATACAGTGACTGGTTCAAGTTAAAAACATGAGTTAACATGACTTGTTAGTTACACAGATACAGTGACTGGTTCAGGTACACATGATACAGTGACTGTTAGGTTACACATGATACGTGACTGGTTTAAGGATTTCACATGATACAGTGACTGGTTCAGGTTAACATGATACATGACTGGTTCAGTACACATGATACAGTGACTGGTTCAGTTAACATATACAGTGACTGGTTCAGTTACACATGATACAGGATGGTTCAGGTTACACATGTACAGTGATGGTTCAGTTACACATGTACAGTGACTGGTTCAGGTTACCTATACAGTGACTGTTCAGGTTACACATGATACAGGACTGGTTCAGGTTAACATATACAGTGACTGTTCAGGTTACTGATACAGTGATGGTTCAGTTACACATGATACAGTGACTGGTTCAGGTTCACATGATACAGTGAGGTTCAGGTACCATGATACGTGACTGGTTCGGTTACCATGATACAGTGAATGGTTCAGTTCACATGATACAGTGACTGGTTCAGGTTAACTGATACATGACTGGTCAGTACCATGATACAGTGACTGGTTAGGTTACACATGATACAGTGACTGTTTAGGTTACACAGAACAGTGACTGGGTTCAGTTATACAGATCAGTGACTGTTCAGGTTACACATGATACAGTGATGGTTCAGGTTACACAGATACAGTGACTGGTTCAGGTTACCATGATAAGTGACTGTTAGGTTACACATGATACATGACTGGTTCAGTTACCATGATAGTGACTGGTTCAGGTTACACATGATACAGTGACTGGTTCAGGTTACATGATAAGTGACTGGTTCAGGTTACGCATATACAGGACTGGTTCAGGTTAACATGATACAGGACTGGTTAGGTTACATGATACAGTGACTGTTCAGGTTACGATGATACAGTGACTGTTCAGTTACCATGATACAGTGACTGGTTAGGTTACCATGATAAGTGACTGGTTCAGTTACACATGATACAGTGACTGGTTCAGGTACACATGATACAGTGACTGGTTCAGGTTACCATGATACAGTGACTGGTTCAGTTACACATGATACGTGACTGTTCAGGTTACACATGATACAGTGACTGTTCAGGTTACCATGATACAGTGACTGGTTCAGGTTACACATGATACAGTGACTGTTCAGGTTACACATGATACAGTGACTGGTTCAGGTTACACATGATACAGTGACTGGTTCAGGTTAAGCATGATACAGTGACTGGTTCAGGTTACCATGATACAGTGACTGGTTCAGGTTACACATGATACAGTGACTGGTTCAGGTTACCCATGATACAGTGACTGGTTCAGGTTACACATGATACAGTGACTGGTACAGGTTACACATGATACAGTGACTGGTTCAGGTTACACATGATACAGTGACTGGTTCAGGTTACACATGATACAGTGACTGGTTCAGGTTACACATGATACAGTGACTGGTTCAGGTTACACATGATACAGTGACTGGTTCAGGTTACCATGATACAGTGACTGGTTCAGTTACCATGATACAGTGACTGGTTCAGGTTAACATGATACAGTGACTGGTTCAGGTTACCATGATACAGTGACTGGTTCAGGTTACACATGATACAGTGACTGGTTCAGGTTACCATGATACAGTGACTGTTCAGGTTACATGATACAGTGACTGGTTCAGGTTACACATGATACAGTGACTGGTTCAAGTTACCATGATACAGTGACTGGTTCAGTTACACATGATACAGTGACTGGTTTAGTTACACATGATACAGGACTGGTTCAGGTTACACATGATACAGTGACTGGTTCAGGTTACACATGATACAGTGACTGATTCAGGTTAAACATGATACAGTGACTGGTTCAGGTTACCCATGATACAGTGACTGGTTCAGGTTACACATGATACAGTGACTGGTTCAGGTTACACATGATACAGTGACTGGTTCAGGTTACACATGATACAGTGACTGGTTCAGGTTACCCATGATACAGTGACTGGTTCAGGTTACACATGATACAGTGACTGGTTCAGGTTACGCATGATACAGTGACTGGTTCAGGTTACACATGATACAGTGACTGGTTCAGGTTACGCATGATACAGTGACTGGTTCAGGTTACACATGATACAGTGACTGGTTCAGGTTACACATGATACAGTGACTGGTTCAGGTTACGCATGATATAGTGACTGGTTCAGGTTACGCATGATACAGCGACTGGTTCAGGTTACACATGATACAGCGACTGGTTCAGGTTACGAATGATACAGTGACTGGTTCAGGTTACGAATGATACAGTGACTGGTTCAGGTTACACATGATACAGTGACTGGTTCAGGTTACACATGATACAGTGACTGGTTCAGGTTACACATGATACAGTGACTGGTTCAGGTTACACATGATACTGTGACTGTTTCAGGTTACACATGATACAGTGACTGGTTCAGGTTACGAATGATACAGTGACTGGTTCAGGGTACACATGATACAGTGACTGGTTCAGGTTACCCATGATACTGTGACTGGTTCAGGTTACACATGATACTGTGACTGGTTCAGGTTACACATGATACTGTGACTGGTTCAGGTTACACATGATACAGTGACTGGTTCAGGTTACACATGATACAGTGACTGGTTCAGGTTACGAATGATACAGTGACTGGTTCAGGTTACACATGATACTGTGACTGGTTCATGTTACACATGATACAGTGACTGGTTCAGGTTACACATGATACAGTGACTGGTTCAGGTTACACATGATACAGTGACTGGTTCAGGTTACACATGATACAGTGACTGGTTCAGGTTACACATGATACTGTGACTGGTTCAGGTTACACATGATACAGTGACTGGTTCAGGTTACGCATGATACAGTGACTAGTTCAGGTTACACATGATACAGCGACTGGTTCAGGTTACGCATGATACAGTGACTGGTTCAGGTTACGAATGATACAGTGACTGGTTCAGGTTACACATGATACAGTGACTGGTTCAGGTTACACATGATACAGTGACTGGTTCAGGTTACACATGATACAGTGACTGGTTCAGGTTTCGCATTTGTGGAATTTACGCATTATTTTCAAAAATCGCGTATTTAAATTACAATCATGTTCCTTCAAATGCTTAAAAGACTACAGTGGCACAAACAAGCTAAAACTATTTAACTTGGAGTTATAGACTCTTGCTCAAAGTCTATAAATGCTTGCATTTTCTATCAAATTCCCATGATTAGTTGGGTGACCATGATCACAATTTAATGGTGAAAGGATTACATTAAAAATATGTGCATGACAGTTGAACATGAACCAAGCACAACATCAAACGCAATGTGAAATCAGTTAAACTAATAACAGCTCCAACCATAAATAAACGTTTTAACTTTTTAAGTCATTTTATGAGACTACATTTTCAAGTTTGTTTAAACCCCTCCCTCCATACTCTTTTAAATCATAACGCATAGCCAAATATTTTAGCATGGATGAGTTAAAATCCCCTATGAATTATGGATCCTAGAATAGACACCGATGAGGACAGACACAGTGTGGGTTGTTCAATCAATATTTGAATAGTTTAATTTGCGATGTAATTGAGCTATAGGAACTGAAGTACTACTTGTTTCATCACTTTCGATAATAATGAAATGAAATTGAAATGATGTCTACTTTTGGATTAAAAGAATCGCATTTTTCTAGCTGTTATTTATATCAAAACTGGAAATTGAATTAGTTCTTAAGTTATTTACGAAATACTTTTTGTTAATGTAAAATACAAAAAGGTGAATTTTGTCTCCATGGAAATCTCTTGTTTTCTTCGAAAAATGTCATCATCTGTTCATTATTTCAGTTAACAATGACCTCACATTTAGCATGCAATGAAAATAAAACACGTAATAATATATTTTTTAATTATTATTTCATGATTGTGGTCACTATGTACATGGAATGAGTTTATGCAGCAGTCAATACCTAATATTCTGTGATTTTACTGAGGTTAAAAATTATAAATGGGAAAAGAAACTGGATTAGTAATGTTAAAGAAATGTTGGATATAAATGGTTTTAGTTTTGTGTTTGAAAATCCACTCAGTTTTGATATGAAATCAGTGGTTTTTGTTTTTTAAAAACAGACCTATTGATAAATTTAAACAAGGCTGGGGTACTTGACAAGGAAATAAATGGTGTTTTGAATCTGTATAATGATATAAGATAAAATGTGCAGTATGAAGAATATTAAGATGTACTTCCTTATAACCTACTATTTTATATATCAAGAATTAGAATTTCAGCTCATTCACTTTAAATACATACTGGAAGATATGGAGCAAATTATTAACCAAGAAATGAAAGGCGTTGTGTTTTTGTAACTCAAATGATTTGGAAGATGAATATCACTTTGTTCTAATATCACCTTGTTATAGTATCCTAAGAAAAAAGTATATTAAATTATATTATTATATTAACCAAGCATGTTCAAATTTACTCAACTTTTGCAAAAGAAAAATAAGAAAGTAGTGTACAATTTAGCAAAATATCTTAGAGAATCATTAATTTATAGGAATTCATTAATTGTTGGTTAGGAAATATTCATTATAGCTCATCCTCACTATCAGTCGAGATATTATTTGTTTATTATTCATATAACATAGTAGTTTTCACTTTCTTTTTTTTTCTTAATTTATTTGTATGGTGTGTGTACGTGATTTGATTTTTAATTTATACATACAAGTTATATGCATGATTATATGACTTCGTACTGTATAAGTATACGTCAAATAAAATTATGTTCTTTTCTGTTACAAATTAGGGGGTCAGGTAAAAATTAGGGGGTCAAGTTATACATACTGTTACTTGATATTTTAGCTCACCTGAGCACATGTGATCAGGATGAGCTATAAGGTCATTGAAAAGGCCGGCGTCCGTCGTCCACAAAAAAATTTGTTTATACTCTAGCCTCTTCATTTTTTAAGCCATAATCAGCCGTAGTCGATTATGGCTGATATCAACCAATTAAGCCAGGAGGTATGCCCCTTTTAAAATAAAACAAAACAAAACAAAACAAAAAAACAAACAGATTTTATTTTGTTCACACTTTAGTATATTTATTTCTGAAGCAATCAACTTCAATCTTCATGACAGTGTCTATAGTCATAATCCCTCGGCAAAGTTTGATTATGGCTGATATCGGCCATATAGGTCAGGAGTTATGCCCCTTTTAACATAAGAATGCAATATTTCACTTTGTTTACATTCTAGCATTTTTATATCTTAAGCAATCATCTTCAACCTTCATGACAATGTCTATAGTTATAATCTCTCAACGAAGTTTATGGCTAATATCGGCTAATTAGGTCATGCGTTATGCCAATTTTAATATAAAAATGCCAGATTTCACTTTGTTAATGCAATTATTAAGCATTCATTACTTTCTTATATACAATAATAAACGCAACAATATCTCAGTTGAGTTGGATTATGACTGCTATTTGACTGATAGAGCTACAATTTAGACTCTTGATATATCAGAACATCATATAGATTTACCGATTTAACACTCAAACATCTTCATTTCTTAAGGAGTGCAGGCAATATAGGCAGTTTTCTCAGGTGAGCAACCTCGGGGCCATCTTGGCCATTTTGTTTTGGTTATCATACATGAAATGTTGTTTTTTTCTTTGTGTTTGATACAGTATAATTATGAATGATTGTTGCATAGCTTGAAATATGTATAAAAGCATGTATTTTGCTAGAAATTGCAGTATTGCTATTTAATGAACTGAAAAAAACAACAACTGTAAAATGAAGATTTTCTACATAAATGTATAACAAGGTTAACTTTTAATTAAAGTTAGAAACGGCTCGATTGGTATTTTCTCTTAAAATTGAAAAGTGCATGCAGTTGGTGTGTGCTGTCTGATTTTTTTTTTTTTTGTATTTAATCATACGCAAAAATAAACACACAAAAATAGATTTTGATGAGAAAATTGAGAATATTCTGAGCAGGATTCGAATTAACGCCCTTACTTTTAACGCCTCTGGGAAATAAAACGTTGTAGAGAACAGTCCTACTATAAACATGTAGCGCGAGACGCAGTGGGTATACAATGTGCGTATTTGTCCGGTTTTTATATTTTTCAAACGATTTTAGTAAAATTAAGTTTACATTTTCAAAGCCTACAAAAAAGTGTCCTGCTGACAAACTGTTGCCCCCGTAAACGCTTTACTTATTGTGAATTTGAATGAAAAGTGACCAAAAGTTTCGATGGAATGAGCCATTTGACCAATCAGTCACAAAAATACGTTTTTATTATTTCAAGCTACGCATAATTAACTTTAACATTCTGTCTTTTATTCATTCAAACCACGGCTTCCCAAACCCTTTTCCTTGCAGAGATATATTAGATGTCTTCGAAATTTGAGTAACGATGACCGCAGTCGGTAGCGATTCATGGATAACGACAAAATCAGATAAATGGCTAGTATGGATAACGTCGACAAAAGTCGAACCATTGCGACAAATCGTGTCATTCATCTAATAAAATTGTGTTAAACAAACAAAGAACATTTCGAAATATATCGTTTTTTTTTTGTTGTAATTATACTCATGTTGTTTTTTTGTGTGTGAAGTATCCACTGTTTCAAAAAATGAATATAATCAGTTCTATAATTTTCACTGTTTTCCTTTTTGGACCTGCAAAACTGGCAGAAACATCTAATATAAATAAAAAAAATGCTGGTTTCAGTTGAATACCATTTTATTTCATCTCGTGATTATATTGATTTTCTTCATCTCTCAATTTATTAATCAAATCGCTCACTGCGCTGAGAGACGGCGGCGGAATTAACATGAAAAACCCAGCGTTTCAGTAGTGATTGAAGCACAGGGGCAAAGGTCATATGACGCCAAAAATTCCACACGCTTTCCTGCAACTATAGTTGTTAGTGAGTCAGTTGAACTCGCTCTCTGTTTGCTTCATAATAATCCGGAGTAAGGGTCATGAACGTGATATCATTCATAAGTTGCATACACCAGTATGTCATTCCCTTTCTTCAATACTAGTGAAAATGATGTATACAATCTATCTGCAGAAATTGACAAGATATTTGATTATTTAAGCCATTTGTATGTTTGCCTTTCTATAATGCTCTGCGAGAAACCTAACTCGCTATCATGCAAAATGTTGAACTACTTTAGGTAAATTACTGACATTGGAGTTTCTAATGCTGTGAGTTTTTTCTTTTTTTCTTTTTACAGGAGTGGAACTTCATGTATGTAAAATGGAATGCTGTTCTGATTAATAAATGTCATGGATATTTTGTTCACGCTTAAAATGGATGTTTCCAGCGCAAAATAATGGTAAAAGAAATCATGTTAACAAACAATAACAAATCAAAAGCGGTTACAGTTATGATTAAACCGTCTGTGTAACATATTCCACTCGTATTCGTTAGTGCAGCATCACATTGCATAGATACGCACTAAGCGCGGAGAGTGGAATCGGCGGTGGAAAATATGCAAATCGGCAAGGTTAGCAAGGCTTGTTTTGGATTTCAAGCTACTAAAGACGGCGGGTCGCCGCCGTCTAAATATAACATTCCGCTGAATAAACACTTATCCTTTGTGAATTGGACTTCAGAAAAGTCGAAATTGTACTTACTTTACTCGTCTAACACATTTCAAGACTTGCTTGATAATGCCATTCATAAATTATTACAAAATGCAATGAAACTTATTAATATTACCTCAAATGAATCTCACAAACAGTAGGAGTAAATTTTTATTACTGATTGGCAAAATGACTCATTCCATCGAAACAATTGATCACTTTTTATTCAAATTCACGATAAGTAAAGCGTTTACAGCGCCAATAGCTAGTCAGGAGGACACTTTATTTGTAGGCTTTGAAATTGTAAAACTTGACTTTACAAAAATTTGGTCAGAAAATATAAAAACCGGACAAATATCAACTGCGTCTCAAGCTACATGTATATACATCAAAATGTACTCATAAACATGTGCATGAATTCCATATCGTTAATTTCACCAGTCAATTTCCAGATTGTTAAACAGTTTTCTCTGTTCTATTTACTTGTATATTTGTGAAAAACATGTACACGTAAATTCTAACATTTGCTGTCTTATCTTTATAAATAAAATGTGATTAGTGAGTTTGTTTTCTTTCTTACTGAGCGGAAACAGAAACGACGATTAATTCAGAGATAATTCAATGACGAATTGTATGAAGCAATATTAACATCGTCAACTCTTACTTGGAGAGCGTTTTCAATACATTATAGTATTTCTGTGTATGTGTATGTGTGTGCAATTTATTTTGATAATTACGAAACCAAAAAGGAAGATATGAGCCATTCTTTCTTTATTTTTTAAAACTTTAATATTCATTGAAAATAACAAAACAATACAGGTTGCCGGGTCCTTCCCCAGATTGCTCGGAAACTGACGTACACTGCGACATCTCAGAATTGAGTAATACGAAAAATTTTCGCTCCTCATTTATAGAATCAGGTAACAGCACTGGCATTTTTTACTCAAATAAGAGCGGAATTATGATTGCAGTGAAATATTTTATTTTCATGTAATTAAACATACCGCCTTTTTAATTAAGGCTATTTTCAGAGATTATGTATGCCAGTTTGCACTTAATAATTCTAGGCCAATCGCCGAATAATTATGTAAATGCAATTAAGTTTCGGGTCCTCTTTAAGTCAGATTATATGCTTTAATTGGCCGACCACATGTTCTCAGTTTGTTTAGCCTAATTGATTGAACAAAGGATTAGCAGTCACGCGCCAGGAAGGTGAGAACCGTCCTGACGAAAATCAAAATGACCTAGACGCACTGATAATTTCAAAGCTTCTGAGACAAACGGACTATTATACAGGAAGTGTTCGAGCCAACTATTGTTGTTTACGCTATAAGATCAACCAAGGAACAGTATGATAGTTACGAGCCATCGAGCGATCGGTGGTTGAGCCAAGGGTTGTATATTTAGTTAAAATAAATAGGGAATTCGCCGGGACCGAGAAATATGTTCGACCGTCACGTGGTAGGCGAGCGTGCGGGTGTCGAGCGAACAAAGTTTTACTGTAGTAGGACTGTTGTCGTCGACTCCAACTGATGTCTCATTTTCCGATTAAACGGTGTGTGGTTTGAAGGGGGGAAAATATCGGGGATCGAATTGTGAGCCTCGGATCATTTAGAGAAAGGGAGAGGGGGAGGGGAGAGCGAGAGAGAGAAAGCACGCAATTAAAAAAACAAAACAAAAAAAAAAACACCAAACACACGCAAACATCTTCAATGATTTCATGCAACATGAATTAAAAAACTGTGCGCGTGAAGGTCATGTAAACAGACCCAAAATGTCTTGATGTTACGATTGATAAAAACGGACGAAAAACACCTTTCCGCTGAAGAGCTTTTTTCTGCCTAGGACGCTTCCAAAACAGCGATCTTTATTGGTTATTCTTTGAATATCCAATCATATAAGTTGATAGCATTCTTGGGATCAATGTGTGGTCTCCGTATTGGTCAAGGAATTATTGCACAGAAAGCAAGACCCATACCTTTTGTATTGATTCTTGGCAGTTTCGTATAGAAAATATACATTCTGTTAAGTTTTCTTTTATGTTTATGTTTTTCATTTGATATATGACTTAGATAAATGACAAATGGATTCATGAGAACATAAATTGGAAATGTTATGATTTTATAGCAGTTTTTTACGTATACTCACACAAACTTTAAGTAAGCATTTCAATATAGGGTTAGATAGACTAAAAATCATTATTCCTTTAGAATTTCTTATATCGCATAAAATGCTTTCTTTAAATGTTCAGAAAAACAAAACAAAAAAAATCATAATTTTAAAAATCATGCATTATGGTTCTACCACCTTAAAAAATGCACTTTTGGTAGGCTAAATTTGTACAATTATATAATCAACCATAGTGAACTGTAAAGGATGTCAAATGGAGAAAGTAGGTCAAGAGTTATCGAAGGTGTAGTTAACAAATAAACATTAATCTATATAATAATGTCCTAAAAATCAGAGCAAAGGGTCTAAAAAAGTTTTAAACGAAAATAGTATGTATCAAACTATTACGTTGCAGTACTCGATATATTCTATTCATGTGCAATGTATATAATTTAAATTTTATATTTTGATAATTTAATTTAATGCAACATTTGTTATTTATATTCAATGCTTTGATATTTATAGTGTTCTTTTTCCCCAATTAAATTCTATATTGCTTATTTATATTGTTTTGTTTTTTTCATTTATATTCTACTTTGATCATTTTTATTCTATATTTTCATGTTATTTTTTTCGTTCATTTATATTCTATTATGTTCATTCAAACGCTACATTTTCTATTCGTATGGTAAAAAACGCTCGTTCGTATGGTATTAAATGTTCATTTATATTCTATAACTGAATTCTGGGAAATGAGTGACGTAATGAACAGGTAATATGATTGGTCATTTGATAGGGGCTTGTTTAAAGGTGCTAAAATGGAAGGATATGAATTTTCAGTGCAGATAAGTATTTTTCGCTCTAAATTTCATATATGATTAACACACACACACACACACACACACACACATTCCGCTGGGATAACAAATTGACAATAACTGAATAGTGTGTTAAAATATTTTATTTACGTTACTTATATATTCTAATGAAATCTTCAAACGCAGGAGATCTTATTGGCGCAACCATAATTTACCCATGATCCTATGAGCGCTTTCAATTAGGTCATTCAGACCGGTTGTGAAATGAGCGCAGGCGCAAAGAGTCCTATGGCGGCACACGGAAATGAATTTCTAAATATACTTTTTTTTATTCTAAATATAACTGCAATACCGTCAACTACCCATTTTTTTTTTCAAATCACGGAATGTTAATTGGTTGACAATGCGTCTGTAGATGGGTATTGATAAACGTAATGCACAAAGATAAATGAACATTATTTTCTCAGTCAATGACCAGCTGTGAACGAACTGCTTTAAAAGTTTTTTATTTTCTTTCGTCACTAACCACAGTTTTGTTTTTCCGTTTCTTTAGTCCCGTTTGATGCGAAAAAGGTAAAGACAAGATTTTTTAAAGGCAGAAATGTAAAAAAAAAAAAAAAAAATCAGGATCGGCCGCGAAAAAAGAGGGTCGGTCGGGAGATAAATATTTCAGCATAAAGTACATACAGTTGTTATTTTTATTCGACTTTATTAGATTTTACTTAGAAATATGTATTGTTTCTAATTAAAAATTTATAAGGAAACACATTTTGTTTACATAAAACATATGTTTTGTCAACAAATTCGTGATGTAACTGAAGGTATACATAACAGAAAAGGCTCGAATTTTAACCACCATATTTTGATGATCTATATTTAAGAGTTATAGAAAACATTATGTACGCAGAGTGAGTTGCACAAACTTATTTCTATCTTCAATAATAATAAAACTTCACAATACGTAACTTTCTTTCTTCAACCAAGCGCTGTTCCGATAAATTGGTGAACATGTGAATAAATTTCCTCGTACTGTTGCATTTACTACGTATAGTGTACTGTCAATTCTGAAAAGATTGACAGTATCAACTTGAAATGTTCTGAATAAAATCGGATTCGTTCTCTTCGCCGACGCATAAATCCCACATTTGTGGTCTTGTTCGAAATAAATAATCTCCACAAGCAAAGCCTGAAAATATTTAGCAAAGTTCAACTTCAAACTGGTCGACATTGAATGATGTTTAAGCAGTCACGGTCCGATTCCAGACCATCAAAGTAAAAGTTCAGTAACGATAAGAACAACAACAACAACAACAACAACAACAACAACAAAAAATAAATCTGAAAACAATATCGATATAAATAACAACAAAATTAGCTTCATTGGCTTAACCAGTTTTTTTTCCCAAAGTAGCAATTTTAGTTTATGATCATATGATATATCAGGACTATTGTTACCCACAAAATG
Organism: Solen grandis; assembly: GCA_021229015.1. Classification (NCBI taxonomy): domain Eukaryota; kingdom Metazoa; phylum Mollusca; class Bivalvia; order Adapedonta; family Solenidae; genus Solen; species Solen grandis. Next base: position 29,586,515 of record CM037777.1, read on the forward strand.
AGGAAACCGTGCACGACTGGGTACCAGTTAAATACAAACTGAAGCAAAGGGAATCAAGCCCTGATTGACCAAACGTTGCTCAAAGCTTATCGACTCGGAGCATCTGGTGCGTCGGAAAGGATTATTTTTTTAATATTTATTATTGCGACTATAAAGACCATTTTGAATAAACTAACTGTGTGAATTGAGGATATGCTAAGTGAACGAGTGATTTATCTCTACTTTATTATTCGTATATTTTAGTAAATCCATATATGTAACGTGTTTGAATTGCCGGATAATGTTTTAACCCGACGTGCTACTCGGTCTAAATAAATAGATGAATAATGATAATAATAAAAATAAACATTTGTTGGCGCTTAGTTTAAGTTTCCTTCATTTTGATGACCAATGTATACACCAGGCAGCTCAGGGCGAGGCTAGTAATACCGATCTGAGCCAAAGCCATAGCTCTTCAAAAAATCGTTAGTAAGAGTGGTTCTTTTTAATGGTGATGTAAGTTGGTGCGCAATAGTAAGGTTTCTCATTTTCACATGTTTCATTGGTTTGTAAAAATCAATATAGGATATTCCATCGTATACCGGTAAATCGCAATAGCTCGGACTACTCTATGAATAGTCGTGCTAAAATTACCAAAGTTTGGTTGAAAAGACAGGGTTAAGTTACAGAAATTTAAAAGAATAGGTAAAAAATGCGTTGCAGCTGTTTAGTGAAATTGATCTCTATACTCTACAGCATTGTTCTAAATCAAAATTAAAGAGAAACAAAACATTTCTTTTCTTAATCAACCTAATGCAATTTTTATCTACTTTAAGAGACTAATTTAATGTGTAAAACAAAAAAGGATTTTCAGACATGAATTGATAAATACCGTCAAATCACTAATAATATGTGATAGAACTCCAAGGAGAGTTAAATGCCAATTTTGAGGCGTTTGTTAAAATTATAATGTTATTGTATTCACTTTCTCGGTTGTAATGTTATTAACAAGTATATTGATCTATGACTATTCAAATTTGAATATGAAAAAGTAAAACTCTAATTGTAAGTTAGAAATAAATGGTAAATGTTAATGTTAGCCGAAATACAGAAGATCATAAACATATTTTGTAGTATACTGTTTCGAGTACTACACTAGCTTATCGTTCACATTATGTGTTCCAATTACTTGATCAGTAGATTTGAAAATTATGTTATTATTTATTTACTCGACGTGATAATTCAGCAAACGCCGAATATATTTTTTTTGTTTATATATTTCTTGTTTTATATATTTTTATAAAACAGGACGCGACTGGAAAAAACGCATACCAACAGTTTACTTTGTGAAGCACGTGTATAATCCAGTTTCCTATATCAACAAGTGATTCGTGTGCTGTAGCTCTTATAACACTTAAGTCAAATGACCGGACGCAAATGGTAGGTGGGTGGCGACGCTGAGGCTGTCCACTCTTTAACTCGAACAAACGTCAAACGATCTTTAACAAACCTGGTCACAATGTGTAAAGGCACAATACCTCGGCCAAGATCGATGACCAGTCTGATTGTCCCAGACACTTAGGAGTTAGGCGAAAAAGAAAAGTTGTTTGTTTCCACTAATATGGCCGAAAAAATAGGATCGGTAGGTCCGTTAAACTTTTTTTTATTTTTATTTTTTTTTCTCCATTTTTACCTTATTTATTTTAGAGGAATTGACGAAAAACAGCGTATTCCAAGCGTTATAGCCCGAAAAAAAAATAGGACCGGTACAAAAATATAGGGTGGTCGGGTTGGTGGAAACAAGTAACCTTTTTATTACGCTTTATGGCCCTTGAAATGATGATTATGCTAAATCAACAGTTTCCGCTCTTTATTTCTAACAAACGTAAACCAATCTTTACCAATATTGGTCATAATGTGCACTATAACTCGGCCATGTTCGAAAACAAATCAGATTGTCCCTGACACTCCCTGATACCTCGGGGTTATGGCCCTTGAATTGATGAAAAATGATAATTAACAGTGTCCGTTCTCTATATATAACAAACATAAACCAATCTTTACCAAATTTTATAATGTGCACTATAACTCGGCCATGTTCGATAAACAATCAGATTGTCTCTGACACTCCCTGACACATCGGATTTGTGGCCCACGAAAAGCTGCTGAATTAACAATGTTTACTCTCTACCTATAACAAACAAGAATTAATCTCTTTCCAAACTTGGTCTCAATGTGTATAGGCAAATATCTCGGCCAGTCAGAATGTCCAAGACACATGGAGTCATGGCCCTTGAATTGATTAAGAATTGCAAAATTTGTAGTGCCCGCTATTTAACTCTAAAACATAAACAACCTTTACCAAACTTGGTTACAATGATTATGGGTATAATATATCGGCCACGTTAGATAACCAGCCAGATTGTTCCAGACACTCCGGAGTTTATGGCCCTAAACTTGGCCACAATCTGCATGGGCACCATATCTCAACCATGTTCTATAACCACTCAAAATGTCTTGAACACTTTAGAGTTATAAACTTTGAAATAATGAAAAGTTAACAATACTCTCTAACACTGACAAATATGAACTGGTATTTACCAAAATTTATCACAACGTGTATTTGCACAGTTGAAAACCAGCCAAAATGTCCCAGAAACACCAGAGTTACCACCCTCGAGTTGACTGTAAAAAATAATTAGGGGCGGAGCCCGGTTTCCTTATATGCATATAGTACACATTTGAAAAATCTCCCTGTGTTAAAGTACTGACTGGTTTTCAAAGTTTTTTGGCACAGATGTTCTTTGGATTGTTAAATTTGGTCAAAATAAATGACAGCCAGGGGGGTCAGTCTGTTTTCCTTATATGTACTAAAATCTGTAAAAAGTACAACAATTAAACTCTCTACCAAGATTGTAAAAAATATTTCGATCAATTAAAAAAAAGTTGTTTTTCTTTGGGCACAGATGATAATTCTTTAATGACTTGTTGCCTAAATTGTAAAAGGATCCGTTAAAAATATGGCCACCAGAGGATGCAGCCTGTTTTCAATCATGGCCGTCTTATTTATTTGTCTGATTAACAAACACTACCGACCCTAATTTCTGTAAAAGGGAATAAAAATAAAAAGATCAAACATGTTTTATTCTTAATTAATCCGCCGACCTTCGAAATTTAGAGCCAAGGAGAAGAAACATGTCAAAGAAATATCCTCGCAGGGTGTCGTAAACTCATTTGTTAGTTACTTCTTAGATAATTTGCATGCATATCATTTGTATACATTTTGATGCTTGATTTAAATTCACATAAATTTCAGTCTTTTAAGCTAACTCTAAACATATATAATTTCCCTAAATGACCAAAAGACATTAATTATGACCAGGATTTAACTTTTCTCTGTCACTTTGGTCATCTACCAGGTTATGAGCATTTAAAAATCGGTCATAAACTGTTAAGAATTTAAAACCAAAATTAATGTTTCTTCAAACTGTGAGCATTTTTTTTTTATTTTAGTACTCATAACCTATAAACAGTACCTGAAAAAAAGAAAAGATTTGATCAACATTCTAAATCAGGTTATCCATTTTTTCAGTTTGCAAACCATTTTCAGAAAATGTGATGTCATATTTTAGCTCACATGAGCACATGTGCTCAGGATGAGCTGTTATAGGATTGATAATTGCCGTCGTCCTTCCGACGTTCATGAATGACAATGTAACAAGTAATATGATTGGTTGACTAACTCGTTCCCTCGAGTTATTATCTCGTTCCCTCGTTCCCTCGACTTATTATCTCGTTCCCTCGAGTGATAAGTCGTTTCCTCGAGATTATCAACTCGTTCCTTCGACTTATTATCTTGTTCCCTCGAGATAAAGTTCCCTCGGATAATTAACTCGTTCCCTCGACTTATTCCCTTTTTTCTCGACATAAAAAAAGAGTAGTGCATGTCACCTCTATGCCACCGTAAAAGTAGATGATAACATTTTGTAATTTTGTCAGTACAAACAGTTTTCGCCGCCTGTTCAGATTAGGTTGTCAACCGCTTGTCAGTATTCGCTGGAATATATCCGGAGTAACTAATACTTTTACTGAAGAAATGCAACGGCCAGTACATTTCATGTAGATACTATAGTGAAGCGGATGATCTTTGAAATTGTGAAATCGCCCCTTGTCGCCAACTTTTCATCACATTTCGATCTGATATCTTTGCGAGGTTATGGAGTTAAAATGTTCACTCTTAGTTTTTAAACGGCGGCAGCCGTCTTTATTAGCTGGAAATCAAAAACAGGCATTGCTAACCTTGTTGATTTGCATATTTTTCCAATTTAACTGAACCTCTCCGCGCTAAGTGCGTATCCATGCAATGCGATTCTGCACTAATGAATATGAGTTGAATATGCTACACAGACGTTTTAATTATAGCCACTTTAATGTGTTATTGTTTATTAACATGTTTTTATACCATTATTTTGCACCGGAAACATCCATTTTAAGCGTGAACAAACTTTCCGTGACATTTCTTCATTAGAACAGCGACCCATTTTACATACATGAATATCTTCTCCTGTAAAAAGAAAAATGTAGCGCCTAGCATTAAAACCTCCAATGTATGTATGTAGTCCACACGTAATTTTGCATGATTGCGAGTTAGGTTCCCCCAGGAGTATTTCAAAAGGCAAACATTCAAGTATCTTAAATAATCAAATACCTTGTTAATTTCTACACATACTCAAGAACAGATAGAATGTATACATCAGGTTCACTAGTACTGAAGAAAGGGAATGACCTACCTAGGTATGCAACTTATGAATGAAATCAGGTTCATGGCCCTTACTCCGGATTATTATGTAACAAATAGAGAACGATTTCAACTGACTCTGTAGCGACTATAGTTGCAGGAAAGCGTGTGGAGTGACCTTTGCCTCTATTGCTTCAATTACTTCTGAAACTCTGGGTTTAGAAGTATAGATATTTCATGTTAACAATTACTGTTTGATACTTTAGTGGAAAGGTCAAGAAAAGCTTAAATTGGTTCCCAGTGTCGCTTTTTGGTTTCTGCTAGTACTCAATGGTTGAAGCAAGTCACTATTAGATCGATGTTAATTTGTGAAGAACATCATTACTCGAGGAACATTGAATGAAACTTTTGTTGATAAATGGTGACTATCAATTTTCTTTTAACGTTCTTGATGGGGCGATAAAAGTTAGTCGTAATGATCATATAAGGTATCTTGGCCCCCAAAACATGGGTTTATACAAAGTACAGTTTAGGTGTATCTTTATTCTCTTTCACATCTACACCCATCCACCTTTTTTGTTTGTACTTTGATCATCATTTTTGTAATATGTGTTGTATGTAAATTTAGTAAGAGATCTTTGTAAAGAATGTGCATGTAAAGTGTTATCAGGCTCTATTTTCCCGAAACAGAGTTCCCACACATCACCTGATATAAAGTTTGCGGATATTTCTCTAACCAAAATCACTATCTGAATAATGACTGTCTCCATATATATTCATACTATATGGTATCCATGTAAACGCCACAAATGCGGTTGCTGTTCAGAATAAATCAGTCATCTTTCTCTTATATAGATGACAAGATGAAAGGACAGTGAACGATTTATTAGGAGCATGTGTTGAAACAGATGAAAAACACCATGCGAGAATAAGCATCTAATTCACATTTTCTTTTTCATTGCAGATGCTAGCAGCGGGATCGCTTGCGTTCGCCAAGGCGTACAGCTCAGTAGAGAAACTGGAGCATGAGCTCGAGGTGGAGATACAGAGAGACAAGGAGAATGATCCACAGAAGGGCAAGGGTATTCATAAGTGAGTTGCAAAGGGTTTTAATCTGGATGTATCAAAGGAAAGACAATGCTTATTAATAAATGTATTAGTTATTTTTTCTATAAACGCCATCCTTAACTTATACATGTGATTTTATCTCATATAATCAAGTAGGATATTTTTCATACAAAAATAATAAGTTTTTAAGTAGTTATCCCAGAAGGCATTTTTTTTATCAAATTGATTTAAGCACAGTTTTGGTATATTTAAGACGTACGGGATAATTGTTGTTTTTAGTGGAATATCGTTTTTAGTTTAAAATCAATATATTCAAAGAGTGTCACATTTTCCTCCTCATCAGATGACAATTTAATGCTTTTCTGCGACGCTTTACACAGAGTTATCGAGGTCATCTTAAATTTACCCTGTGGGGAGCCCCGAATTCCCGAAGTCGAACGAATTTTTATTCGGTCTAAAATAAGTCCAATAAATGATCATTAAGAAAGCGTGTATTCCATATTTCTTTCAGATATTTCTTGAAGAAGTTTTATTTCCCGCTCTCAGAAATCAATATTGGAATGTCGTGAAAAAAATACGATAGTGTCTTAGTAGTCCAGTTACAAAACAGTGAAAATGATAAAAATGGTAACGTTAATATTCACTGTTTAAAAGAGTGATATCATCATTTCTAATTCACTGATATTTCTGACCGGTCCCGGTGGTCGAGTGTTTAGCGCGTCCGTCGCGGAACCGGGAGGCCGTGGGTTCGGTACCCGGCCGCGACATACATAAGTCGTACAAAAAAGGTACTGATATAGCTCCTTTGCTTGGCGCCCAGCATATGCGGGTAGTTCCGGGACTGGTTGGCCCGTTGTCAGGATAATGTGACTGGATGTGGTATCATGCCACATATCTACGGCGTGATACAGTGTGGCAGCACTGTATCTGTCTCATCGTCTCCAAATGATGAAATACTGTCATCATCACGCATCGTGATAAAATTTGATTGATTTATCAATTAATTAAATCATCATACTGTCGGTGAGAAGCTAAATCCAATAAAAAACAAACAAACAAACAAACTCACAAACAATCTGATATTGCCCATTCATATACCGATAACGAGCAATATAAAACAAATATTATGGACGTCGAGTAATCTGCAATTCATTACAATTTTGATACATTCAGCCTCTTTATATAAACTGTTTTATTGATTAAATGTCGGTCGAATTACCTTCTAGGTAATATTAAACAAATAGTCCGGAGTTCATCGAACAGCTAAAACAACGACATTAACAACAATACCATTATTAAATACTTTCTGTGGCCTCAATGTAAATATTTCGATTATGACTCAGATCAGAGAAGCAGGAATTGTTCTACATAAATGACACGTAATATGAATGCATTCATGCAAATTATGTCTTTTCCTGGTATTTATATATATAATATTTCTGACAAAAATGATAAACATGCCATACAGACGGCATTCAGCTTTATTCTTTTGTGTGATATGTGTTATCTTAAAAGACAAAACTAATGTTCAGACCCCGATTTTATAATCTTTGATAAAATAATATAATTTGTTGTTCTTTTGCATGCTGAATGCAATTAATTTTGTCTAGAACGCACAAGGTGAAAATGTTTTCAAATATTTAATGGAATTACATAAGAAAGGCTAAAAAGGTACAGGACCTATGCGGTACGGTTCTCCGTATATGGTTTTCGGTACGGTGCTCGGTATATGGTTTACGGTGTTCGGTATATGGTTTACGGTACGGAGCTCGGAATATGGTTTATGGTACGGTGCTCGATATATGTTCGGTGCTCGATATATGGTTTATGGTACGGTGCTCGGTATATGTACGGTGCTCGGTATATGGTTTACGGTACGGTGCTCGGTATATGTACGGTGCGCGGTATATGGTTTACGCTACGGTTCTCGGTATGTGGTTTACGGTACGGTGCTCGGTATATGTACGGTGCTCGGTATATGGTTTATGGTACGGTGCTCGATATATGTTCGGTGCTCGATATATGGTTTATGGTACGGTGCTCGGTATATGGTTTACGGTACGGTGCTCGATATATGTACGGTGCTCGATATATGGTTTACGGTACGGTGCTCGGTATATGTACGGTGCTCGGTATATGGTTTATGGTACGGTGCTCGATATATGTACGGTGCTCGATATATGGTTTATGGTACGGTGCTCAGTATATAGTTTACGGTACGGTGTTCGATATATGGTTTACGGTACGGTGCTCGATATATGGTTTACGGTACGGTGCTCGGTATATGTACGGTGCTCGTATATGGTTTACGGTACGGTGCTCGATATATGGTTTACGGTACGGTGCTCGATATATGGTTTACGGTACGGTGCTCGGTATATGTACGGTGCTCGATATATGGTTTATGGTACGGTGCTCGATATATGTACGGTGCTCGATATACGGTTTATGGTACGGTGCTCGGTATATGTACGGTGCTCGATATATGGTTTACGGTACGGTGCTCGATATATGGTTTACGGTACGGTGCTCGATATATGGTTTACGGTACGGTGCTCGGTATATGGTTTACGGTACGGTGCTCGGTATATGTACGGTGCTCGGTATATGGTTAACGGTACGGTGCTCGGTATATGGTTTACGGTACGGTGCTCGATATATGGTTTACGGTACGGTGCTCGGTATATGGTTTACAGGTACGGTGCTCGGTATATGGTTTACGGTACGGTGCTCGGTATATGGTTTACGGTACGGTGCTCGGTATATGGTTTACGGTACGGTGCTCGATATATGGTTTACGGTACGGTGCTCGATATATGGTTTACGGTACAGTGCTCGATATATGGTTTACGGTACGGTGCTCGGTATATGGTTTACGGTACGGTGCTCGGTATATGTACGGTATTCAGTATATGGTTTACATTACGGTGCTCAGTATATGTACGGTGCTCGGTATATGGTTTACGTACGGTGCTTGGTATATGTGCGGTGCTCAGTATATGGTTTACGGTTAGGTGTTTGGTATATGGTTTACGGTACGTTTCTCAGTATATGGTTTACGGTACGGTGCTCGGTATATGTACGGTTATCGGTATATGGTTTCCGGTACGGTTTTCGGTATATGGTTTACTTGTTAGTTGTCCTGACAAAGGTTACAACAGCGATATATGTTGATTTTCGTCCACATCAAAGTCAGAATACTTCCAAACCTTCGACTATAGAATGGCGAATCGAGGCTTTCGTCATAGCTAGAAATAACGAAGAGTCGAAACAGGGCGTCGCCATGCAGATGCCTTTAGTACTATCAATGTATTATGATATCGCTACATCGGCTAGGTGATAATAATGATTGGGTAAGAAAGAGGACGAAATGACGCAGAATAGCCTAGACATAAATATTTTTGAAATATGCGTTAGTTGATGATCTTGATTACTTTATGTTTTCATTGGAGACAGATCTTAACCGTAGACTGTAAGTTGCTATCATGTCCATTTCAATAAAGGCTTCGTGCATGTTAATTTTGAAGTAATGTCGCTTTAATTGAGAATGGGTTTCAGGAAAGCATTCAATTTTAAATGACGTCACACCGAAATATTGTGACTTAAAAGTCACGAGAAAAAAATGGAAAATAATCGTTTTCTTATTTGTGTGTGACTACCAACATTCCTAGCATTCATTTCTCAACTTTGAAAACCGGAGAACCTCTCAGTTTAATAGAAATGATCGGACGATTAAATATAGCTCTACAACACAGGTATGCTGAGATTAAGCAAAAGAGTTGAAAAATCAATTTTGTGTCAAGTTGAGTACTTATAGGACACAATAATTGTCTGTGACATGAATGCGCAAAAGAGTTGATTTCCCTTTGATGTTGCGTAATTGTCACTACATGTGCGCATCTACCAGTTAGTTTTAATGTAAAGGGGATCGTAACAAATATTTGATACTAAATATATGCAGGTTTTTATTCTTCTATGGTGTTATAATACCCCGTGGAGGCATCTGAGATAGAAAGCTTGACTTGACTTGATTATTTGAGTTTACCGTTGCTTCGACAATATTTCAGTAATATAGCGACGTCCAGCTAATTACAGGCGGAAAAAGATCCCGAATGTACGGAGGCATCCGGGTAGAACCACCGACCTACCGCAAGTCAGCTGGAAGGCTTCCTCACATGACAATCCGAATGACCCTCCCGGGATTCGAACCCAGGCGGTGAGGAGGCCCCAGAAAGCTTGAGGTCCAATACAAAACCATTTAACATACTAATAATCACATCAAGCAATTGACCTCAGATACCTCCAGGGATTGTTGTTACACTATAAAATGACCGAAACCTGTATGTTTACTACCCGGAAATAGTTACGAGCCCTTTGCCTGTATAACACTGACCTTCGCTGCAAAACATTCGCATAATTACCGCAGTGGGTATCAGCAAATGACGGGTTAGATAAGATATTTGATTCTCAGGACTGAGTACAAAAAAAAGTTACCCAGCAGATCTATAGCTCGTAAAACCCTCTTTAACTTAGGTCTGTGAAGTTAGCTGGGAATTGGAAATTGGGTATTGGGTATTCACGAATACCCAGCTACAGCCGAATAACCAGCTAGCTGGGAATTGGTTATTCGCGAATTCCAGCTACAACCGAATTACCAGCCAGCTGGGAATTGGGTATTCAAAATCCAGATACAGCCGAATAAACAGCCAGCTGGGAATTGGTTATTCGCGAATTCCTAGGTACAGCCAAATAACCAGCCAGCTGGAAATTGGTTATTCGCGAATACCCAGCTACAGCCCAGTAACCAGCTACCTGGGAATTGGGAATTCATGATTGTAGCTGGGTATTCAACCTACACTTTGTTTTATACTCGTGAATTCCCAATTCCCAGCTAGCTGGTTATTCGGCTGTAGCTGGGTATTCGCGAATAACCAAGTCCCAGCTAGCTGGTTATTCGGCTGTAGCTGGGTATTCAACCTACACGTTGTTTTATACTTAAATTATAAAAATCATGAATTCCCAATTCCAGCTAGCTGGTTATTGGTTATTGCTGTAGTGGGTATTCGCAATAACCAATTCCCAGCTGGCTGTTTATTCGGCTGTAGCTGGATTTTGAATACCCAATTCCCAGCTGGCTGTTTATTCGGCTGTAGCTGGATATTGAATACCCAATTCCCAGCTGGCTGTTTATTCGGCTGTAGCTGGATATTGAATACCCAATTCCCAGCTAACTTCACAGACCACTTTAACTTGACACACACATAACTACCGTGCATTCAGAAATTTGATTCTCACTTGTACTGTAGCAATATAAAATACATATAATCACCCGTGGCTGTGTCACACATGAAACTATTGTTTACTATGCCCTGTAAAAACACCTTTTTCTACGAAGAATTACTGTTAACAATTCTTCCAATTTTCTTGCACTCATTTGTAAACATTTGTCATCTATAATTAAGTCCTTGAAAGGTTCACTACTGGATTGTTTCAAACTTATAACACAGTTTCATACACATAATTAAATGTGTAAAGGAAACATATACTGGGAGCCCAAAAATAGACAAGTACATTTACGATCAATGAAGTGTTTTGATTTAATAACAGTACTAAAGTTACATCGTGGATTCTATCCAAGGCCGCGATAAACCGAAGTTGCACGCACATATATATATCCGCACAAATATTTACTTCTAGTCTTGAGCGATCAACAATTCTGAAGAGGGCGCTCCTAATAATTACGTTTACAACTTGGTAGTCTTCATGAAAAAACAAATTTGGAAAAATGCAGCGGTCATATTGGTCCTGAAAATAGGTCATGCACTACATTAAGATGAAATGCTCAGATATTTAATGTCATCAAACACGTAGCGTCAGTTTTCACCAGGTCGTGCCGTCTCGTGTTCGCCTTTCATTAACAGACTTAATTACTTGGTCCCAAACAATGTCAATGACCAGTTTTAATAATCACAGGAATCGTCCCGCCAATCTCAAATCACGACCCCTGGCAAACATACACCACAGATAAAGTACACTTGATATCCATCCACGTTCCTTAATGTGCCGTTTGTTTTCTGTGTCATGTTTCAGAAAGACAATTTCAGGAGGGTAATTTAGAGTTATGGCTATTCATTTGCTTCTTTCGTATGCAAATAAAGACTTAATCAATACGCTGTGGCCCTGTTGGTTGCATCTCGACACTGCCTGGGTTTTATTTAATGCGTAATACTATAGTTTACATATATTAGCGTTATAATTTTGGAACTATGAATCCTTGCAGTGCTAATGTTCCTGAATATACAAGTTTACACGAAATTAAATTAACGCACGATTTGCTCATTACGCGTAGATGCTGAATATAAGATTTTAAGATTTCCAAGATTTTATTTGATTAAACCAGAAGGTCATAAGACCCATGTGGTACATACAGCAATATATTAAGCAAGAAATGTTCTCTAGACACATTTCTTAATTTATATCAGTGTTTACTGTTACAACCTATAACTATTTGCCAATTAAGCTAAATGTGAATTATTTCAAATCACCAAATAAACCCTGATACAACTTGTCATATCGAAATCATTCTTCTGAAACCAATACTTCAATATGGTTTAGTAGGGCTGTGATTTCTACTTTGGATTTATACATACGTCTATTGATCATATCAGCGGATGACATGCTAGAGACGAGGATACAGTACTTTCCTAACAAAACATACACATATTTTACAGTGTGTTTTCCGTCTGAATCAGATGATTGTTTATTTGTCGGTGACGGGACAGACGCTGTTGTAACGGAGATAATTTATCGACAATTAAACTGATTAGTTATTTGAGACAGAAAAACATTTAGCGATAGAAGAATATGAAACTGTCCAAATGTGTGTGTTTTCCCCCTTTTTACACCTGTCTCTTGAAACGGGACATAATTTCTAGTAATTATCTGCTGTCGATCATTTCCCTTTGAAAGCATCACCGAGGTAACGAAGTTAACAAGAATATCAATATATCTCACCCGAGTCATTAGGTTGCTGGGCATCAGTTCCTTCAACTTTATGATACAGCTTAACCTGTATTAGCGTTCACCTGTATTAAGCGGTCAACGTGAATTTAGCGGTCAGTTTTAATATTTCTAAATTTTATATTCACTTAGCGACCATCTCTGTTAAGTAGTCACTTTCTCTTGATCCCTCGACTGACCGCTTAATACAGGTTTGACTGTACACTTAATAAAACTATTAACTTGTTTCCCTGATGAATACATAAAGATATAAATAATTTTATTTCCTTATCAAGATTGTTAAACAGTATGGTAATTAAAATCATCGTCAGTGTGGATGCTAATACAATCTGCATTATAAACATCACGTACCACCATCGACGTTATCAGTAGTTATCATCAGCCGAATTTACTCAATTCAACCTCAATCATTCATCTCGCGATAATTTTCCTCTCATCGTTACATATCCACCGAAACTGGTGCGGCACATTCAACGGTTGGGGTCAATATGCAATCACCAACACAGGATATCTCACAGATCTCTGCCACAGTGAGTTGAAAATAGCTGAGTTTCAGCTAATCAATCGCGAGACTCTTGGTACACACCATGGTCACGTGGTACCTTATTGATGAGGAACCAATCCACCGCGTTAGAGAGAAGTCAAGTAAAGTAGGATGTGCAATTTGGTCGTTTGTTTGTTCGTGAACGTGCACTGGTGAAGTACGACTGAAAATGTAAATGCACTGTATTAGTATTAAGAGGACATGTTTTTTTTCTTTCTTTTTTATTCTATTGGAGAACGAGATATTAACTTGTGGGAACGAGAAATATTTTGGCTTGATAAAACAAGACACTTTCTTTTGGTAGAAAATAAAAACAGCATATGTTGAGGGAACAAAATAATATCTTGTGAGAAAGAGAAACGAGATACATATCTTGTGGGAACAAGAAGCTAATCTTCAGGGAACGAGGGTCGAGATAATGTCTTTAGGTAACAGGAAACTGTCTTGAGGAAATGAGATAAAGAAGTCATCAAATATCTGGAAATTAGATTTTCATTCGACACAATAATGTTGAGAAAATAGTTGATGATGATAAGCGATTATGATTGCCATTTACGTCGTTTCCACAAGATATGGGTCTCTTTCCCACAATATATTTTCTCATTTCCACAGGATAGCTTCTTGCTCGCCCAGGGAAGTATTTCGTTCCAACAAGATAGCTTCTTGTTCCTTAAGGCCAGTATCTCGTTCCCGCAGGATATGATCTTGTTTCTTGTTCCCTCAGGATATGATCTTATTCCGACAAGATAGCTTATTGTTTCCACAGGCCAGTATCTCGTTCCCCCAGGATATTATCTTGCTTCTTTTTCCCTAAGGCCAGTATCTCGTTCCCCAAGGATATTATCTTGTTCCGACACATAAGCCTCTTGTTCCCTCAAGGCAATTCTCGTTCCCTCAAAATAGTGCTGTTTAAAAAAAAAACCATGTCACCTCCATTGTTAAAATATTGAAGTTTCAGATTGTGTTTACAGTTTATGTATTACAATTTCATAAAAAGGTAGTTTGTTTTGCGTTTGCTTGCGGGTGAATTTCAACAGATTATTAAAGGTTATGATTTAAGAAACTCTGGGTCTTAGTATGGACAATATATGATAAAGCCGTATCAAAGAGAATAGATAACCGCAAAGATGAAAGACGACGCAAAAGTCAAATCTTACAAATACAGCCTAGTTATCCGTCATGGAGGTGGATTATTCGGTAGGATAAAGATATCCACACTTTTCCCAAATATCGCACAATATCTGATCTTTGATCCTTTAACAGTCCAAATATCGCACACTATCTGATCTTTGATCCTTTAACAGTCCAAATATCGCACAATATCTGATCTTTGATCCTTTAACAGTCCAAATATCGCACAATATCTGATCTTTGATCCTTTAACAGTCCAAATATCGCACAATATCTGATCTTTGATCCTTTAACAGTCCAAATATCGCACAATATCTGATCTTTGATCCTTTAACAGTCCAAATATCGCACAATATCTGATCTTTGATCCTTTAACAGTCCAAATATCGCACAATATCTGATCTTTGATCCTTTAACAGTCCAAATATCGCACAATATCTGATCTTTGATCCTTTAAAACGAACAGTCCAAATATGTTTTGAGCATAGATATTCATCGCACAGATTTAATCGGATTCGAGGCTAGTGAAATAAATAAAAAGCAGATTATCTAAGTAGAGAAAAAACACAGCTAATGGTTCATGAAAAGTTAAAAAAAATATCAATCAACTGCGGTGGCATAAAGAGGAAAGAAGATATTGCGCATGCGATAGAAAAATACATCTTCCATGTCTATTTTATATCACCTTAGGCAACAGACGTATTCCGGTGAAGCTAAACTAAAAGCTGCCATCATGGTGAAATTATTGAAGGCAAGTATAATGCTATTCCCGCTTTCTAGAAGTGGTGATATCCCGTACCGCCCCGTCCAACACCCACATTTCAAGAAAACATTGTGGGGATGCATGGGTAATAATAACCTTTAGCGATAGCTCTTGATATAACAGCAACAACAACGGAAATTGAAATCTCAGCGAATTAGAATTAGGCAGGAAACAGTTCAACAAGCGTCTTATACTACATATAAGGACACTGGTTCAACAAAACGGTTAAGATTTGTTCAGTTTTTTAACTGTGTAAATCTAAAATGATATATAAGCATTTGTATCAGTTATCATCATACAATCAACTAATGCTGGCATTATTTTGCTCAATTTTCATGCAGACAGGTACTTGTTTCCGGTTCTCTGAATTGTCACTTGTACTGCATACTTTAGAGATTAGCGGTCATTGTTTCGTCTATCATTCTTGTCGTCGATTCACTGCTACATGTAATTAAGATGGACCTTCGTCTCATATGGAAAGAGTCTCTGTCAGGTTTTATAAGTAAGGTACTTCGTGTTCTATCAAGAAGTATTGGCATATTCTTAGGGAAGAGAACCAAATAAACTTATAAAAAAAGAATCGACACACTGACGATGGAGTACATCTGACTATGTTGATGTTTGCGGGTTACTTGTAAATTTTGTTATACATGTCTACATGTTTCAGGCTGTTTGACTGCTGATATCCGATATATTGTATTGTTCTTTAATGTTGGATATAGACATATCCACATATGGATCACAAATTGAATTTTGACCGAGGTTCACTTTTTCGTCGCCGATTCCCAAAGACTGGTGAAACTAGGCTTTGTATGTATTATAAGTTCAGATTATTTAATGTTTGTGTATTTAGTCTGTTTCGCGACATTTTCCCCATCATCATGTTCGGTGTTTGACAAACACGAATCCACGACAAAAATAATGTCTCAATCAAAGGTGACTGCATCAACTGAAAAGACATGAATGGGTAACTATCGAGCAAACATAGAAGGGTCGAATAGCATTTTGACTTTTATCAAAAGCAGTTGAGCAGTTGATATTTTGTATTTAAAAAAACAACAACAACAACAACACAACACCAACAACAAAAAACAAAACAAACAAACAAACAAAAGAAATCTGAAACGCACCTTTCAATTCGTTGATTTTCCTCCCCACATATGGTTGTTTAACCCTCATATGTATCACCGAAAATCCACATATCTTTTGAACCGAAGCCCATTTTGGGGGTCCATATGAGGTTGTGAATTGGATAATGTTTAAACCTTTATTCCTCAATTTATTTCGGAGTTTAAACAGTTTATTCTCCCCGTCACACGGGTAGCAGTAGGTCTGGGAACCATCTCACTGACCACCTTTCAATATATATGTATTATATATTTATATGTAAATAAATTGCTAAATAACTTCAACTTTAATGATATCAGAAACTAAAAAAGAAAAAAAGGAAAAAAGAAAAAAGAAAAGAAGAAGAAACGATAGTTTGTATCATATTTGAAAATAAAACTTGATAAGGTGTTTACTGACCCCTTTTGATCTTGGATTATCAAATTCAATGTTCCTTTTGGCAATATCCTTGAATGTGAAAATCGTTTCTGATCGACTACTTGAGAGCTTTTGAGCCAACATTCTTCGAACTAAATGGGTATTTCATCATGACTTCTAGATGACCCCTATTGAATTAGGTAAAAGGTCAATATGACAATGACCTTGAATTGAATATCTTTTCACTTGATAACTTAAAACGTTTGAACATTCCTGAAACTTGGGTCATGACTAGCAGATAACCCTATTGAATTTAGGGTCACTAGCAATATCTGACATTGAATATGAAAATATTTCCGATCGTGAACTTTAGAACTTTTGTTAAGCTATTTAAGTATTTTTGGATCACGTACTAAAATAAATTTAGGTACTTACTTCACTTACTGATTATCAAATTCTAAACGCCACAGTAAAAATATACTTTACATATATATTCAACAATAAAATGCTGCAAATGTTGAATCTATTTCCTTGACAGTAATATGCAGAACTTAAAGTAAAAAAAAAAAAAAAAAAAAAAAAAAAAATAAAAAAAAATGCACATTTAATCCTTTCGATTTCCGGCGCCAAGCTGGATATAGTGATAACTGAAAATATTATAACTTGAGTTACAGTTGGTAAAAAACAACAACTATTGATTGTCTTATATATTATACTTTTGGTACATGATGTCGATTTTTTGCGATTCTTGATATCATGCATTAGATTCCCAGAACCTTAAATACGGTGAAGGGGGCTCATGCTGACTACTAGATGACCCTTGTTGAATTAGAGGTCACTAGGTGAAAGGTCAAGGTCGTAATGATATTGAACGTGAAAATCGTTTCCCATCGAGATTTTTGAGCCTCAATTCCTGAAATGTAACAGTGAATTTGGTCATTTTAGTAGATGACCATTCTCGACATTTGGGTAGATTGGTTAAAAGTCACCCAAAGTCGTTTAAAATCGTTACATCGACTGTAACTTAGATATGTATGGTTGTCTTTTGAAATAAATGAACATAAGTGAGTCATAGGACAAGACGATGTGTCGCAAACAAATATTAGGTCGCTAGCTTGAAGGTCAAGGTCACAGCAGGTTGACTTTAAAATATTGTCCCGATTTTGATTGTATTGTAAATAGTCGCGTCCTATGGACGCATTTCTAGTTATGTTTGATATTGCTTCTGACCACACATTAAGAATGGAGTGGGTATACGTCTGTGTATGCCTTGGTACTAAAACTATAGGTTTTATTAAAGACAAAACAATGTCGACTGCTTAAAATGACCTCATAATTGTGAATTTAGATGACGTCATCACATTTTACGTTTAATTTCAAATATGAGATTTTTTTTCACTTTTTGAGATTTTTTTTCAACGGGTTATACTGGATTCAGCTTGTCCGTCTGTACGGCCGTAACTAAAAAGTATAAAAGCCATCAATATGAAACTCTTATGTTGATAGATCTCATTGAGGGGGAGTACAGTTAACAAGAACATTAACTTTCTGTCATGTGATTTTGGAGTTATTATCCTTTGTAAATTTCCATACTTAATTTTTTTTTCGAGCCGTAACTCAAAAAGTATAAAAGGTATCAAGATGAAACTTCATATGTGGATAGATCTCATTAAGGGAATGTGTAATGCCCATAATCCATAACTCCATATAGCTTAATTTTGGAGTTATTCACTTTTGTAAATGTTCATACTTGACTTCTGTCCGGACCACAACTCGAAAACGATTAAAGATTTCCACATGAAACTTCATATGTGGATAGATCTCATTAAAGAGATGTACAGTGCCAAAGAACTGTAACAGCCTGTATCATTTCAAAAATCCCAGTGACAAAGCGGCATGCGGGGGTATTTTCGCCATGACAATGGCAGCTCTTGTTTAATAAAGTTTCGGCCAAGGGCATTTTTCCTGTATGAATACATTTCCTGCACAGCATCACTATTTTATTATGGTTGCTGGATATTGCAATAATTAAGTGTTGTCATTAATTGCTGTCGATATTGTTTTAAAGGTTTATGTTACGGATACATTTTCTACCACACTTAGCATACAAAGATATGGAAGATAACGCTGTCTCACATGTCACGTGATCGTCTATCTTCCATAGGGTAATTAGCCACAGAATAAACAATAATTTTTTAATGTTACTCTTTTTTTATTTTTTAAAAATACAGTATACAAAAATATATACTATTTATGAAATAGACCTGCTTGGAAATGTTAGAGCTTTAAGTTATCTCTTTATTGTCATTTATAATAGAGTGCATTAGAATATAGCAGATAACTAGTCCCGGTCAAAAACATATATGTTTAGCATGCTATTTTAATTTAATAGTAATACACAGTTGAACCAACACTCTATTTTAGGTGAACTTAAAGGTCGATTTCGTTCAATATGTTGATGTTTTAATAGAAATTTTTGACCCACGGGTGAGATATCCCTACCCTCCATGAACACTATTGGTGGATTCTTATTATCTTGCGCAAAAAGTACGTATTACTACGACTAAATAAACCAAACACAACTTCATTTTAATACGCCCGGCAAGACCCGTTAAATGCAATCTGCGGATATGCAGTCGAAATCATTTACACAGTATATAAACGAGTCTACTTCCGGTTTTCGCAAGAAAGGTACAAGTTAAAATATATAGGCTCCCAAGAAAAGTACAGTGATCGGAAGTAGTAAGTGCTTGTAATCGCAAGACAGGGTATACATTGAATTGTAAGGCTTGCAAGACATGGTACAGTGATTTCGTTTATATACTGTGATTGAACACTACCCCCTATTTGAAATAGTTACATTGCGCGTGTTGTCACCGTTAACTAAAATTCGGAAAATCTCATATAGATTAGTTACTTGACTGAACAGGATAATCTAAAACAATTGAGTGTATTTCATTATCGAACTGGTTATTTTATTCACTTATATTGGGAATTACTGATCATATATAGCTATAATTGACATAATGTTACTGGTTAATGGTTGGAGAGGGTTCTTACATGATATTTATTTGAATGAATATATACTGAAAACATACAAAATATATATGAAGTTATACAACGAGATTCATATTTTTTTTATATCAAATAAATACGAGTTTAAAGATTCTATTTATCACACAAATATTCTTTCAATTTCAGTCCGATTCACTATCTACTATCACTCTATGCGTAGAATTCGTTTCCTATATATTGCAGATCGGATAAATAAAAAACAAAGCTTGAACTCAGTTAATTATTTTATTAATACTATATTTTACTGGCATAATTTTGGCCATGGATTCAATTTACACACCAAAGAACAAAGTAAAGGCATATGAAAAAACCAGTGAACTCTTGGAACAGAAGTTCACTAGTCAAGTAACAGATCAAATTGTCTCATATGTTTGGCTCGAATTATGATATATATATTATGTCAACACTGCTGTGTGCGCAAGATGCTGCATTAAAATGTCTTAAACATATGACTAGAACTATGAAGATATACAACAATTGGTGTGCGCACAAGAACTGTTGAGCCAATCCGCAAAACACTGAGAACCCATGACGATGGGTTTAGCGTGATAAAGTCCCTCCCAAGACGGCATCAGCCAGAACGAAATCACCTTAAGATAGAAATTAAAAGAAGCAGCAAAAACCCAATCAGACAAGTATAATATAAAACAATACCAATGTTCATTCTGCATAAAACAGCAAAACCTAACCAGATTACATGAAAATAAAAACCTCACAAAAGGGGTTTTGGGTGGGTTGGTTTTTAGCAAAAATGATATGATCCTAAAGAAAATAAACAGATTTCAGGTCCCCAATTTACCAATAAGACACAAATGGATGACTTTGAGAGCCGGAAAGGCAGAAAACGGTGCATCGTTAGATTAACACGACTAAAATAAAAACTTTCAGCTGCAGAGGGAACAGGGGTGTCGAAAACGATGTATCTCAACTTTAACAAAGGGATTTATGTCGATAAACGACAAATCCCATTATTTACGAAGATTCATTTCCCGGATACAATGTTGATATTGAATGTGCTGCAGAAGATGTTGCCGGCGAACATATTATGAAGGTCGTCGTGAAACGTGCATGAAGCTGACTAGTGCGCGAAATTTGATGTGTTGTTGATAGCCATGTTGAGTTGATTCAAGGACAGTGCATTTGCATTTCAGTCACAAGTTGCGGATGTTAGGACACTTGAAATATGTTTGTGTTGTAAATTAGGCGAAAATAAAGTTGTTTGTTTCCATTAACATCTCCGAAAAAAATCGGGTCGGTAGGTCGGCTAAACCTTTTTTTTTTAAATTTTTTTAACCTTTTTCCCTCATCTTTTTAGAGGAATTGACGAATACCGTAATAGCTCGAATACTACAAAAAAGTTTAGGATCGGTACAAAAAATAGGGTCCATCGGGATTAGTGGAAACAAGTAACTTTTTTATTACGCCTTATTTATGCGGCTGAAGCAGTTTGAATGTTCCTGTGATGTCATTATCTGTTATTGTTCTCGGGCAGTTTCTATTTTGACTATGAAATGGTCAGCCATGTTCAGCTATCTACAAATGTGCATAAAATACATTCGACTTTCGGCGCGTGTGTAACATAAAAATTACATGGCTGTAGATGAGCTGCGATATGTGATAAAACAATTTATTCAAACAAAGTAAAACATCGAGAGATGCACTTGGGTGGTCTCTGTGACAAAAATAATTAAGTTGAGTTTATTATCGCCGGCCCAGGACTGCGATATTATACTATCGAGCAAGAAAGCAACCTTTTACTCCCGCACCGTTAACGTAATAGTGAAACAGGTTCCTTCTCAGTCGGTCTCAAAAAGATGAACAGATCAGATGACCGGGAGCAAGCTTTGAGAAACTGTTTTGAATGTTGGGAAATCTGGACTTGTTTATAGGCTACCGGAAGTACATGTTGCTAGACGGAGCTAGACTGGTAGGCGCATAATTGGGCAGATTCGATTGGAGTACGCCCCTTGATCGATGATAACATCCCCCCCCTTCAACTGCAAGTACTTCGACATATAATTTCCCTTTACGTCTAAGTGTAACTTGATGTTCACTTAATTTAATTGGCTTATGGCGAAATGCTAATAGCTGTCATGTTTACAATAGGTAGAGTTTACCCAAAGTTTCCATTTCCGGTTTTCTGTTTGTTTTGCATCTTGCTGATTTATTGCAAATTAAACTTCAATTTGTAAGTTTAAAAGATGATTTCGTAATGATACATGTATTTAATTAATTTACTTTGAAATGATTGGATTTAAGGGCGTAATTCAAGTCCATACAAACATTCAAAGAGGCTTACACTCCTTCGCCCATATTATATTATGGGAATGCTCTCAACCATAAGATTTCATCATAAATTGGCCATGTGATTTTTCTTATAGAAAGGGATTCACTAAAAATTAAGTAAGTCTGATGTTACGGCTGAAAGCATTTAGACGTGTAGCCAGTACCTGTTTCGGTACAGTGTTTCGGTGAGGCCTTGATGTTATCATCGAGTGTTGGCTTGTTCAAGACATGGTGTTGAGAATATGTTGAGGATAAAGCCATATATTTTATAGGTTTGTATTCCAGGGTTTTCAGAGACTATGTACCTAGGCTTTTCACCAAATCTGAAGCAAGGTTGATGCTGAACCTTGTAGTTTGGTCGAGGTCAGGGTGTTTTTAACATTGTTCCAGGGTACTGTGTTTAAGCTGTCTCGAGACCAGCGGTCAGTCTGAAATACCTGTATTTTTGTGCATGTTTGACATACTTTAGGTGTGACTTTAAGTGTGTAGCTGGATAACTTGTTGCTTCAGCTCAGAGTTTCAGGCGGATGTTGTGTCTGTATAGGGTTTATATCTTGCTGAGATGTGTTCGGCATCTGGTCAGTGTTCTAGGTCAAGTCAACATGGTATTGCTTCAAGCAAGGGCTTGATGTTTGATACAGCATGTACTTTGGTTCTTATGATGTTTCAAGGGCTGCTTGAGAGTTTGGGGTATGTTTTATTTAGTGCGTGCGATTTTTTTTGTATGTATGTTTTGGTTGTCCTGGACATGATAACTGAATTGTTTGTGATGATTGAGTTTGAAACATGTTAAATCGTTGGTTGTAATTATCGTCACAGTCGTTTAGCTAAGGAAGCATCAAGGAAGAGTTGTGTTTCAAAGTGTCTGAGACACACGGTTGAGACTATGTTCTCGGTTCCTGTTGATATATTTCTTGTCTGTTCGGACTTGCAAGTTATAGTCAACTTTCGAAGATGTCCAAGTAAATTGATTCAACGTAGAAATGTAATTGCCCTGGCAACGTTAATATATATCTGGTAATTAAAATGGCTTTGATATCTTACCGTCATACTGTCGCGTTATCATTATCACACCTTTGCGTTTTCATTAACGTGCTATCGCGTTATCGTTATCGCACCTTTGTGTTTCATTATCGTGCTATCGAGTTACCAATACAAATGGACGAGTATAACTCATTTATAATACAAATTTATTCTAATTTAAGAATTTCTGCATCCGACATTTTATGGCACATGGATTGAAGTTTTTTACGTGCATGGGCACCGGAAGGCGACAGTGCGACAATAATATCGCGACAATACAATATTACGATGGTGAAAACACGATACTGCATCGCTTTATCATCGAACTATCGTATTGTCGCGTTTTCATTTTCGTACTGTCGTGTTATTATTATAATATTTCGTTATCGTATGTTCTTGATTTCGCGTTTTCATCATCGTTATCGAGTATCGCGTTTCAGATCAGCAATTTCAAAGGCGATGGCCCAAATGGGATTCCGTACTTCACGACTCCCTTGTTCCCTGAGTTTTACTAAGGTTTAGATGTAATTAAAAAGTCTATACATATTGATTTAGGAGGCGTTTCATTTTTACGGAGCAGGGAATCAATAAATCAGCTGCAATAAGAACCGTAAACTTCTCTTCTAACAGTTTTAAGCCAAGTTTGAGATAACGTTACTGATTAGAAATTATTGATTATGATTAGAAACTGATGATATGCTGTTATTGTTATTGACAGGAAACGTGACATTTCAACGAAAATCCGATTGTGTGATATATGCAGATTTAGAGGGGCAAACGCGAATGGCTACCTGTTGAAAATATTTGGATATTATGGTGTTCACACGTAGCTGTGACAGAATTTCAGTCATATAGAGAGGCCTGGCTAATAACAGATGAGGAATACGAGTTAGATACACATTTTTATGGAATGGTATTAAAGCAAAAATTACATCATGCTTGGTGACTTTATCATTGGTTGATGACAATGTCATTGTGCTTGGTGATATCCGTATGCCCTTGTTGATATCGAAGTAGCAAGTACTTTATGTGTACTGATTTGCACTCTGCTTGACAGCATTGTGCTTTGTTGTATAATATTGTTCTTGGTTATAAGAATACCATACTTTATGAAATTCAATCATCGCCATTCTTGCTGATGCCGCTAATTGTGTCGTGCTCGATGACAGTGATACTCCGCTTTGTTTCAAACGGCAGTTCCACTGGCTAGTTCGATCACAGAACCTACACAGCTCAGTTGATAGAGCAGTTGGGGAGATCTGTGGTTCGTATCCCGGTGGAGGCTTACCTTTTCCGCTTCTGTAATACGTTAAAATATGAAAATCACACTGTAGAAGTACTATTTAATTGTACTGTGATATTTACCGGTCCCGGTGACCTAGTGGTTAAAGGGTCCTTCCCGGAGATGTTGGTTCGATTCCCGGCCGCGTCATAACCTGAAGTCGTGAAAAATGAACTGGTATAGCTCCCTTGCTTGGTGCCAAGCATATAAGGATAGATACTAGATAGTGGAGTGTCCGGTCCGGTGTCAAGATAATGTGACTCAGTGTAACAGCGCTATATCAGTCTTGCCAAAAGATCGAAAAACAATCGGCAGTACGTCAAACATAATAAATATACACGCACACTAAAATATTTTTGAACAGGGTTAGGGCAGCATTTTGGGGCTACATTTAGACACTTCAGTTTCCCTTCATTTGAGATATACTTTTAAATTTTGTTTTCTGTATTGTCACTTAGTGTTTATTTTTAAGTTTTATCTAAATACAACTGCATTTGGTAGTCGAAACTGAATTGAAATCTGTTAATGATTGATGCTGGGGATAACATGCTAAATAAACTGTAATAAAAAATGAAATAATAATAATATATGTAATGATAAATGCGCAAGAGAGTTATTCGCAATAAGTTCGGAGATATTTTATCCCTCTTTGGCTGGAATTTTATCGGTTGAAATTACCTATAAATACGTGTATACACATACATTCGTGTCACTGAAGAAACTGCGACTTAAAACTTAATTAAGATATTGTCTATGATAATTCACAGCGCAATGAAAGGGAAGGTCGAGGGTTCGAATCCAGCTAGGTGATACATTTTTAATACTTTTAATAATCATTCAATTTACCTATATCAAAGCAAGCAACCCTGTTCAAAAATATCATTCTCTGAGCCCTATCGACACTTTGGTGTTTGGTGACAGATGTTATGGGATATCGTAAGGTAAATGTTTGATAGCTAGTTTGAATATTGTCACCGATTAGATTGGTACGGTAAGTTCTGCAAAGCAGTAAACACAAACCGTTAAAGATATTAGCCAAGCACATATGAATTGTCACCAAACACAATGAATATTTTGCTTTTTTGCTCAAATATCAGTCCATATATTTTGATCAGAGTATATCGTTCTTAAGACAGGTTCCTGTAACGAAGCTATTTAAAGTTTATTGCTGTTTCGGTTGTTTTTTGTTTGCTTTGGTCTTGATTTTTAAAAACGATCACTGACATTGAAGGACATCGTCTCCAATTCTCCTATAGCAAATATTTGGGAAATACATTTAATAAGATTAAAACAAGAACTTGTTTAGATCATTCCTCTCACCAATATTCCACATTATAACTCTTAGCCAATACAACACTGTTACTGGAAATGTTTAGTTGCTACAAGGAAAGCTTAGCGTACTAAATGAGGATATGGGTTTCTAAAACATTCTTATAATTTTACACGTTGTATGGTAATCATAAACTCACTACGGTTGCTGAGATAAAGTTTGCACTTGATCTGTGACACTGGAACAAAGTTTTGCAACATAGTGTACATATTATAAACAACATCTTTTGAAAACTAATACATGTATTTAAAGTAAAGTATCTATCAACAATTATATTTTTCATTTTGAAATAAAGTACGTCGTGAATTTTTAGGGTTTCACTACCGGGTGAATATGCTCTACACAAATATGATCTCTTCATATTATAATACACAACGAAGTATATAGTTTTAATCTTTTCTCTGTTCCTTCGTATTTCATGAACAGAACAGAAAAGAACATATTTTTTTTACATATACTAATACAGTACATTTATCATAATAATAAATTTAAATATACTTCTTTCTTATATTACACTAACAAGGACATATTAAAACACAATGATATTTATGGTTCCACATTATTTGAGTTTTCATTTCTTGGTAAATAATTTTCTCCACATCTTCCAGTATGTATTTACGTGAATAAGCTGATATTCGTATTCTCGGTATATATAATCGTAGGTTTTAAGGAAGTACATCCAGATATTCTTCATACTGTACATTAAATTTGATAACATTATACATATTTAAAACACTATTTATTTTCCATGGCATGTTCCCAACCCTGTTTTAAATTATCATTTAGTCTTTTTTTTAAAGACAAAACCACTGATGACATATCGTTTTTATTAATCGGTTAATCATTAATCGGTTAATCATTAATCGGTTCATGCATTTAAAATACGGGACGCCTACACAGTTTCCGCTTGCAACTCGTACCTCGATATGTAGTCATATCCAGACAGCCAGTTTTGTTGATCGCAACAAAGCTGCTATTTAAGCTCACCTTTGGTGATATCATGCCGCGGTATGTTGTGATATCATGCCGCGGTATGTTGTGATATCATGCCGCGGTTTGTTGTGATATCATGCCGCGGTATGTTGTGATATCATGCCGCGGTTTGTTGTGATATCATGCCGCGGTATGTTGTGATATCATGCCGCGGTTTATTGTGATATCATGCCGCGGTATGTTGTGATATCATGCCGCGGTATGTTGTGATAACATGCCGCGGTTTGTTGTGATATCATGCCGCGGTATGTTGTATATGACTTCAGCTCGACCCAATAAATTCACACATGTTTACGTATACATGTCGCTAGACGACAGTAAGCTAAGACAGTTAAAAGATGCAGAAAATCTTAGTCATCAGGCTAGTCGATGTTTAAATAAAAACTTTATCGAATCCCTCATTGAGCAGTGAGACCATAAGGTGGTACATTCATTGTTGTCAATATGAATTCGATCAATCTGTTTCTTCGAATTCCATCTGTTTTATTCATAGACTCTCTGCAAGTAAATTGATACATTAAGTGCATGCTTGTCGTCAAACCATCTCACAGTGCTGATATTACTTTTAAAACCATTTTATTGTCTGTGGAAATTCGACTTCTTGCTCTCAGAAATTATTCTAAATCACAATGTGCTAATGTATTTGGTACTTATACCACGGACAGGTCCCAGTGGCCGTGTAGTTAGAACGTCCGCGTCGGGAGGTCGTGGGTTTGATACCCGGCAGCGACATACCAAAGTCATAAAAATGGTACTGGTATACTTCCCTTTCTTGGTTCCCTTAGGTATGCAATTTATAAATAGAACCTCACTCCGGTTAAAACTAATCAGGGTTATCATAAAACAAAGAGCGAGTCCAACTGAATTACTACTGTTAACTAGAATTGCAGGAAAACATTTTTGCCGTTCATCATATGACGTTTGCCTCTATCGAGATCAACCGCTGGAATAAAAATTGTATCTACTCATATTTTGTCATGTATATCCCATCGACAGTCTCTCAACGCATGGTGCGCTTTGATTTCATCAGTAAGCTCGGCTTGGGGATGTTTTTTTGGTAACCACCTGTTTAGTATACATTCCGAGAACTCATTAGAGCCAATTCTTACAGTCTGACATATGGTCGCTTATTTTCATAAGGTAGTCAAAGAGCCATTACAGCTGTCTGGACCACTATCAGTATTACGCTCATACTCTTCCCTGAAGGCACATCTTCATTTTAAGTCGCTATCATCCCAGCACAGTCGGACTGTTCAAATCCAGATGGGCTTATTGCGTTTGATGGTCGTGCAGACACAGCTCATTCAGAATGTCTGTAAAGATAACAGATTTTAAGCAATATGAAAATAAAGGGTTATTAGTTTAAACAATTGCGAGAGAATTTTGGAATCGGTGTTTGGAAACGTCATATGTTAAGAGGAAACCACTTTTCTGACTATAATAGCTTGTTTTTGTTGTTTAGCTTCAAAAACCTTTTTAAAACATAATATCTGATGTATGCCATTTAAACAAGCAAATTTCTGAGTCAAATAAAAAGAAAATTATACACTCTGAACTATAATGAAACACACTATAACGGTACATATGCGATCATAATTTGATCATAGGTACTTGAGGACAGGACCCTGTCTTTATCAATAACAAGAAA